>JABSTQ010009944.1:0-541195 GCA_013358835.2 Ixodes persulcatus
GGGCCACCCCGACGAGATCATCAATGATCAAGCTGACATCCTTCACGCAAGGCGAATGGGCACAACAGGTTCAGCCATCATCACCTTCATCGGAACCCATGTCCCTTACACAGTGTACAACCGCCGCCTTGAATTTCGCTGCCGTCCCCACAAACCTCGAGCCCATCATTGCAACAGCTGTGTCGAGTACAGGCACCGTACGCTGGCCTGCTCGGGCAACCAGCGACGCTGCCCCACGTGTTCCACCACCCTGGCCCACCCAGACGAACCTCATCCCTGCACTCCCTGGTTTGCGTTGCTTCAACTCGCAGTATGGTTCTGAAACAGGGCACAGTGTCCCGAATAAGCTGCTCGACCTTCACTCACTCCACGAGACGCATCCCTCAACAGTTCTAGCGGTATGTAAAGCGTGGATGCAGGAGTCGGTTTATGACAGTCACCTTGTCAATTGCTACAGTGGAGCACACTGCTTACAGAAAAGATTGTGCTAAGAACTGTAGAGGTGTGCTAGTCGTGGTACCTTTACCTATACCCTTTTGGTGACGCCGTAACCTGAAGCTGGAACCTACCACAAGCATGGCAAGGTGCTGGTATGCTGTGCGTGCTACCCGGCTTCCGTGAAAGCTGAGTGCTACGACTTGCCCAGCGAGCCACTGGTGCTCATTAACACGAATTAATTAAATGTGTGCATACTAGAAGTCTTCCAGTTGAGTCGCTCAGAGTACAGTGTATACCATGGAAGCATTTCCAGTGGCCCAAACGGTCGACAGTTCGACGGGAGAGTGTGCTCAGTCCAATTGTTCTCAACATGTTTGTTAATCGTGATAATGCCTGCCTGATATCGACTCCTCTGCTGCTATGGATGACCTGATGCTGGTGCCACTTGTCAGGTGACTCCAGAAACCACGGGGGTTTGCAGAACAACATCGACAAGGTCTACTATAAACAAATACTTATGCTTCTTTACACAGCATTTTGGCAGTTTTGTCCATAGCATGCGGAACACTGGGTTTTGTACATTGCGTGTCCAGTGGAACCGGCCATAGCACACTTAGGTGTTTTCCACAGCCCTGGTCCTGCCACACCTAAAGTATGGCAGCTCCATATGAGACTCCTATGAGGTTGATCTTGTGAGATCAGTTGAAAGTGTTCAGCAAAGGGGGGCAGCTTACGCTATTCTTCGGCAACCAAGCTCGCTCCGGATCACTCACTGCTCTGACATTGGCTAGAATTCTGGCCCTTCACTGGTGGGCCAGAGGTGACCTCAAGTGCGGCCCTTTAGTGGATCGTCGTATTGTGCCTCCTAGACAACGTTGTGGCAACTGCAAGGTCACGAGACAGCACTGAAGAGAGTTGTTCGCAAGAATTGTGCCGGTGCCTTTCAACCGTTTCCTACCTTAGAGCAACAGCATTCCTTCTTGGTGTGGTCTTCACTGTTCTGGCAACCTCTTTATGTGCACACATGCAGAACCCCCCTAGCAATCATCACAAGCTCGACAACTTCTGTAGACATGACACTCGTCACCTTCACTCTCAGTGAGGTAGAGCAGTGCCTATGTGCTTTACTGTGAATTAAGGACTTTTACTTAATTTCTATTCGGTGTTTTCTCCCACCCCTTTTATCTGTTCCTTTTGCAGGGTACTGTAAGATTCTTGGTAGCCTTTGGCCTCTTTACTATAAGTATTTGCTTTTAGCAGGATTAAAAGACTAAAACACTTTTAACGCTTTTATTCTCTACTATAGTTCGCATTGACGCACACCTGCATGCAATTTTATTCTACCTACACTGTAAACAAGTTTCGCCCCATCTTACGGAAACCGTTGCTGGTTCGATATAGCAAAAGACGGGTTTTATGTCCGTTAACTGAGAAACGGACACAGAGTCCCTCAGAATTACGCAAAAGTGTTTGTAAAATTACGGAAATTTTTTACAGTGTATCCTGCAAGTATTGCCGTGCAATCGTTTCGCCCCGGCCTAGAGTTCGCGCAATATCGTGCGTATACTCTACGATGCGTCTGCTTCGTATTCGCCAGACGTCGTGCAAGTCTGTGTTGTATAGGACGTTGCATATCATTTGTCGCATATCAATAACGTACAGGGACGAACGAGTTTTTTTGAACGCTCCCTGAAGTTTATTAAATCACTATCCAGACACACAGCTTATTCTCGACATATTTACAAAGGTCATACTTCTCTGTAAGATGAAAAGCAAATTATATAATATAATTAACGCCGATTTCATGCCAAGCAAAACTGATAAATTAAAACACAAAATACAACCAGGATTGAGAGGAAAGCTGAACTACTATCAGGAACATGCTTGCAGTGTGCTTACTAATAAAAGCGATATTATGTAATCCTCGATGGATGCATAATCCGACTAGGGCAGCCCAAAAACACTGCCGAAGAGGAGTTTGCGCACATTAAACAGACGTCTTGTCGTCGGCGAGGAGCATTGTTTGTCGAAGCGCGTCCAACAAACACAGCACACGAATTCCACGGACTCCGGCGAAATAAATGGCCATTACGGAAAAATTGGCGTGGACGTATTCCGGCCGTTTACAACCAAAAAACACGGCCGCGTCTGCAACGCACGAGAGCAACAGAACACAAAAGAGCGCATTTCGGAAACCGGACCAACGAGGCCCGCCTATTTCTATATCTTGGCAAACGGCGCAAGCAACAGCCCCAAAGATCTCATCAGCGTGACAGAGAGAGTCACGTGACAAATTTTTGTGCAAGCGTTTTTGTAATACGCGTCCTACGGAGTGAGGTAACGAATTTCGCTCCACCCTTCTAATTTGCTTAATGCGGCCGTCGCGCTCGCTGACAGCCACAAAAAGACGCAAAAGCAGGTGGAAGGCTTAGCAAAAGTGGAGGTCAAAGGGTCACGAACCTCTGCAATTTTGACTGAAAGTGAAGACATTTCACGCCTCGTACCTGAGGCTTGGAATGTCACCTTGGGTTAGGGGGAGCCGGGGGTAGGGGGGAAGGGGGATGCGGGGGAGAGGATTGAAAGACTGTGAGGGAAAGGAGTGTCTGGGTTGATGCTGTCAAATACTTCAACTTAATTGAGTGTGAACCGAGCTCAATACCACAGGGTCACTGTCGCTCTCGCTTTTTGTTATCGCTAGGATTTGACAGTGCTCAATCGCAATGCAAGACTCGCACACCTACGCTCGCTTTTGCAATTCGCCGCCTACTAATGATATCTGTCGAGGAAACGTGCGGAGATCCGTCTCGGGCAGCGCTTGCTTGACGGCAGCAGTTTCTGGAACGTCAAACCATTCTCACTGCGTGTCCCGATATTGGCGTGTGTACCTACGCGCGAACAAAACAGTGCGGCGAAATCTGCGTTTGGAAAGCCTGGTCCAGCCGCGACAATACATTCAGCCCACCTTTGGCCTGGAGAAATCAAGAAACACCGAAATTGAAATCAAAATTTGTGAGCAGAATAAAACTTGATTTCTATTTAACTAAGTTGCAGAACACCCGCGTACATCCAATACCTCATCAGCCGGACTGCAAGGCTGTAAGCCCAGTTCTGGCACTTGTTTGGCGACTTTGGCCCATAGCTGCCAGATGACAGCCGAACAATTAGGAAGCGAAGCCTAACTTTGGCACTTGTTTGGCGACCTGCGCCTTAAGGTGCCAGATGTCAGCCGAACTACAAGACGGTAAGCTTAAATCTGGCACATCTGTGGCAATTTCGGCCCGAAGGTGCCAGATGACAGCCGAACCATCAAAAGTGAAGCCTAACTTTGGCATTTGTTTGGCGATTTTGGCCAAAAAATACCAAACATCAGCCAAACTACTCGGAAGTAAGCCTATTTTTGGTATTTGTTAGGCGATGTAGGCCCAAAGATGCCAGATGGCAGCCAAACCACCAGGCAATGAAGCCAAAGTTTGGCACTTGTTTGGCAAATTAGGGCCAAATTACCCAGACTCTTGCCAAAAAAGGTCAGGTTTGGCTCTACTTTGGCTTCTTCGGGCTTTTCAAGGCCCTAAACTCCCAGACAAAAGCCAAATTTTGGCCCAAAACTCTGTGCTACCTTAAAAAGTTTGTTGTAAATTTTAAGTTTAGAATGAATCTAGGACCTGAAAGTAGCATATCAATGAGACGATATTGGGAGGCAAAGAGTTAAAATCCCGGCTCCGTCAAAGATTTGGTATTTCGGCACCTCTGTAAACTTTAATTCATTCAAACAAGTATGGTTCATTCATCTGCATTTTTTTAATATTTCGTCTTTAGGGACCCCGTACTATGATGAAAGTGCCCCTGAGATATACGTATCTATGGTTTAAGTACTGGAAATTAGAAACAGACTGAGTGAACGAATCACTAGAGAGCATTATGATTACAATGAAAACATAGATGTGAGTGCATAAATAACATCAGTGGGTGACACAATGCATGCAGAGGGTGCATGGCAACTAAAAGCATTCTGGAATATGTGCGACACAATTAGCCTAAATATGACAATCACTTTTTTTCGTATACCCGTGCAGATTACCATAAACCCCAAATTTCGCCGCCTTTGCATATACAATTTTCACTGTACACCAATAATCCTGACTAGAAATTCGGGCAGTCGAAGCAAAATGGGAAAATACGGCGATCGCTTGTTCGTGCAGAGTCTCGCAAATGCAAAATCGCGGGACGAGAAGAAAGTGCATGGTACCTCCAAGGAGCTCTTTGATTGAGGTTTTATCATTGAGTACCGGTTTGCCCGCTGGCTTTCGCCATGCTTGCGCAACACTGGTACGCGGCGGATACTCATGCTCATTCACGAAGATAGCCGCAGCCGCGAAGTGCTTGCAGTCTCCCAGACACCCGTACCGACAACTGCACCTGCCGCTTTCTATTTTGCGAGCTTCAGCCGTTAGCGTAAAATGAAAATGGCGGAGGCAACGGAAAATATTAGGCATGCATGATGTGGAACCAAGTGTGGAATCGCGAGGACACTTTAAACCCTACGATTGACTAAAGGTTAAAGCTACGGGAGCGGCCGCGTGGCCCATGGCTTCGGCCTCTAGACCATCGTAGAATACCGATTGAAAGGTGCCACCGACATCAAACGCGCAAGTAAACCCCTATAAATAAGCTGATTTGTTACTTCCGTGGAGTTCCACAACGTAGACGTGCTTGCTTTACTGCGAGAAACACTTAGCTGTAATGTCTGCACCGTCGAATGCCCGAATCTGATAGACTTGGTTGTTCTGGTAAGGACGCCGCCTTTTAATGAGTGTTGGGGGTCGAAAATGCCCATCATGGCTCCTGAGGCTCTTAAAAGGGTACGGAAACAAAATGCTTTACACTTAGTTCTTTGTTGAGTTGTGGTCTATATTGTGCCGGCAACCCGGGAACACTAGCCTAGACCAGTGTTTTTGAGCTGCAGTCAGAGAAGTCAAGAAGTCAAATTTTAAAACGAATGAACAGTTTTCGGGAATGCGTTCGGTGGCGGTCTGTGAAGCTCTGTTGGAATGCCGCAATATCATGAGTTCCTATGGAGCTGCGCCAGTTAGCGCCAGTATGGCTCGCTCGTGAAGTAACTTAGTCCTGAATATGACTGGGCACAAAACGCTAACGCGTTTACTATAAATCGTTCACCCGTAAGCTGAGACTGCAGCCAAAGCTACAAGGTCGAGCTAGCCCGCGCTCCTGGCTTTGAGACATGCATTTGTAGCGCGAGCGCTCGTTCTGCGGAAGAGCTCCAACCAGCGACCAGCTCTCGCCCTCTAATATTACTACTAGGCGAGATTATCACGCGTTGCCATTACCAAGCAACAAAGCAAGCAACTACAGTACCGCCCTATTAAAAATCCGTTTATGGGGCCCACAAGGATTTCTGAAACGTCCTGACGTACCCATAAAAGATGTTTGATGTGTTAGACATGTCCGTCACAGTTTTCTAAGGAGCCTGACGTACCCTTTAGGAAATCCGTAAAGGGTGTAAGAGACCAGCCATAGCTTTTTGAGACGCCTGTGGGGTCTGTCCCTATCCTGTCCGTAAAACCACACCACCCATCGAAATCGTTTTAACGGGTTTCTGGTACAGATCGCGTGACCCTTGAGGATATATGCGTCGAGGAATCCGCTTAGCCATTTTTGAATCGGGAAATGTAGTTGGAAAAGAAAACAGAGGCTATCGTGGGTGTGGGCTCCTGGACCCATCTGTCACTGCCCGGTGTTCGGTCTCCAGGAGGCCACTGGGGGCGACCGTCCCATGTGGAGAATTGACGAGGAGCGGCTCGAGCGGCGTTTCGAAGCGAAGGAAATCCTTTCCGTTCGGTCTTATTAGGGAGCTTTTGTAGACCGCGTTTCCCCCTCCGCTAAGTCCTCCGCAAAGAAGAGGCCTTTACTGCGCTTGCGGGCCGATGGCCTTGACTGTAAAGTTCCGGGATCGTAGCGGGTTCCTGAGAGCGTTGCGGGACAGCGAAAACAATCCACAAAAACTCTCTATTGTGAGGCGAGATTCGTCCGCGTGAAGATCCCCCGCTTCCCGCGCCAACCTTTGCATGGCGAAGGAGTGCTGCGCTTCTCTCCGCCCGGCGATGGGGAGACGGTACAGGGCCGCCAGCGGTCGGCGGGAGAGAGTGGTGTGAGGGGGCCGGTATAGACATTTTCTCTTACCTCGTGGGCGGTTTGTTTGTTCTTACCGCAGTGGATGTCTGGAGCGGGCCGGTTTCCTCCATAAAGGTGAGCATGGCTTTGAGGGCTCGCCACTTGTTCTGTTTTGATATGTGCAGTTTCTTTCTTGGTTCCACACGTGAACCCCAGTTCGGCGTTGGCCGCCTTCATCACCGCTCGAGCTCCACCGTGTTCGGCGCATTGAAGGAGATGGTGGCTGGTGTCGGCCTACACGCCGCAAGCCTGGCAGTCGGGGTCAGCGTCCCACTGCATGTAGTGCCTGCGCACCGGGATCAAGGCACTGTGGGTCCTGAGACGGTGGATGACGGCCGCTGTCCGGCCGTGCTCCTTGCGCCTCTTCGTACGTCCGGCTCCAGCGAGCGAAAAAGACGCCGGAGACGCCCCCGCCACGGCATCAGGGACGACACGTGACGGTGCTCAAGATTTCTCAACGGTGGCGGGTGCTGCTTGCGAGTTAGTGATTTTCGCTAAACGTGCTTTCTGAGAGTGTGTATGTGTCCGTGAGGTGCACCTACTTGGTTTTATTAGCTGAACTGCCGTGTAAAAGGAATTTACACAGCGGCATCGTGAGTACTTTGAAAGATTTTTTTTGTGGTAAAGAACTCAGTGGTCCCTATTTGAATTAAAATTAACTGTTGGGCTAGTTGGTTAAACATCATAAATACAAAAGGGCAAAGGAGAAGGACAGAACACAGAATGAACAGGACAAGCGTTTACTAACAACTGATTGTTTAATGAATGAAAAAAGAAAGAGGAAAATGAGAGGAGATTTACTAAATTAAAATGCCAATTCTATACGCACGGAAAATGTTTAAAAATTATTTGGTAAAAAATTAACAAAATTAAATTGAAAAAAGAGAAAGATAGAAAAATAAAAAGAAGGAAAAGTAGCCAGATTAAGAAAAAAGGTTGAGGTATCCTATCTCTTTCTCGGACAGTGAAATTGATGGTGTGCTGAAGCACGTGTCTCCTTTCTCTCTTATAGTTTTTGCCTCGAAAATTTCTCTGGCTCTCTTGCTCCGAAAGCGTTTGAGTACTTTCGTTTGATTGAATAGAGGAGTGCATTTACGGTCTCTGACATGTATGGCCAAGTGTCCTGATGGTGAAGCATGTAGGGAAAGATCATGCTCTATTAGTCTTACATTTACGCATCGCCCAGATTGACCGACGTACACTCTCCCACACGTGCACGGAATTTCATAAACGATGCTGACGCTGCAGTTGATATACTTATGTGCGTGCTGGACTGAGCAGTGTTCTTGTCTTTCGTTCTGGGAGTTGATTTTTGGACACAGATTTTTAAGTTTATCAGGAGCTGATGTTACGACTGGTATGTCATATTTAGACGCTATTCGTTTCAAGTTGTGTGATACTTTGTGTTGGTAGGGTATCACTGCCGGACGGCGTGTCTTATCTCTTCTTCTTTCCTTGTGAATGGTCAGGCTCTCTGCAACATCGAACAGTAAAGAACTGGAATACCCCGATTCATGTAGTTTTTGAACTTGTGCCTCAAAACTCTGCTTGGCTGTGTGCTCGCATGATTTTTGCAAGGCTGCTATGAAGCTGCTTTTTACAATTCCTTTCTTGATTATTTGAGAATGGGCCGAATCAAATGGTAGAAGTGATTTTTTGGACCGTGGTTTGTATGCCCAACATGTATGGTTGTCTTCAAAGGACAGCTGAAGATTCAGGAATTGAAGCTTGCTTTCATCTGGTAGCTCGTGGGTAAACCTTAGTCCCTGAGATTGAGTGAGGAACGTGGTGCAAATATTGTTTACCGTTGAGTCATTTTGTTCAGGTCGTTCATGTAGCAGGACAAGATAATCATCAACATATCTGAACACACGTGATATCAGGTTTTCTGGAAGCTTCTGGGCTATGGTCTTGTCACATTGGGCTAAGAAGATGTTACACAGAACTGGTGCTACGCATGAGCCTATGCATATTCCTTTTTTCTGGATATATGCGTTGTTGTTGAACGTCACTACAGTGGAGGTAAGGTAGAACTTCAGAAGCTCCATGAATGACTCCAATGAGATACCGCACTGATTTTGGAAGGACACAGTTCCATGGCTCTCGATGCATGCACTGGTGGCCGCAAACATTTCTTTGTGTGGAACTGAGTAAACTAAGTCTTCCACGTCAAGCGAAAACCCATACTTCACCGTCGTGCTATCTTGTTGAAGGTGTTCTATCAATGTCTGTGAGTTAGGAATCAAAAACGATCGTTCAATTCAAGGTTTTTCAGGTGGTCTAGAAGAAATTTCGACATAGCTCCCTGCCATGACCCTTTTTTGTTACCACTACTGGAAATGGGCAACTTTCCTTATGAATTTTTGCCGTGAAAAACATATCCAATTGGACACCTTTTGCTGCGGTAATTTGTTTTCTGAGTTGAGTTAAGTCCAATCTATTGCAAAGTTGGAGAGCCTTTGCTTTTATCACTCTGGGTTTAAGCCCTTCCAAGCAGGTAAAATTCTTGTCAATGGCCAACCGAGCTTTATTAAGGTAGACTTCTCTAGGTGCCACAACAAAGCCTCCTTCCTTGTCTGAGATCAGCAGGTTTAAGTTGTTTTCTCGGAAATAGTCAACAACACGAGATACGTTCAATTTCCTTTCGCATGGTGGGCCTGCTCTCAATAATACGTCCACGCAGTCTGCAACGCATCTCGGTCTATCATTTTCTTGGGCTTTTGAAGCGATGTCGTGGATGTTAGATAACATATAAACTCCTTGCTGTTTCGGTTCTGTGCAAAATTTAGGGCCTTTTTCAAGCACCTTGCGTATATTTTCTGGAAGAAGTTCTCCGCCCAACAAGGTGACAGACTCACCCTTCGGCTGCGTCTTAGGTGTGCGTAGGCTCTTCAGATGAGGAACGTAAGAACCCCACAGCAATTCAGTCATCTGTCTGGCCGTATTCAAGAAGGTCCTGTATCTGGATCCGCCACCTATGTCATTGGGGCTTTCACACCCAGCAAGAACGCTGAGGCAATATCTGTAAAACCGCACTTGTCGCCACATTTCAGACATTAGGATCTTGCACATCCTCTTGTTATGTTGCATTGATGGTCTTGCATATCCGAAAAGGGCACTTACTTCTTGCGGTAAACGAAGCCGTCATGAACTGCCAAGTCCAAAAAATGGTGCTGCGTACACCGGTCACGGTGAATGCACAATGGTCGCCAGATTCTGCTTGAGCCTATTTAAGCGTCACGGCGGTGAGCTCGTGACTATGGTAATAGCGAAATCCACTGTTGCAGCGACTCTGCCTGTTATTAGTCTGTAGGTCTACCGTACTATGTTCTTACCAAGTGTGTCAACCGATGATCGCCTTGTGTTCTCTTTCTCGAAGCAGAACCAACATCGCCATGGCAGTACTGCCGATTGTGAAATTGTTTGTGACCCAAGACGCGAACCGTCGCCGATGGCACCGTGCGTCCCAGTGTCAACCCAAGATCATCTATCGTCTTGATGGTTTGGCTCCACGCATCACTAATATCGCTTTGGCAGTGCTCTCTACCGTGAAAGTTGTTGTGAACGAAGACGCCAACAGTCGCCGAGCTCACGTTGTGTTTTGCAGAAGTTGACGTATGCTCTTTGCTTTCGCTATTCGATTTCAGGTTTCAGTGATTTAGGGAACCATATGTGCTGTTACTGTGCAGTCGATGCACCCGTGGAGAGTCATGTTGTGAAACTGATCGAAACCATAACTTTGATTGGGCATTCTGTGTATTGTCTTGACTGCTTCTTGTAGTCAAGACCATAGCTTCCTTCTTGTAGGCATAAATTGGTTGAGATGTCTGTGATAGTCCGTTTCTTTTATTATTCCCAATCTGGGGATTGTGATGGCAGCTGTACACCAGCTGACCTGCGTTTTCACACTTGATTCAATGTTAAAGGACAAAACTGTTATCAGTTCTTTTTTTTTAATTCTCTTTTAATCCCCATACCCTCTAAGCAGAGTAGCCAACTGGGACAAACAAACCAGGTAAATCTCCGTTTTCCTATTCTGTATTTTCTTCATCACCTCAAGCCGATTATTGGTCGTCTCTCCCTTCGTAGACTGCTGGCAGGCAAACTGTAGTGAATCATTGTGCAGTCTTTGGTTTTCCAGCGCCACCGTGGCCACCTGTCCATAGTTGTAAAGAAGATCGCTACCATTTTCCAACACTTCTTGGCATTTTGAGACTCAGCTGTGAAGTTTCTCCAGACAATATACAAACAGATGAGTGGTGATTGGCTTAGAAAGTGCACTCGCTTAACGAGCCTCTCCACAGCAGGAGCGTTTTCTTCGGTGACAGCTGTTAAAAGCCTGCCAGTGCGCTTGTCACCTTTGAGAAAGGTGCAGTCACGACTTAATTCACCGAACCAACACAAAACAGTTGCACGTGTTGGCGCAGTGTCCCCAGAACCACATCACAACTTTTCCTGTGATTTCAAATCATTTAAACTACTTTTGAGGTTGTAACGTGCCACCGCTCAAAACTCTCGTCTCTCGATGTCTAACACCGCACTAAGCGCCCACCCCTAAAAATTTGAAACATCTGAAAAATATGCACAGTACATATATATGTACTATGCGCCCATTCCATATTTTTACGCGATTATCTTCAAACTTTGAGTGGGCGCTTGCTCAGTATTTCACGGTAGGAAGGAAGGAGGCTTCACTTGCACCACACTTAATTTTTGTTTCTGCCTTGTCTGTCTGCCACAACTCCTAAACCTTTGTAGTGACATGAGCATAGTAATAGTACTGGCGTAATGTTTAATGAACATATGCGATGAGATGACGAAGTAGAAATGATTGTTAAAAAGCTATCTAAAGTGGTAGGTATAATTTATAAGTATAGAAGAACATTACCTCCCTTTATACTACGACTTGTCTATAACTCTTTGTTTTATGCTTGTTTCAATTACTGCCTTTTGGTATGGGGAAACACCACAATTACAAATATTAATAGACTCTACATATTACAAAAAAGAGCAATTCGTATTCTGGGCAATGGAAAGTATGACAGCCACACAGAACCGCTATTTACAAAATTCGAAATTATTGAAATAACAAAATTTTATGACTACAAACTTGCCATAACATACAAAACAGCTTTAAGTAACCCAGACAGCTGTTTTATTTCACTTGCCTCGCTTCACTTAAAAAGTCCTTTGTATTCCATTCGTCATGCCGATGTCTGGACAGTCCCGCGCTCCAGAACCAACTACGGAGATAAGATGATCAAGTATCAGCTGCCAAGAGTGTTAAATTATTTTGTGTCTTTGGGAATCTGCATTGAACGTGTCTCACGGAAAGCTATACGCTCACTACTGGTTTCGTTGCATTAGATATGGCGAGTTGACTGTATGCACAAATCATATTTTTCTTTTGTTATATAAAGTGCTGCTATCACTGCTGCTGTAGGGGAGGAGGGGGCTTTGTCAAGCAGTTTCTGTACTGCTTTTTTCCCCTCTTCCCTCTCTTCTTGTACGAAGGGAAACAAATAAACTTAAAACTTGAAACTAGTAACCTTTTTTTGCACGACATGTGGTCCTGGACGACGTGCGAGTCTTGACAGAAAGGTAAAATCTCTCCGCAGCGCCTGTCAACCAATCGCCTAAAGTTGAGAAGTGGGATGGTGAGAAAAACAAACAACACCAAACATAACTAGGTGAACGGGGCTATGTCAAGTGCCGAGGGAGTTCATGACACAAATCTCGCGATTCTTCACGAATTTCAGGGAGAGACGTCCGAACACCGAGTGGGTCCCCGAGAAAGTCTCGAACTGCAGCCGGCAAAACCGCGTTTTGATGTTGTGTTCTTCTGGGATATAAAGGCGCTGGCTGTCCTGTCCGTTTACTGCGTCGAACCACTGAGATGTAGTAGCCTTTAAGTGAGCCGTTCAAGGTGCAGGAATTGAAGGACAACACAAGTCATAGTGTGGCGGTGCTTTACCATCTGCCACTTCAAACTCTGCAACCACGTCTCGTATGATGGAAGCGCATCGCGTCGGCGGTCGGGACAAGTGAACAGTGTCCGAATGGCACGGTGTTGCACACCCTCCAGCTGGGAAGGCAAGTGGACTCGGTATGGGTGCCATACATATGCGCAGTGCTCCAACTTTGGTAGAACGAGTCAAGTGTGAGCAAGTCTTGAAAAGCCACAGAATTTCGACAACCGTGTCACAAAGCCCAAAGTGCACCGAGTTTTAGACACTATGTCTGAGATGTGGAGAGATAATATTAGTGCTGGTGCAAACACCAAATATTGACATGCATTTTACCTTCCCTAAGGGGGATCCTAAAAAGTATATAGGGGAATACTCGTAGTCTTGGTGTTCCTGAGACGCATCACTATGCTCTTGGAAGCAGTCAGAGCAGTCACTATGCCCTTGGAAGCGGTCAGAGCAGTCAGGGGAAGTAATGCGGGTGACAATGGGCCTGTCCTCTGCATACCGTTCAAGTAGGGTGTTACTGTTTTGCGAAATGGGGTTAACCTAGAACGAGAACAAAGTTGGACCAAGTATGGAGCCTTGCAGAACTCCAGAAAGAGCTGGATAGCTTTGGGACATTGACCCATGGCCCCTAGCAGCACAGGTGTCCTATACCATTGCCTCCTCTATACTGCCAAACCCTGGCAGATGGCCAAAAGACACGGACGCCAAAAGTGAAAAGGTAGAGCAGCAGACAAGAAGCATGAAAAGGGAGCCCCGCTGCGGCGAGGTGCCGAAACACACTTGTCCCGAGCGATCGAATGTCCGCTCGTGCTTTTCCCGTTCCTCGGGCTACCGCTTCCTTTCTCGTCGGGTTTGAAAACCATGTTTTGGTTTTCTGACTATAGGCTCCCCTAGAAATATACTGTGTTACCACTTCCTCACGCTCCAAATCTGCGACCGGGAACTCTATGGCTCCGTCATCGAACTGCCAAGCTCTACGAGAATAGAAGAGGTATGCCTACACACATACACAGGGCATTAAAAAATTATCTTTCAGGACGATCCCGTGTAGTAGCATTTAAATCTCAAAAGAGTTCTAGAGCACTCTTAACGGCCGGGGTACCGCAAGGCTCTGTGTTATCGCCTTTGCTTTTTAATTTATATGTAAACAATCTTCCAAGTGTTGTCTCAGTTTGCAGAGTATTCCAATATGCAGATGATACGGTTTTAGTCTCATGTGAGGCGGATTATCATGTCGCGATTTAAAAACTCCAAAATGATCTTGTTTTCACTATGGACTGGTTTCAATCTAATCGTATTAAAGTGAATGCTGTAAAGACCAAACTGGTCTGTTTTAGAAACCCGCTTAAGCAAGTCGAACTTTCAGTTCCGATAGCACTACACAATTCTAAATGCATATCGTGCAGTTGTGAAAGTCTTGAATATGTACCAACGGTCAAATATCTTGGAATATATTTTGACAGTGATTTGGCCTGGAACACACACATGGTACACTTATGCAAAAGATTAAGAAGTGTGTCATGCTCTCTCTATAATATTAAAATGTTTCTTCCTTTCTCCGTTCGTAGAACTTTAGCGCATTCTCTCGCGTATAGTTATTTACGATATGGTATAACCCTTTTTTCAGGATGTTCTCTTTCTTGGCGCAATAGAATTAATTCCTTACGAAAAAGTGTTTTGAAAAGTGCTTCTTTCGATAGGCAATATCCCACGAGTGACAGTATATTTAATAAACTTCATTTACCGTCCTTTATGGGGCTTTTTTGAGAAACGGTGGTCCTCCGACATTTCTGGACCTCCGATTTCAAAACGCCCTACGTTCAGCAGCGTCCAATGAGGCCATCACTTAGATTTGATATACCCCGTATCAGGACCAAATATGGTGAACGAACACGAATGTATTATGTGCCGCACGTTTTTAACAACCTGCCTGATAATATAATGAATTTAACGTCAAAACAAAAGCTAAAAAAATCGCTTAGAAACCTCGAACAGTAAAATGAACGTTCCTGTTGTCTTTTTTTTGCCTTTAATTGTTTTTTTGTTTTTTTCCTTTTGTTGTTCTTTTTTTTTACGCGACATGTCTGCATTTCTGAGATCTCGACGTTATTATTGTTAATCTACCTATGGCCCAGTTATACTGGTACTTTATGAATTATATGGTTTTGCTAAAGTGCAACTTGTGTTGTTTTTTGTTTTTTTTTTGTTTCTTTTGTTCACTTCGACTGCCGAGCCAGGTACACAAGCCCCTGAGGCTTCACCCGGCTCGTTAATGTGTTTTTGTAAACTTACGTGACAAATAAAAACAATGTTCAATGTTCAATACAAGGAACGTCGCGACATCCTGAGGATATCCGGAGGATTATATGTGCTGCTTGAGTTAAAGCATGCGTTGGGTATAACCCACCATAAAGCAAGTCAACCAAAGTAGTAACGAGCCTAAAACACCAACCTGAGAGGCTTTTCTGATCAGGATGGCGTGATCGAGCATGTCAAGCGGATTCCTGCAGTTCAGTTGAATCAAATCAGCAGGGATGCGACCGTCGATAATGTTAAGATTTGATAAAATATGTTTAATAAAATAGAAAATAAATAAAAAAGATTACATACTACATCATGGGACCCCTCCAACACCCCGAGACACACATGTACGTTCGGTATCGTTCTGGCTTAGCGTGCTCTTCTAAAAACACCATGATGATGATTGTCGGCGCACTGTATACGTGACACGACAACCCTCGGCCAAATTTGATTTTCTGGCTATCCTCAGTCAGTTAGAGTTAGTCATGTTGTCTTGGAAACGCTTTGGATGTTTTCTTGCTTTCTTTTCGACTAGTATTTTTTTCGGCTTCTTCTCAACTATCATCACTGAACTGCTGTACTCCGACTCACTGTCCATTACGAGTCCATTGGTCTTGAGCTCGTCGGTGATTTGCTGATGTACTTGCCTCTCTGTCCATGATGTGCGGTAAGGATCGGTCGACCCACAGGTGAACTTCCTGGTTTCTCCTGTATAGTCATGGTGGCAAAATATCATGCATATCACTTTCTTGTGCTCAATGCAAAGCATTCACGCATTTTGTTCAACATCTAACAATTTTTTTCTTCCGTCCCTTGGTCACAGATGGTCCGACCTTGATCTCTTCCATGTTTATCGTAGACAGGCCCTCTTTTCCATGCTCAAACGTAGTGGACTACACGTTTTATTAGCTCATCGGTATCCTGAAGTTCGACCAGGTCTCCACACTTAACTGCCTGGCCCTTCTTGAGGATAATGTCAGAGTGTGCGACGTTCACGATAGGAATACTTTTCCCCGTCTTTTGACTCACACAGTTAGTCCATCTGGTCCCTCCCAGCTACAAGGAATTAACTGTTTTGTTTGTCATAATCTGAAACAAGTGTGACCCATTGTACAGTGTTTCTCAAACTCGACCCTGTCTCTGGTGGGCAACACAACTCGCATATTATCATGGTCAACCTTGATTTCTTTGAGAAATGGAAAGTCTAGTTCGTCTAGCAGCATAGTCGTTCCCTCTTTCCGCAGTAGCACAACGTTCGGTGTGTCAATGACGTCTGTTCCCACGATTATGTCGGGGCCCGTGAAAATGTTGTCTGGAACCACCTGCATACTTCACAGCCTTGAAGAGGTTGCTGTCTACTTCGAGGTCGGCTTGGATCTCCCCTAAGGTTTTGCATGTTCCACCACTGCGCCACATACTTGTTCCTTTCGTCTAGTGAACTACTTTTTGGCCTAGTTGGGTGGCACGTTTAGTCTTGATCAGGCTGATGTGCACATCAGTGTCCAGAAGAGCAGCTGTTGGTTGTCCACAAATGTTCACTGATTTCAACGATTAAAAAAAAAAAAACACGACGGCTAGAAGCAGTAAACTGGACGAGCGCTGACTGACAACTGAAAGTTTATTGAAGAACCAAGAAAGTAGCCACAGCGACTACCAACCGAAAAATAAAAATAATCAAAACACCTATGAACAACAAAATAAAAGCCACAAGGCAACACGCGGAAATGGCAAGCTAAAAGAGAAAGGAGTAGCACATTAACCTAAAGTCACTGAAAACTAAGGCCGGGGTCACACTCATCATCATACATCATACAAAAGAGAGTCTGCAAACACGAGTCCACGGCAATATCCGCGGTTCGAATGCCGCGTGCCCAAGCTTTCTCCTTGAACTCATTACACTGCGGCAAGCACGCATCTCGCTTTGACTCGCGTTCGAATCTGTATGAAGCCTGTCTTTGGTATGGTGCATAAGCAGTGTGACCCCGGCTTAAGGAACTCTATTTCTTGTGAATGCAGATAAACAGTCGTCTGACTGACGCATCTATCTGTACCTGCTTTGATTATTTCAAAACGCTAGAGCGATTCGCATGCTGTTTTATCGTTTCCCTCCCATTGATTTGAATGTTGTTAAAGTTAGGACGGCAACGACAATCCGCCACGTGTAAAGGACACTGACCCCCTGTTAACTGGCAACAATTATTTAAGCAGCAATATGGCTCAAATGTCAATATTTTGAAGCATCTCTCATCAAAGGGATGCTGAACCAAACATTTCAGTGTCCATTTTAGGTGCAACACGGTTTTTCTACGAGACAGCAGCCGCCGGTGTGTACGAGCACACGCAACGAAATTGACGCCATGATCCATCATTCACGCTTAAGATGACCGCGAAATGTGTGGGCTTCGGGGAAAAGGAAAACAAAGAAAGGCTTTTCATCCTCACAGTAGGGTCTAGTGTAAAAGCTAGGCGATTGATTTGTCCAACAAGTACGAGGCTTTCTTTTGTGGAGATGAAAAGCTTTCCGTATTATCCTGTTCCACGGAGCCGATACATTTCATTGCCATCTTTAAATGCTGGATTTTGACTTAAATTTCGTTGCGTGTGCTCGCGCACACCGGCTGCTGCTGGCTCGTGGAAAGACCTTGGCTCAACAGTGATACCGTGCAAAAAGTGAGAGATGCTGAGAGGATAAAGCGTTACTTCCGTTTGCAGGGACTCTTCGAAAAAAAGCCTCCGCAAAGGGAACAGTACAAACCTACTAGGTACTACTAAAATCACCGAAGGCTGCATCCTCGCTAATTTTGTTCTCGGCCATGTTAGAATTAAGCTCCTTTCTTAAAAGCTCAGTTCGCAATGCTTCACTTCGTTGTTGCTGAGCCACCAATTTGGCCTCGGCCTGTAGCAGAAGACACACGCTTTCCTTCAGTTCTTTGTCGCGCAGATCCCCAGTTTCCAGCTTCATATTCAAGACGATTTGCGTGCGGGCCAAACCTATACCGGCTGAATCATCGGCGGTGTTCCAACCGTTCCTCAGGCTCTCGTACGAAGCGATTCGGATTGGAGGATCGAGTGATCCCTTGCCGCCAGCCTTCGCGCCCCAAGAATTCACGTCGCCTGCTTCGTGTTTGGCGGCAATGGGCTTCCCTCCGACGTCCTCGTTCATAGAGTCGTCGGAGGAAATACAATAACTGTAGGCTCCGTCATCGGCGTCATTTTGGACAGTGTCGGCGTGGTCGGGCATCGCAGGTGGAGTAGGCGGCGGGAGAATCTTGTTTACTTGGGCCCCTTGGTCATCGGATGGCCAAGCAGAAGTCCTTGGTTCGTTCGAGCCCCTGGGATGCTGGAAGTGGACGGGACTTTGCCGAACAGCCGCAGCCCGACTATCGACCAGGTTGCCTGCGCCGCTCCCTTTGGCACTTTCTATCCTGGAACAAAGAAAATCACAAAGACAAAATAAGAGGCAATATCAGGGTTATACCAACGTTATTAGGTCAACATAGTTGCGAAACTGCCCACAGATGCTACTTCCGCGAGCAGCACTCCCCTCTCTCTTACGGTCCCCCTCCCGTCATTCGACGGGCCACTGTTTTTTGTGGGATGGCCACTATGGTAACTATATGTTACACAGGGTTTGAAGAACAGCGTCTAGATGGCGCGTCGCTGCAGCGTCTCCAAAGAGTATTGTTTTGAAAAGCAGCCTCTAGATCAGGGGTCTCAAGCTTGGGGAGGGGGGGGGGGGGGGGGGTAATTCTTGTGGAAAGAAAAATAGCCCTGAAGGTTCACCTTGCGTAGCAACTTTTGTCCGCCAGAGATCATAAATTGATTTCGTACTGTGTGCTGCTCGTGAACTCGCCATTTTGCAAGTGACATATTTAGCTTTGAATAGTTTATGTGACCCTTTTTGATAATATATGATGAGGCGAGGAAAAGTAAAATGGCGCTGCTCCGAGAACGTGCTGGTATTTTTAATTGAACGAGAGGATATACGGTCGTTGCCCAGTCGTTAACCTCACTCGGAAATCATTCAAGTTCAACGTCATAAAAAAAAAATCTTTATGCGAAAATTTTTGTTATTTTGTCGATTTTTAGGTCCACTATAGGAATTAAAGCTCGCGCTTAAATTAGTTTCTGGCCACTTATTCATGACCAAAAATGATTCCTCGTGTTTGGAACCATCGAAGCGTACTGCAGTGAGGAGATGTACAAGCGGGCAGGCGTTCCTTCTAACTGGAAAGGCTGAGCTTGGCAAAACGACAGCGCGTAAAAATAGAACAAACCAAATGTTCTAAAACGTTCTGGAAATAAAAAAAAAGAAAAATACTTTTTTATGGGCGGGGAGGGGGGCGGGGGGAGATTTGGTCTAGAAGGATTGGCGGCGGCTTTGGAAGTTTTGTCCATCGTCCAAAGTTGCGACTTTGATAGTATCATATGCTTTACCCACAATTAATGTAATTTTACATTAATTTCTTAGATTAGCCAAAAAATGTTTCATTGACTTTAGACTATTTTTACTCCATAACCATCATTTTAACTTACGGTGTGCAGCAGCAAAGGTTAGATGCTGAAGCTCATGAGGTTTGACAGTTACTCCTGCTGCGTAAAAGTTGATGCATTCGAGGTGTGTCCTTGCGCAAGACAGACGTGCTTGTAGCCTAGTGGTGAGATCGTCGTACAGGATATTAACATAAGAAACAGGTGGAAAGAAAACTGAAAACGAAACAACAATTAGAGGAAATGAAGGAATCGACAACATGAGGCTCTTGTGGTATAAGGCATTTGCTGTACTCGGCCATGTAAACGGAGCTTGTAGCCGCGGGATGCCTGTGGGTCGCGTGTTTGAGACCCCTGCCCTAGATAGTGCTTCAAACGACGGGTGGCGGACTTGAGCAGGAGAAAGAGTTGGTACTTCTTTCCGCGAGAGTTCCATGACCGATGTGATCTTATAACGTCGGCTATACGGAGAGAAACAGTAGTAGAGGAGGAGATGAGAGCGTGTGAACACGTCCAAGTGCCGAGCTCTGATTGGGAGGATAGTGGGTAGACGCAAAGGCTAACTGCCTTTGTCTCAACCACTGATTTCCCTCCAATCAGAACGAGCAAGAGCGTCGTCTGCTCCTCGCGCAAGGTCTGGCTTTCGAACGCAGCACGCCGACGTCCTGAATTCCAACATCCAATCCTGAGTGACGAGCAGACGACGCTCTGACAGGAAGGAGACAGTGGGTAGAGAAAAAGGTAGCTAGACTTTGCGCGCATCCATTGTCCTTTCAATCAGAGATCGGCTCTTTGATCCCTAGCAAAAATAATGGTTTGAAATCAGTCCGGAAAGTAAAATCCGCACTAATATCAAACCGGAGTCAAACCGGAGAGGCGGCTTCCGGTTTGCACAAACCGTGAAGTTTCGAATTCGGTTCAAAGTCAAACTGGAGGAATCCCGGACAGGCAAATTCCGGTTCGCTGAAACCCTGATTTTCCTAATCCGGTTCGCTGAAACCGTGATTTTCCTAATCCGGTTCAAAGTCAAACTGGAGAAATTCCGGACAGACGAATTCCGTTTCGCACAAACCGTGATTTTCCTAATCCGCTTCAAAGTCAAATTGGAGGAATTCCAGACAGACCAATTCCGGTTCACGCAAACCGCGATTTTCCTAATTGGTTAAAAGTCATTGTGAAAGAAATCCGGACACACAAACTCCGGTTCGCACAAACCGTGACTTTTGAATTCCGGTTAAAACTACAATTGAAGGAATTCCAGACACACAATAAGCGGTTCGAACAAACCATCCCTTGCCAAATTCGGTTCAAAGGCAAATTGGACGAAGTCTAGACTGAAAATATCCGCTTTGCACAAACCATACTTTGCCATATCTTGTTCAAAAGAAAATCGGATCAGCCGTCTGATGCCGAAGACTTTCACGCGTACGGTTGAAAAATCAAGTTTCAAACAATCCATCCAGATCCCGTACGGGCTGCATCGATTAGAACTCAGAGCGCCGAAGACAACGGGCTGATACGCGGCGCCAAAAAGGCGACATCACGGTGATTTTTGCGCATGTCATCGCCATCTAATTCCATCTAGTTTTTTCTATGCACTCTGCAATACTTGTTCATTATTACGCTTAAACTGCGTTTTGTTATTTTTTAATTATTTTTAAAATATATTCTTGATAACTGTCAAATAACCTTTTTTATATAATTTTCACCACATAAAACAAACAAAAACAAAAACTAACTCGATGCCACAGCAAGATGTACGCACAATCGGAAAGTGTCATTTCACTATCTTTGATAGCTTTCCTGCGGTCTCCTTGTTAATGCCTTCATGCTCAACATTTTATTATGGTGCACATGCACACAATTTCAAGGGCTTTCATCAATATAGGTATGCAAAGTGAGTGTCCTCGCCAACACACTTGCTGTAGTAGAGTCAATAGTAGTCATGGTTTCTGTGACAATATAAAATTCTTTTACAAATTATGCTACACGGCCTTTTTGTTAAAGACTCGCACCTAATTATGCTCTTCAAACAAAAACAAAAAAGTTGCTGGCCGGCATCGGTATTTTGCTGTCTTTGATGGCCAGTATTTACATGGAAGTTCAGTGACTGGCCGGCATCGCCGCTTTGCTCTTCTGGCTGGCGAGCCCCGTCATCGAAGTTGCGTTTACTGACCGGCATCGTTTTATTTTTTTGCCTTTTTCACTATGCAGTCAAGTCATTGAAATTCTGACGAACTGCGGCAATTCATGAATAGCGAGCGGAAATGTTTGCGTTGATCAATCCTTCGTAAATGACTGCCGACGCTGGCTTATTTGATCCCAGCATGGCGAGGCCGACGTGTTTTATCACGAAAACGCGAGAAAAAAACAATGCGGTGAAAAAAATTTGCAGTCCAGGATTTGAGAATCTGACTGCCTACACCACGAAAAATAATTTTTACAACGCCAAACAATACTTTTTTAGGAAGCTAGTTTAATCCGACGGTATACGCACGTGTTTGGCTCTGATAAAAAATAAAAACAATATAGCGGAGCCTAAAAATAAAATCAAACAAAGAAAAAACATGTGGCATGATTGCGCACGCGCCTTGAGTTACAAATACAATAATAAACATTACTTTCCAGAAACTAGAAAAGTAAGAGATGTGTTTATTGCTTATGACGCTACGATAGTGTGAAATTGAGTGTGAAAATGTACTATTTCAGGCAGAAATCGACTGTTTTCTGTGGTTACGATCATATAACAGAAATATTTCAAATGTTCACATTGCCAAACAATATATGTCTCTTTGAAAGCTTATATTATACGACATACCGTACCAGAGGAACGCGAACATAAGAACTTTTTTTTAACGCAAAAAGCGAGAAGCAGCAATGCGTTGTGGATGTTCCCACTGCCCTTGACGCTACGAAAAATAAATGTTACAACGCCGAATGATACCATTTCTGAAAGCTAGTTTAATTATCCGTGCTGTACTTGGATCTCGGGTATAAAAGCGTGTATAGGCCTAATAAAAAAGTAAAACTGACGCGGCACGCGGGGGATAGCACTGATCTACCAGAATAAAAATTAAATACAACTTTACGGAAGTCAGAAAATTAAGAGATGTGCTTAATACGTAGCCTATGAGCTCAGCTAAATTACGTTTTTAAAATGGCAGAATTTTTGTTTCAATAGTGGGTGAAGATGACCGCTTTCAGAAAAACTTCGGCTGCATCACTGTGTCAGTTTTACCACTTTCACATTTTCCCATTTTGCTCGCAATATGCTCATTATTTCATTTCATTTCATTTATTTTCACCTTAAGGGCCCGGTTAGGGCATTACATAAGGGGGTATATACATGTTATACAAACAAGAAAATGAAGAAACACAAGCTAATTAATACCTCCAGGTCAAGCTCATTAATCGTACATACTGGCAAAAAATACTAATAACACGAAAAATGGATCCGTAAGCTTGATAGAAATACTTCTGTGTTCACGATGGTGACGATGGAGGATAGTAGGCTGTTCCAGTCGGAGATGGCTTGAGGAAGGAAAGACTGATTGAATGCCTTTGTGGAACCGGAAACACGTTTGATTGTGCAGGAGTTGTTAAGACAAGAAGATGTTCTGTCAGGAGGTGATAAGAAAGAGTTTTTGAGGTCGGGGCAATGATAGTAGACATTATGAAGAAGACAGAGGCGAGAGAGTTTTCTGCGGAGCTGCAAAGAAGACAAGGTTAGCTGAATTTTTAACGCGGATACACTGACAGAAAAATCGTAAGTGGACAGGATGAAACGAGCGGCTCGGTTTTGCACTGCTTCCAGGTGGTTGATGAGGTAGGCCTGATGGGGACTCCAGATGGAAGCTGCATATTCTAAGTTTTGGTTTGATGAACGTGTCGTACGCCATTTTGCGGATGAGTGGAGGAGCACTGCGCAGGTTACGTCGGATGAAGCCCAGAGTTCTCGATGAGTCAGCATGTATGACTTCAATGTGGTTATTCCATGAGAGGTCTGATGTTAGTCTTACACCAAGATATTTGTACATTGAAGCGGTTTCGATTAGGTCAGAGTCGAGAAAGTACTGATGATCTAGGATAGATTTCTTTCTGGTGAAGCGGACTAATTTACATTTGGATTTGTTTAGTGACATCAACCAGGTGTTGCACCATTGGTTAAGTTTTAGAAGGTCATCTTGTAGCTGGTTGTGATCATGCACACACGTTACTTTGTTATAGACTACGCAGTCATCTGCGAAGAGGCGTATTTTAGAGGAAATTGTGGAAGGAAGGTCATTGATAAGTAATAAAAAAAGCTGAGGCCCGAGAACGGACCCTTGCGGAACACCAGAGGAGACATTTGTTAAAGTGGTACTCGTGATCATTGATGACCGTGAACTGTACGTGGGAGGAAAGGAAGTCGCGTATCCATGCAAACACTAAAGGATCAAGGTGAAGAGAGAACAACTTGGAAATGAGACGTTGGTGGGGGACACGGTCGAAAGCTTTGGAGAAATCAAGAAAGACGGTGTCTGTCTGAGCATGACACTCGAGGTTAGTGTGTAGATCATGAATGAAGTAACAGAGCAGCTTCTCACAGGATAGTGCTTTTTGGAATTCATGTTGGTGCATAAAGAAAAATTTGTTTGTTATTAAGTGAGTCATGATGTGAGAGTAAATTATGTGCTCAAGTAGTTTGGATGAGACAGATGTTAGAGATTTAAACAGAGAGATTCCCTGTTTAAAAACCGGGACAACCTTGCCATTTTCCAGTCTGAAGGAAGGAGGCTTTCAGATAAGGACTGATTATATATGAGAGACAAAAATTCACTAGAAATAATGCTGGTATTTTTAAGAATTTTCAAATTTATTTTGTCAGGACCAGCGGACGATGTGAGTTTATATTTTTCTATTAGGTTTACGATACCAGCAGGGTCTATACTGATTGGGGGCATTCGCTCGTAAAGCTCTTCAGTGAGAGTAGGGATAGTGGCTAAGCACTCTAAAGTGAAAATTGAGGAAAAGTAGTCGTTTAGGACTTTAGGGTACTCGCTCTCAGGGATGAGGTCGCCATTTTCACGGGTAAGATGCACGATGGGGTTATTAGTTTTTGGTGATACAAAGTTCCAGAACTTCCTTGGGTTAGTCCGCAGGATGGTCGGTAAGTCATGAAAGAAGAATTTATTTTTGACAGCTTAAGGCTCCTGGTGTACTCTCTGAGGCAAGAATTGTAAACCTCCCAAACTTCGGTCGTGTCGACACGTTTGGCCTTCGCAAAGGGTCTGTTTTTTCTATTTCGCAATGAAAGTAAAGTTTTTGTAAGCCATGGGTTAGTCGAATCTGTACGAATACGGATTGTAGGAACAAATATTTTCACAAGTTCATTCATTTTTGTTTTAAATAGCACCCACTTCTCCTCAACCGATCTAAGGTAAAAATTATCAACGTAAGAGTAAAAAAAAGCTGTCAACTCGCGGTTTTTTGATACATAATCTGCCTTATTATAATCCTGAATGATCTTAGAAGTAGGATGATGTACGATAACGGGAAGTGATAAGGTATTATGCAGTAGCCTGTGGTCGCTTAGCCCTTCATAGTAGTGAATATATTTTACGATGTCTGGTGATGTGGTCAGTATCAAGTCTAGGATATTATCTGCACGGGTTGGTTGATCAACTAACTGTGTGAAGTTTAAAGTGAGACACATTTCCAGGAATTGCTTAGATGCTGCTGTACCATTAGAGGATAACTTTGACCAGTCAATGAAAGGAAAATTAAAGTCGCCAAATAACAGCATATCGGCTTTAGGAAAACGACCTTTCATATCAACGAGAAGAGAGCACAAATCGGTATGGAAGGATGAAGCACAGTCAGGTGGCTTATAGAACACTCCTATAATAATCTTACTCGAGGGAGTACAGACGCATATGCAAGTAAATTCCAAGCTGTTGTTCAATACACACACGCCAAAAGAAGGTATGTGCCTTTTTATCGCAATGAGCACACCACCACCGCTCTGTCCACTCCGGTCATACCGAAACACGTTATAGTTAAAATTAATAGGAAAGATTTCTTTGTCTTCAATATCGGGTTTTAACCAGACTTGTGCCTATCTCAAATACTCTACTCAAGATACTGTATCTTAAATACTTTTTGGAGTATCTTGGTATCTTGCAAATACCTTTGATGCAGAGTATTTAATACTCTATTTTAATTACAATTCCGAGTATCTTGTACTCATTATCTTAAATACATTCTTGACATTCCGCCATTTTCCGAGTTTTTCGGTAGGAAGTGGCGTGGGCGTGGCACGAGCAAACGTGAACATTCTTTCGAGCAACCGAATCCTGTTGCTAGCTCCGATTAGATACGGTGACTTTAACTGAGCTCGTGAAAATATCGCTTTTTTGCCGATCGTGACTCCTATTTCAGCCCGAAGTTCGTACAATGAAGGTTCTCCCCTCGCTTTCCCAAAGGCGCCTTTTGTTTCTATAAAGTTTCCCCCCAAAAAATCCTCAAAGAAGAGGTGTGGTTTTACGGAAGTAAAGACGCCACCCTGACCCTGAGGCTCAAGCAGACCGGGAAACGACCAACGAGAACAATGCAGACTTGAGTGTCAAGAAAATAACAAATAGATGAAAATGAGAAGTGGACACAAACAAAAAAGTAGACATTTTTGTTTCGCTTTTTGTATATTTGACCCCGCTGAGGCAAAACGTCGAGGATTTTTATTTTTTTTCTATTCTTTGTGTTGTCAGTCCGGCACTTATTGCTCTCGCGAACACTGTCTGTAAGCGAACATTGATAAGCAGAGAACAGTACAGGGAACGAACTAGGAGCTGGATGACTCTCAAAATGCCAACAAAGTGTGCCCCGACGTTGAGTGCTTTTCTGAACGCAACCTACTTGAAGAAGGTGCGACTACAGCCGTGGCTATTATGTGGGTTCTCTTTGTTATTCATTCACTCATATCCGTGTCCCAAGTTCGTTTATAGTGAACTCCCCGTATAGGGAATATGGATTGTAGTTAAACGATGCGTCTAAGGTGCGCCGCAAATTGTGATATTCAGCGATGTCACTATTGGCGAAGCGCTGTTACCCGTTTGTCACCCCCACACCTTAGTGTTTACCCAACACAAGGCCTGTGCACATGCCCACAGGCCTTATGGGCATGTTCGTGTCATCTTTTTTAATAGAGCGCAAGGCACAGTAATGAAAAAATACAAACAATTAGTGAAGTGACGTTAAGTGCCGGATCTCCCCCGAAAGCAGTCGTCAGTTGATGCGAACTTGACCCACTTGGGCTTTTGTGCTGAGCTGGGCACTGTGCATGCTGCATTGTTCATGCAGGCCGGAGTTGTAACAAAAGAGCCCCTCTTTCCCTCACCGGAGAACACGAACTCCAGCCGAACGCTGACGCCGCGTTCGGTTAAGTCAGCCGAGCGCTGAGCCATTGTATTTGTTGTCCCCATCCATCTAGTTCTCTAGTTAACCGCTTGGGGCGCCACGGTCTGATCTCCTCCCTAATAGCTAAAGCGACCTCTATCTTGTTGTCCCAGAAATGTTTTCTAACATCTATGAGTGATATATCCACGCGCGTTGCCCAGCGAGCGCATGGCCGAAAGGTTACCGCGCTTGGCTCTCGCGCGGACGCTCCCGTGCGGAGGCTCCGGGTTCGACACCGGAAAGCCGACTTCTCTTTTAATTATTCCTTCAACTTTACATTCTGGTAAGTTCGAGAATTTTGTCTGATCGAGTTGCGAATGTTCTACGCGCCGAACTTTCTACGCCGAATGTTCCAGAAACCCACGCGGGTACAAAAGGTGCTCCGAGCGGCGGTCCGGAGTCAGTCTTTCCCAGCGGTCGATCTTGCTGTTTCGCCGACATCGACGCCTGTGACGCTAGCCTTTCTCTATTTTGTTTTGGGAACAAGTTCACCCCCTTAAACGTTTAGTTTCTTTCGTTACTCGCCACCTCATCATTTATTATTCGTGACAATATTTTGCTCTTTATAGTCGGACTGCATAAAATAGCCCTACGATACTTTCTTTTTTCCCCCGTTTTGTGTTGTTGCGTGCTAAACTGCTAATAAACCATTCTTGTAACCCAGATTTGCGTAGCTGAATAATTGTCGTTGTCAATGACGTGGATACAAATTAAGCAATGCGGAAGTATCTTCAAAAGTAACTGTAATACATTTCTAAGTATTTGTACTCTACTCAAGATACTTTACAGTGAAAGTAACTTGAGTAGTATTTTAAATACTTTATGAAGCAGGTATTTAGTAACTTAACTTAAGTACTTTTATCGAGTATTTTGTCCAACACTGGTTTTAACCACGTTTCTGTGAGAATGACTATGTCTGATGCGCTATCCTCGAGTACGTCATGAAGCTCGGCTCGTTTTGGCATGACACTGCGAATGTTTGTGAAGAGGACAGAAACATTTTGGTTTTTTACGCGTGTTGCAGCTTGATGTGATGACGGTAACGTTTTGGTTTTGTTTTTATTCCGCCGAGCTAGTTAGGAGACTTCGATGACAGATTGAGACTCAGGGTTAAATACGAATCGTTTGTTGTTAATATGCAATTTGTTGAAACGTACTTTAAACGGTACGTTTAAGTCTTTTCCGTACTGAAAAAGTTTGCTTCGAGCAAGTCGCACAGACTCGGAAAAATCTTCACGCACAGCGTAAGGGGTATCTTTTAGCTTGAAACCAGAGGACAAAATGTTTTTTTTATTTTTAAATCGGGCAAACTTGACAATGATTGGTCTAGTTTTCTTGGAATTCAATTTTCCCAGCCGGTGCGATCTTTCAAGATTTGAAGGGTCGAGCGCAAAGCCCAAGTTCTGCGCGCAAAACTGGATGATTCTTTCTTCCGATTGCCCCCACGTTTTGCCTTGGTTATCAGGGCCACCAAAAAACAACAGATTTGACCTTCTAAGTCGATTTTCATTGTCTTCACACTGTTTCTGGATATTCTCCAGCTCGACTGACATGCCTTGGGAAGGCTGAAGCGTAGTTTCCGATGCAGTGTCGGTCGCAGCCAACTTAGCTTCCACAGCACTTATCCTAGAGAACAGTCGTTGAACTGATATATCGGTAGCTTTTTGCCCTTTCTCTAGAGACACAACCTTCGCCAACATGTCTGTCTGTCTAGCCTCGATCCTCTGCACAGCAGCTAGAATAATCGCGATGTGGGTGCTGTCGGTACGAGGTCCTGGGTTATCTACGTGGTCAATGGCGGTATCAGGGCCCGGATTCATTTGGACATCTCCCGACATTAATAAGAGGAGCTGAGAGACCGAAAAAACGTACGAGTACTGGAAACAGTAATAAAATAAAATAAATAAAATAAGAAACAGGAAACAGTAACAGTAATATTACATTGTTTTCGTCGTTGCCAGGACTTGCTCAGTTTGCCTACTACACTGACCCACATATTAGCACGGATGGGGTGAATTATCGCGGCAAAACAATAGGGCCACGGTTTGTGCATTGCAACAATTCAAACTTGGGCTCACACTTCTTATTTTCACATTCTGCGTGATTGTTACCCTAAAGCACGGTGCCGACAACTGCAAAAATTCGAAAATATTTAAAATAGTAACTAATTCAAAAAGGTGCGAAAAATATTTAAAATAATAGAAACTAATACAAAAAGGTGAGAAAAATATTTAAAATAAGAAAAACTAAAGCAAAAAAAAAATAAAATCAATTAAGCCAACCGCGCTTCAAACCTACAGCCACAGGCTCAGCAGGACAGCGCGTTAACCCACTAGGCTACATACCCGGCTGGCCTTCGTCCACTTTCTAGAAGGTAGCACGTTTGCTGAATTCATTTCAAATCATGGTACTTTTAGTTTCGTATTTAATATTTTGCTGCGTATTCAGAACTTATTTATAATACTGTGGTAATATTGATGTGCGCAATAATTCATTATTACTGTATATTTTATTAGCTTTATAAGGCGGCTTGTTGATCATTTTATTTCAAACGTGTTGAAGATACGAATACAATATCATCGAATCAACGGCCTATATTTCGCTCGTTTTGCCGGCCGTGTGCGTTTGAATGCCTGTGTTCACGACCGGCTAACGGTCCAATTTCCCGATTAGTTGTGATGCGTGGAGTTCGCCTTAGTTTTAAATATGTCCGAAAAAGACAGAAGCGACTGTGAGACGTTGAACTACGTCAGATCTGCTCAACAACCAAGATCATGGCACGGGATCCCAAGTAAGTTCGTTTCTTTCTTCGTTAGGGCTAGATTATTTCCTGCGTTCAAAGGGTTTGTAATTAGGGAGTTTTATAATAGCGCACGCTAAAGCTTTGCGTACGCAAAGAATAGCGTCGTCGCCACTGCGCATGCTCCGAACGCAAACCAGGTTTTGCGCTTTGCGTGCGAATAGGGAGTTTTAGAATAGCGCACGCAAAAGCTTTGCGTACGCAAAGAATAGCGTCGTCGCCACTGCGCATGCTCCGAACGCAAGCCAGGTTTTGCGCTTTGCGTGCGCAATTTTAGCGTGCGCTATTTCTCAGAAATAGCGTGCGTACGCAAAGAGTCTTTCCGCTTCTCCAAGGAGGATTCGTGATGAGAAGTTGGCTAGAGCCAAGACGAGCAGAGTTAAACAAAAATGGCGGCTTCCAGCATTATGTAGGCGGCTGCTTTGGCGGCGTCGTGAGTGCGACGTCGGCGGCATCCGCGCGACTGCAATTTTCAATACGGGATCACGGGACGACATTGCACTCGGTTTGGAAAACCGAGTAGGGTGGGCAACGATCACCGGCAACTTGATGCTTGCGACGAGCGAACATTTATCGGCGAAGGTCAGTACACTCTAGCCGAGGTGACGCATGCGGCGGACACGACCGGTCGACCGCTCGCGTCGCACTCTCACGTTTAAACAAATGTAAAATTGTTACTTCAAACCAAAAATTTTGTTTTTTCTCAAGTTGGAGCATTTCGTGTGTGAAATAATAATAATAATAATAATACTTTTTATTTACTGAAAAGACAATTTACACAAGATAGCGAACTGGCCCACGAAAGCAGAAATGCTTGTTTGTGGGTCCAGGCAGCCAACAAAACACTGCATACATCATTACACATAAGGAATAACTGTGCACTATGTAAACAATTACAACTTTTTATCCGCAGGTATTACCAGCGAGCGTTTGACACCATTCTTTGACGTTTAGTTTCACCGCGCGAATGGATGTTAAATTACTTAAAGTTTCAGGCAACGCGTTAAATAATGCAGGGATGTAATATTTCCTTTCTTTTTTACCGCAATTTGTTAGAACTTTCGGCAAGATAAATCTTTCTGTACGCCTTAGATTTCTTTTCTTAACCTCGTATTTAAAATCATTTTTATAATAATTACTTGTTATTGCTACATATTTATAAAATTGATCGAATGAAAGTATGCCTAGTGTCTTCATTTTTTCTTCCAGTTCCAAGCCATCATGGACTGCGCCATATGAAACGTTATTCGCAATATGTTTTATGACCCTATCAATTCCATTTCTTTTGTACCCTGAACAATTGCCGTATATCGTTATTCCATACCGTAAGATTGACTCTCCTAGTGCTCTGAAAATAGACTGCCGTAATTTTACACCGCATGCACTTTTTAGTTTGTATATATACGCGGATACCAAACGGAGCTTTCTAGTAATATGTTGTAACTGCTGTTTCCGAAGTACGTGCTCATAAAAAAATATGCATAAATATTTGACTGAAGACTCATATGGTAATGGCTTACATCTGCAGATGGACTGATCTTGCTTGTGAAGGTGAAGATATATGTTTGTCTTAAGTTCAATGCGCTTATGAGGGTTACGGAAACATACTAGCTTAGTTTTATTGGTATTTAGAGAAATTTTGTTACTCGAGAACCAATCTATTAATAAGTTTATCTCTGAAAAAGAGGAACCGCTTGCTCGTAGTCATAATGTGGTAATAATAAAACAGTATCGTCGGCATACTGAAACATTCTAGACTGCAACGGTATTGCTCCTAGGTCGTTTACATAAATATTAAAAAGCAAGGGGCCTAAGGTGCTGCCCTGCGGAACACCACATTCGATTCTTACTTTTTCACTTGTGTTGTGACTCATTTTGACCATTTGAAATCTGTCTGTAAAGTAGTTTATAAAAAATCTGTTAAAAGGACCTCTGAAACCGTGCTTTTCAATTTTACGTAATAACATTTTATGGTCTAATGTGTCGAATGCTTTAGATAAATCCACAAACAAGGCAAGCGCTATCTTATTATTTTCAAGTGTCTCAGTTACACAATCGGAGAAATCTTCTAGTAGTGAAATGGTACTTCTTTGTTTTCGGAAACCATACTGCGCGTCATTTAATAACGAAAATTTGCCGCAAAATTCATTCATGCATTTTTGAACCCATTTCTCTAGGATGTGAGCGATCACAGGTAATATAGCTATGGGTCTATAATTTCCAACTTCTTTCTTATTACCATTTTTATAAAGCGGCCTTACTATTGATACTTTTAGCCCTTCTGGAATTTCACCCGTTGTCAGACAGCCGTTGATGATTTTCAGTAGCATTAGTTTTAACCTCGGATAGTTATACTTTAAATCCCGTACACGAATTTCATCTATCCCATGTACCTTTGTAATTGACATTGAGTTGATAATATCGAACCATTCTTGTTCGTGTAGTTCTGCTAAGTGTGCCGAATTTAAGCAGTCGATCTGTTCAGCTGATTTTTTTTTTCACATGCGGCAATATCTTCTGCTTTAAGGCTTTTACAGTACTAACACAACTGCTATTGAAGGACTGGGCCTGTTCCGTGTAGTTGTCTATACCGGGGAAATTATTTCTTATTGTATCGTCAATCTTATGTTTCCTTTTTCTACCAATTAACTCATTTACGAGATCCCATGTTTTCCTTGAATTTCCTGCTGAAGCAAATTCATTCAAGTAATGCTGCTTCTTCGATAATCGAATTTTAGCTGTTACTTTATTTCGGAGTGCACGAAATTCATTTTTAAGATTTTTATCTCCGGGATTTTGCTTGCATCGTTGCCATAATTTATCTTTTTGATGACATAGTTCGAAAATCTTGTCATTAATCCACACATTTTTGGTTTTCTTTTTTTTTATCTTTGTAATCATAGTAGAGGTTTTATAAATCTCTTTCAATTTATTTACAAGCAAATTGTATGTGGTGATATGATCATACATTTCCAATGAATTCCAATCATACGCGCTAATCTGACGGTCTATCTTTTTATCATCTAAGACTGTTTTAAGCACTGTACGGTTGGACGTGCAATCGGCTGGGTTTTCTCCTACTACTGCAAGAGCTATGCAGTAATGATCCGCGACTTTTTGTTTTATCACTGCAGGAACTAATGTCACATTTCCAAGTCTAGTTATTATATGATCAATACATGACTTTGTTATTTTACAACCGTAATATTCTTCCCTCGTGTAATCTAGTATTACGTTCTCTAGACCAAAGGAAGAAAGAACATCTAAATAATTAGAAACTCCGCATTTTGTTTCGTCCGAAATATCAATATTAAAATCACCGGCTAGTAGAATATGCTGATTGTTATCAAATTGGCGAAGTAGAACAGAAAATTCCTCACAGAACATGTTTATGTTTAAATGAGGCTGTCGATAGACCGCGCACACAATGTATGAAGACAAAGATTTGTGAATCGAGACTGCGCAAACTTCTGCGTGAACCATGGATACGGTTATCCGATCTGAAAAACAATCATTTTTTACAAACACCAATAAACCACCTCCCCTTTTTTCTTCACGACACAGACATTATGAGTGGAAACCAGCTAGCGTAAATTCCGAGCACGCTTTTTCGTCCACGCTAATTTCGCTCAATATTAATAGATCCAGCGATGCCAGGCTTCCAGATAATAGAACTAAACGTTCGTCCCAATGCCTGCGCAAGCTTCGGACATTTCCATGCAGAAGGCTAAGCTCTACATTACTGCAGCTACTTTCCGTCTGCACACGCGCCCTATAAAGGTCCCATTCGCGTATCGAGTCGAAAGTGCTCTCCATTGCTACGTTAGTTTAGTTCAATCTCTTTCACTTTCGATACGAATGGCACCAGCGCCTTCTTTCTGCCGTACAATAATCTTGCCGTTTTTCATCCACACAAACTTGTACGCCTTTGCTCTTGCACATTCCCTAGTTTGCCAAAGTAGACCTTTCAGTTTTTTAGTTAAATTCTCGTTAATGTAAATATTTTCATTTCTTAGTGTCACTCGCTTCGTCATCCACAGGTCCCTCGTTTTTCTTTCCGCAAACCTGATAAGAACCGGTGCTATTTTCCGTTCCCTTGCCCTGAGTCGGTGGGCAGCCTCTATGTCCTCTGCGCCTGGTTGCGGAAGGTCGAGTTTGGCAGCTAGGTTTTTCAGAACATCTAATACATTCTCGTTGGGCTGCTGTACAATTCCATGGATCTCTACGTTTTTCCTCCGAGAGTACTGTTCTGCGTTATCTACTGCTGTTTTCAGGTCTCGAATTTGAACATCCTGCTCCGCCACCCTTGCTTCTAGTTCACCCGTCCTCTTTGTTAGTTCTGTAATTGTTGCGCTCTGTGTCTCTAATCTTCGCAGAAGTTCATCATACTTTGCTGACAGGTTGGTCATGGCGGTGTCTATTGCGTCGACTGTTTTCCCGTGGTAATCTAACTTCGCCATTATAGTGTCACCTTTACCAGCCTGAGTCTCCAAAGTTTTTTCGATGCAATCTATTCTGCCCAAGACGTCCATGAGTCGTTTGCTAATGTCGTCATTTTGAGCTACTATCTTGTCCAGATTCCTCTCGCGAGTACTCAGTGACGTGGGCTGTGTTGGCGACCCCCCCTCTGCGGTCTGTTGGTCGTCGACCACGGTTGACTGACGGGTTGCATGGAGTGTGCAAGTATTGCACTTCCATGCGGTACGCCTCTCTGGCGACAGAGCCATCAGAGCCTTTCTGGTCACACCTGAGCACTTTCCAGTATGATAGGCGTGCTGACACTCTGAACACGCCGCAACAATCCCATCTAGCGGCAAAGACTTAAGACACGCGATGCATTCACTCTGCGTGGCCATTGGCGGACAACATTGCGGATAAAAGGGCAGACCAGCGAAATGCAATCTGTACACTCCCGTGGAATGCCGAGGAATGAAAGCAAGCTTACCTAGAACCCAAAAAGGCACAGCTTAGTACTTGCTCAGAAGCATTTCGCTGATCTGCGACGTGTTCCCTTGTGATCGGTGCTTAAAGGGAAGCTGAAACACTTCTTGAAAAAAACGAGTTAGAGGTGAATTCTGGCGTATTTCTATCCCGTGAACCTGAATATCACATTCATTTTTCCCGAACATGTAACTAAACGCGAGGAAATACGAAAAACCTCCGACCAGTCGTGACGTCATACTAGGATCTTTGGGCCGCCAAGTGCGTGCCGCACGTGTGGGCAGCGCGTGCAATTGCAAGCTTGACAGGTATATTTTTCCGCACTGACCCCAGCCGTGACGTCTCGTTCGGACCTTTTTGAAAATAGCAAGAGTGCGCGTGCATAGCTTTGACAGGCGCTGAAGATGCACGAGAGCAGAGATTCCAAAAACTCCTAGTGTGACGTCACGCCCCAGAAAGGAGGGGCTTCGGCGGTACTTTAAAAATTAATTTCTGAAGCCTCCGTGCACCGAGTTGAAAAATAATCTCGATATTCGTGATCCTAGAGGCCGAATGTAGGCCATTGAAGTGTTTTTTCTTAAATACAGAACCGCTTCAGTTTCCGCGGCGAATCCACAAATGCTCGATGCCCTTGTCTGCAGATAACAACGGCGCCCGCACCGCAGTCCGCCGAAACGTGCACGGCCCTGCACTGCCGATGACGGGACAGTGACGCGATGATTTTGCGTGACTTCCTTGATCCTCGCACTTGCGTTAAGACGAAGGCTGGCCGCGGTAGGCCGGCCAGCTGCGATGCTTGCTGCCGTGTTTCGCCGCCTAGAACCCAAAAAGGCACAGCTTAGTACTTGCTCAGAAGCATTTCGCTGGTCTGCCTATCGTGACTCTAAAAATCTAAAAAATCGTGACTCTATCTTGGTGGCGTTGCAAGAGCGAGATGCTTGGGCTTTTGCGTCGCGGTGGAGAAACGCTATTCTAAAACTCTCCTGCGTCGCGTGCGCTAAAGCAAGCGCTACATTTAGCGCTAGCGTGCGCTAAAATTGCGTACGTTATTCTAAAACTCCCTATTGTCTGTAGATCGCTTGCCTTTACCAGTATTACTAATCGTGCGCGAATGATGTTACGCGAGGCTGTTTTTCTTCTTTTTTCCCTGATGCAGAGGCTGTGTACTTGCTCAAGGTTCATCAATAGCGGCTGAACTCTTTGGGAGACGGGGGAGGGGGGGGTTGATTGATTGCGTCCCTCCGCCATATAGTTTACTTGTAAACTAGAATGTCTAGAAGAGCGCGGTGCCCCTCCATCACCGACGCCACTCACCGTGCTTGCGTGCGGAGAGCTGGACCCGACAAAAAGCAGCGATTGATTTATTCAGCAAGCCTGTAGCTTCCGCCGCCCAGTCGTCTGCAAACGACTTCATTTTCGCGATTCGTAGTCAGAGAAGAATTGCCTGAAATTGGTGCTGCGATGAATTCACCCCATATAGTAAATAATGCATAGCATACCACTTTCGATCGCAAATATTTGTGCCCGCGAAATAATGTTTGACGCCGGCACTTATTCCTCGCGAAATGTCGAGCTCTAAAGATCATTTGCTGTACACGTGTTTCGTATGATCCAACGCGCGTGCAACGAATTTCACACCTCCAGAAACATTCAGGCTGCTTCAAATGGTGAAGCATTTATTCTCTTCCTACTGGTGTTTTTTTAGAGGCTATCAAATATTAATTACAAGCTTCTGGGGAAATTTACAAGCATGTCATAAATTAAGGTAGTGTCTGGCCAGTTTTTGGTATCTATATGTTGTTCAGTGCAAGTATATAGTGTTAGACATACCTCACCCAATCCCTGTTTTTTCGTTTGGTACTGCCTTTAGCGAATGGTGTAAGTTGTAATTGTTTTTAGTTGTTGCGTGATTTGGAAGTGAGCTGGTACTAATTGAACACCTTGAAAAATAGTTCACAAAATGTCAAGGAGATAAGGAGAGTAATGCGTAGAACTCATGCAAGCGCAGACTCAGCTCGCATAAATCAGAGAAGGAAGAAATAAAGAATGCGGACGGAGCTCGAGCACAGGCCCAAGTGGAACGCGCTGATTTACCTGTTAGCAAGAGCAGATTTAAAAAAAAAAAAACATAATTTCCATGTCAGTTAAGGTAACAGATGGATGTCTAATACATAAAAACAGCTCAATCTCTCTCTAAAAACTACGATGGATTGTCACCTACCTATGCACTGTTTACACTGCTCGTGTATGTCATCCTTAGGAAAAACGTGAGTAATTAGCAGATACTATAAAAACATACAAGAGAATTATTTTAGGCCTTTATTATTCGTAGTATGGGCGACCGATGTGTCCGCACATCCGGTTTACCTGAGCTGCCGAGGAAATCGTTTTTACAGTCTTATGCATAAGGGTGAATTAGCACATTCCACTTGGACCTGTTCAATCTTTTGCTAAAGCTCCTTCCGCATTCTTTATTTTCTTTCTTTTCTAATTTATCTGTGTTGGGAGTCTGCACTCGTATGTAGTGCATGTCTTTATTCCTTGTTTTTTGTGTGCTATTTTTTAAGATGTTCAATCAGAATGAACTTACCACCTTACGGCATGGGAAGGCTGTTGAGTGTCTGCAAAACAATCTACCTGATATCTTTGCCTCACGCCCCGGTTCCTGAAGCTCACATTCTCCGAGCACAGCCTTTCTGATTTCTCTCATCCTCTTACTTCTTTTCTTTTGTGTTCAATAGATCGAGTTGCGAATGTGCACGAGTCTGGGTCCTACATGTTCCTGTTTTTTCGTCCTTGTGTTTTGTGCACTTTTTTTTCAAATTGGTCCATGATATTTTTATCATATGTTCTGATCTGTGTTTTCATCTTTATACTTACTGCAGCCTTTCCCAATTAGACGTTGGCATTTACTTTCGCCATCCTGATGTGAGTGTCCTGAGACGACACAGAATGACAGTCTCCTCTGCTGAAGTCCTGGCTTCATGGAAGACTGCCAAGGCTGTTCATGGTAAGGTGCTTATATATTGAGCAATATAATAGCAACTTATTGCCGCTAGGATTGTTTTTAACACAGACTGTATTTATGGGCTGGCCTTTAGCGATTCTGATGCCACGCACGTGGAATGAAAGCCTGTAGAGGAATTGCGCATTTCATTCGAAAGCGGAATGCTGAGTTTACAACAGAAGTGTGTTGCGTTGCCTAGCGTTGGGGGATCGGTGGCCGACGGCGCTAGCACACACCAGCTTGGAGCACATGGAGCCAAAGCTTGCACTGCAAAACACCGGGACCCTGGGTTCAATCCCCACCCCTGTCCATTTCGATCTGGATGAGCATTGTTCCGGCATGCGGTCGTATATCAGTACTGCGTGGTGCAGGTTGAAGACCCCAGGCTAGCAGTCGTACTGCACTGGCTAAATTGCTCATCTACAGCGAGCGACGCATCGCAACTTTGAAATGGCTGACCAACTACACGCTGTAGACATATCCAAAGAACCCCAACAGAAGTGTGTCACTACTTGTATCCAGTCTTGCTGTGTGTGTTGTATTTGTATTTTGTATTTGTTTATTTAGTGTTCCCAATAATGGCTGAAGCCTTCCTATTGGTGCGCTTGTTAGTAACAACACACAAACACTTACAAACGGCGAGAGTGGTGACAGGGTGTCTAGCGACCGGGAAAACCGGGAAAACCGGGAATTGTCAGGGTAATTTTAATTGTCCGGGAAAAATCAGGGAATTATCAGGGAAATTGTCAAAAACCGAGCCCGGTCAGGGAAAATGAGCCGGAAACGCCATCGACTTCTCTGAGCAAAGGCTCGACGACTGGGGTGCAGAAAAATAGGCAATACTGCTTAGAGCGGAACGCGGGCTCTGCTCACCCGATGTAGTGTGCTACCCGATGCACAGGGAACAGCCGACAAATTCAGTCCAAGCCATGCATTGGATTGGATTGGATTAAGGGCACGACACTAGGCTAAATCCAGTTAAAGCCACTAGATTTGGTAACAAATGGGAAAGCCGCAGACCGCGATTCAATTCAATCCGATCCGAAAGTATCCGAAAGTGTGCGTCACAGTGGTGCGCATCTGGCGGCCATGCGGCCATACATTCGGTTATTGACGTGTGTCCTTGAGCGTCGTGTTTCCGGAAGTGGCATCTTCGTTGACGATGTCGGCGGCAAGAAAGTGCTGGTTTAATCCGGACTGGACGAATCCGAATATATCGGAATGTGCAAGCTGGATTAAGCCCGTGCAAAGTGATCCTCACAGTGCTCAGTGCTCAATGTGCCGCAAAATGTTTTCTTTGAGCAACATGGGAAACACGGCAGTTTCCAGTCACGCATCGAGCAAAAAGCACCTTGCTGCTTTGAAGTCGCAGTCAATACGTTCCCAACCTGGACATCTGTAATTTTTTGCGGCAGCAACGAACGTTTCGGTCGGATGTTGCGGAGACCGCACATGTGCCCCTGAGGAGCCTGCAGCCACCACAACAAGTGTGAAGAAGTTGATGAGCGGCTTTCTACTGAAGAGCGCTGTGACAAAGGCCGAAATAATTTGGTGCTTAAAACTCGATAGCGATTCACGGATCCCTTTGTTCTACAGCAGCATCGGCCTCAGTCGTCCCTCTCATGTTTCCCGCGTGGGAAGTCGCTGAAAAACTTCAGTTAGCGAAGGACAAGGTACGATATACCGTCTGCCATGGTATTGTGCCCTACTTTCGGAATAAGCTGCTATCAAGCCTCGCCAGTGCGCATTTCGTTGTTGTTTCGTTTGACGAGTCTCTCAACAAAGTGACTCAGAAGCAACAGATGGATGTGCTTGTCGAATATTGGGACGACACTACCAATGGCACTTTTGAAGGCGCAGTACCTCTCTTCATGCTTCCTGGGCCACACCTGTGCGGGTGCGGACGCCTCTACAGTGGTCAGGGGATTTCACCTGAAATTGTCAGGGAATTTCACCTGAAATTGTCAGGGAAAACCTGGAAAAGTCAGGGAATTTCAAGATAATATTTTGCTAGACACCCTTGTTGAACAGTGCTACTCTTGCCGCTTGCCACCGCGCCCATTATTTTTCGGAGAGATTTTGGTCTCTGTGGTATTTGGTCATATATCGCACATGGACACAACCAGGGCGCTGTACCTACAATTCAACACTTGCAAGACTTGCGTGAATACACCCCGTAGGTGGTCGCACTTTCAGAGTCATTTTAATGTTGCATAAATGATAGAATGGATGCTTGGGCGAGTTGGTGAACAATATTCTACGGTGACAGCGCAGAGAAACAATCGCTCACCAGATACTCAGGAAGACAAGCACACGCGCTGAACTTACAACTCGTGTATTCGACTACTTCGTTCCTCTCTTCAACGCCTGGGTTGACTTTCCAGAACGTGATAAGCAGAAAAAATAGCACAAAATACAAGGAAAAAAAGCGAAGAAAAAAAAAAAGAAAAAACGAAAATAGGAACAATGTGACGTGTTGGGCTAGTTGGTTTGAGGTGAACATCTTGGGGAAAAACAGTGGCAAAGAAACTTGGACAAGAGTAAAGGAACAAACATGACAGGATGGCGCTGAACTAACAACTGTTGTTTATTACACAAAATTGGAAGAAGAAAAACAAGAAGCATCTTAATCAGATAAAAATATATAGACACACACAAACGTGCCAACCAAGCAGCATGTTATGTAGCGATAGGCCCAATCAGTGTCTACGTAATGCCCGTCATAGTCGATCGCAGGTACCCAAACTCCTTGTCAGATAACGCCACTGACGGTTCGCTGACGCCTCTCCCACCAAGTTCTGAAATAAAAAAGGCCTCGATAATTTCCCTTGTCACCCTGTCTCTATGTCTGTCCAAAACAGTGGCTTCACTCAAATTAGGCTGGGACATGCAGTCCCTGCAGTGCAAAGGTAGCAATCCCCCGACCGTAGATTTCAGTGAATACGAATGCTCCCTGAGTCTATCATTTAGGCAGCGGCCCGTCTGTCCAACGTACACCTTGCCACAAGACAGGGGGATCTTATAGACCACGCCAGACACACAGGCCACAAGCGGCACTGCGTGTTTTTTGGTGCATTTGTTTTTTAACCGCTTTTCGGCAATAGCACCCACCTTAGCACATATCTGACCCATATTTTGTGGGGCAGAGAACACAACCGGGACGCCATAGTGACCTCCGACTTGTTTCAGGTTATGGGAAACCTGATGAAGATAGCGGACGACCACCATTCTTTTTTTTGTCGAATTTAGTCTTCCTCTCCCTCCCTTTAGCTTTTTTCAACAGGGAGCTAGCCACCTCGGTCCAAAGGGCTGGTGGAAATCCTGAAAGTTTTAGTCTGTTAACCTGGCCGTTAAAGCTTTTCTTGATCAAGTGGACGCAGGACTTTTTTCTCGTGTCTGCCCTAAAAAAAAAGTCCTGCGCCTACTTGATGAAGGAAAGCTTCAACGGCCAGGTTAACAGACTACAACTTTCAGGATTTCCACCAGCCCTTTTGACCGAGGTGGCTAGCTCCCTGTTGAAAAAAGCTAAAGGGAGAAAGAGGAAGACTGAATTAAAAAAAAATGGTGGTCGTCCCCTAACTTCATCATGTTTCCCATAACCTGAAACAAGTCGGAGGTCGCTATGGCGTCCCGGTTGTGTTCTCTGCCACACAAAAAAATGGGTCAGATATGTGCTAAGGTGGGTGCTATTGCCGAAAAGCGGTTAAAAAACAAATGCACCAAAAAAACACGCAGTGCCGTTTGTGGCCTGTGTGTCTGGCGTGGGCTATAAGATCCCCTTGTCTTGTGGCAAGGTGTACGTTGGACAGACGGGCCGCTGCCTAAATGATAGACTCAGGGAGCATTTGTATTCACTGAGGGCTACGGTCGGAGGGTTGCTACCTTTGCACTGCAGGGACTGCATGTGCCAGCCTAATTTTAGTGAAGCCACTGTTTTGGACAGACATAGAGACAGGGTGACAAGGGAAATTATCGAGGCCTTTTTATTTCAGAACTTGGCGGGAGATGCGTCAGCGAACCGTCAGTGGCGTTATCTGACGAAGAGTTCGGGTACCTGCGATCGACTATGACGGGCATTACGTAGACACTGATTGGGCCTATCGCTACATAATATGCTGCTTGGTCGGCACGTTTGTGTGTGTCTATATATGTTTATCTGATTAAGATGCTTCTTGTTTTCCTTCTTCCAATTTTGTGTAATAAACAACAGTTGTTAGTTCAGCGCCGTCCTGTCGTGTTTGTTCCTTTACTCTTGTCCAAGTTTCTTTGCCGCTGTTTCTCCCCAAGATGTTCACGAAAATAGGAAGCCCTTACAAGTCATTCCTCTCCCTCACTGCTATCCTCAAGATAGAAATTGGAGCTTTTTGGTCAACAGCACTATAGAAGGACTACTTACACACTTGTTCTTCAGATGCTCTATTCTTTGCGCTTCCATTATTTCTCTTGTCAATGAGTCTCGACTCTTAGTTATTACGGAACAATTTTCAAAATGTACTACACAACCACAATCCGGACAGTGGGTTCCCAAGTTTCCAGCGGCGACTCGGTGGGTGTTATAAAAATGCTTCTTTAAACTATCATTCAAACACCTGCCAGTCTGGTCTACATAAGTAGCGTAGTAAGGAGTATGTAGGCCAGACTGCCAGGTGTTTGAATGATCGTTTCAGGGAGCATTTTATAATACTCACCGAGTCGTCGCTGGACATCTGAGAATCTACTGTCATCATTATGGTTGCGTAGCACATTTTGAAAATTGTTCCGTAATAGGGAGGATTTGAGACCCACTGACAAGAAAAATAATGAAACCGCAAAGAATAGAGCATCTGAAGGACAAGTCTGTAAGTAGTCCTTCTATATATAGCGCTGTCGACCAAAGAGCTCCAATTTCTATCTAAACGATAGCGGTGAGGGAGAGGGATGAATTGAAAGGGTTTGTTAAAGTGCCAGCTGAACGTTTTAAGGACACACACACAGAGACGAACGAACTTTAACAAGCATGAACCAACTAGCTTAGCTTCAAGCCGTCACAATGTAAGGGTTTGCTTTTTTTCTTTTGTCTTCCTTTTCTTTTGTCTTGTCTTTCGCTTTTTTTTTCTTCTTTTTTGTGCTATTTCTTCTGCTTATCACGTTCTGGAAAGTCAATCCAGACATTGAAGTGAAGAATGACGTAGTCGAATACACAAGAGTTATAAGTTCAGCGCGTGTGCTTGTTTTTCTGAGTATCTGGTGTGTGATTGTTTCCCTGCACTGTCACCGTAAATATACAAAAATGAAAAATGATATTAGCATACTTGTCGTGCCAAACCATGTCACACTTGTTTCGAACTTTGATCTCCATGAGATCACAATACCATCGTTTCTGTTGTAGTGGCGCGGCATATTCTATACTTGTTTTGCTTCAGTCTTTGTAAGGGGGACGCTGTAATCCGATTCTACTCATCTATGTTGTACTAGATAGCACCATATTTGCAGAACTAGTCTTCGGTTTTTGAAGTTCGATCGAAATATATTTCAGCTTTTAAGTTATTTGTTATTTGGCATGTAAATTTACAAGCTTATCTGAAGGCAGCAAATATCTTGCCAGCACTCATGGTACGCGTTTGAAGTATATTGCGTTAACATAATTGACCGAACCTCTGAATTTTATTTGTCAGTGCCTCTAGTGAGTTGTGCATGCTAGTATTGCTTTTGTTTGTTTGTTTCACATAATCTACAGTACATTTTTCACCTTTCTACTCAGTGCAGCCCTCGCCAAACAGAAGCTAGCATCGACTAGGCCGAGGATAGGTCCATGGCAGTCTGCAAAGGTTGTTGATGGTAAGCTGCCTTATATATACAGCTGTGTAAGAGCAGCTTGTCCTGGTGACAATTTGAAACACATTTTTATGTTTTAGAAAGTGAAATTTGCATGGGCATACTTGCAGTGTGAAACCTTACCAAGCCTGTTCTGAACTTTCATCCTCTTGAGATTTCAATACAGCCGTTTGTGCTGCGCACACACTGGCTACTTCGGCCAGGTAGAGACTTGATCCATATGAAGGTAAACAGGTGAGTATCAACTGCTCAGTGCTGTCCGTGGTGACGTTCTCTCGTTATCAGACGACTTACCACACTTGTTTGGCAAGGCATTTGAAAAGGAGAGCAAGTCAGCTGCTGCATAATGCTCCCAGTACTGGGCAGTCGACGATTGCTTGTTCACCTTCGTATAGATTACGACTGTACTTCAAGCTCGGCAAGTGTGACACTCATCTGATTCAGCCTAGCAGTGGTGTGCCGAGCGGTATCTGTAGAGCTAGTTGACTTGTGTACACACAGCGGCTGTGTGGTATAAAACACAGCCAATTGGGAACTTTAATGCAATCTTGTGCAGTCCCATTGATGCTATGATTATAATTACACACCGTTTCATGGCGCGAAACAAAAACAAACGCGATGTAATCGGTTTTTTAGACTGCCTGCGCGACCTTCAAGCTTGTCTTTGTACGTTCTCCGTGGTGAAATGCCCTCTATAAGCACAATTTAGAGAATCCTTGAGCTATATGCTGCAAAGAGTGAAAGCAGTTGTCCGGCCGCATTCTCCCCTCTTTTGTATACTGTGTGAATGCAGACGGACGCGCACTTTGGATGCTTTGAGCTTAAAGGCCCCGCATAAAGCTCACGGCTTAATAAGCATAAATTATTGTGAAGTGTTTGTGGATTTGGCTTTTAAATGTCATGCACATGGGAAGCACAATGGTGGTGTAAAGTATGCCGAAATTGTAATGGTGCACTTTAAGGTTATACAAGGTATATTCAACGAAATGTGGACCAAATCTTTTGTGCCAAAACTATACATCCCACAAAAAAAACGTCTTGTGTTGTTTTGGTCCTGGGCCAGGGGCCTATTTAGAAAAATGATTACAAAACAATGTAGATAATAATGTGTATGTGTGATGATTATTGTCTTTTTTCTTCCAATTACAGCATACACGGATGGTATCTCCAAGGAGAAGGGGTGGGATTATGTAGAGAATCTAGTTATTTTTTCTATGAGTATGAAGCTTTCCGAAATAAGGTCAGAATGGAAAAAGCACCACCAAGTTCCGCCTGGTCCTAAGCAGCCACAATAATGAACACAGAATTCAGAAGAATAGTAATACGAAAGACTTACGCAGGCAGCCACGCTTTTTGAGCCCGTTCATTGCAAAGATTGCAAGTGTCGGCCTGACTTTGGCAGAGTCACCGTCCTGGGAGCGCACAAGGATAGGGTCACGAGAGAGATCATTGAGGCCTTCCACATTTTGTGTCATGGTCATTCATGTGTTAGTGAACCGTCATTGGCGCTGTCAGCCAAATAAATTTCTTTCCTGCGGCAGAACATGAGTCACGTAGTGAACGGGTAGTTTTTGACACTCTTCACGGTTGGTGAGAGTGGTCCTTTGTTTTTGTGCAATCTTTTAAGATACTGTGTATGTTTTTTTCTGTTTGTTTCCTTTATTAAAATTCTTCAGTTGCGAGTACAGCATTGTCCTGTCGTGTTTGTTCCTCTTCGTAGTCCGTGTTTTCTGAGCTGTTTACCCCATCATGTATAACGTCAACCAACTGGCCCAGTTCTCCACCTTATTACAGACTTATGTGTTAATTTTTTTTCCTTTTTTGAGGGTTTAGTTAAAGATATGATGCCCTCTTCATTTTCTAGTCTGGGAAACAGACGTGACCTCGTCGTGTTCAAGCAAAAGTAATGACCTTTTCATATTGTATCGCCTCTGGTGAACAATGGTGTCTGTGTGTGTGTGTGTGTGTGTGTGCAACATACGTGGTCAGAAGGGATGATTTGGGGACCGAACGGTAAAACAAGGCCAGCAAGGAGCGACTGGGGGACTTTGAACATCGCACGGTGCAAGGAAGGACTTCAACGACGAGGTTAGCAAGCAAGCCCATGTCAAAAAAACTGTGCTCGACCAGAGGGGTGAATCAGGACTGTGACTCTATGAGTGAGAATCAACGACTCTGGAACTTTCGTGTAGTTTACAGCTTAATTGTTGCCTCCCGTTTGTTTTATTTTATAGGTGTCCGTGTGCTGTTACATTTTTAATTTTAATGGTTGTCCGTGTGATATTACAGTTTTGTTTCTTATCATTTTTTTTTAATGGGGGAAGTGCTAGTTTTGAGTTTCGGCGCTTTTATGTATAAAACTTTTTTTTTCCAAGCCATATTCCCTGTCTGCTCCCTCGACAACCAATCTCACCAAAGGGCTGCGACTTTCCGACGTCGAATGATATGTTAAAATGTTTTCTAACTAATGATTGCCTGCATTCTATCTTTGTAGCATACATAATTGTCGGAATGATGAATTCCCAACCAGGCCAATAAAGATTCGTCTGTGCCCTATTTTGTAGATATATCTACATAAATACACGTTTGGCAGTGTGGGATAGCAGTAAATTGTATAGTTTGTGGATATTCGTAAAAATGCATTATACGATGCCAAGTCTGGACCTGGAAAGTATAGTACCTGCACCATGGCAATAATTTTCATGTGATGCTAGTAGGAGCATCACATGGAAATTGCTTTATGTGGGGTGGGTACCCTATTTGACAGGCCCAAACATGGTATCATATAAAGCAGTCTACATATGGTATATAAGGAATTAGGCAGATATGGGTATATAAGGAATTGTGCAAATATGACTATCCATCTAGATACGGCCTTATTGTGCATATCTGCCCAATTCCTTATGTGTTCATATATGTATTTTTTAATATAAGTCCAGATATGACATTTCTCTAAGGGTAGGTATGTCACTCTATTAAACTATTTCTCTTATTTTTCCGGTGTTGCTTGATACGGTTTAATAGACGGTTAGACCCACTCCGGTGAAGATCTACGGATTGGCCAGATACGGTTCAGCTTCCGCTTCGACCAATTACGGTTGGGTTTCCGGACTGGTTATTTCCGGTTCATTTAACGGTTTCTAGAAATCCGGTTTGCTTAGGGGCCCATATGTCGGATCGAAATTCCGGATTCATTCCGGTTTGTTTTTGAACCGTTTTTTTTTTTGGTAGGGATGCCACTGAACGCTTTATCCTCCTCTCCTTCAGGTTATTTCAGTATTCGCGTCTCCAGCTCGTTGCTCGCCCTCCCACGGCGGAAATGGGAAGCGCTCTAGTGATGGTCTCCCTGTTCTTCTGCTCAGCGGGCACGGCGGAACTGCTCGCAAGTAGGGCTCGCAAAATTACATTTCCCAATGCATGCGGCAGTTTGCATTGTCCCAATGTAGTGCTGCAGCTGATAGGGGGTTGTACTTTCCTAGAGTGTTTTTGTATTGCGTATAGAAGCAAACGCAATCGCTGTGCGTTTACGTTAGACTTGAGTGCTCCGCATGCGTTCCGTCGCCAAGCGTCAATCTGAGACTGCAATGCTGGGCTCCGCGCACGCGCAGTGCGAAACACGTAACGCTACCGCAAACACAAAATGCTTGAGTTCGCTCCTATACGCAATACTAAAACTCACTTTTGTTCTACCGGTTTCCAACACTAACGAAGCGTGCTGCAGTGAGGAAACGTGCAAGCGCGAAGGCGTTCCTTAGAACAGGAAAGGCTCAGCTTGGCCAAAGGACCCCGCGTAAAAATGAAAGAGACGAAATGTTCTGCAAAGTTTTGCAATAAACAAAACCACGAAAACCCTTTTTTTTCGGGGGGGGGGGGGGGTTGGTTTGGAAGGATGGGCGGTGATTTCGTAAGTTTTGCCGATTGTCCAAAGTCGCAACTTTGATAGCATTATATCCTTTTGCCACAATTAATGTAATTTTACATGAATTCCTCAAATTAGCTAATATGTTTTATTGATTTTAGACTATTTTTACTCTAACTTCTGAATTAAAAATGCTGAAATTAGCACCAGCGATGATAGTTTGCAGACACTTTTGATAGCCATACTTCTGCGCGCGTTTGAAATTAGGCACTCAGCAACAAATTATATTAGGGTTTGAGAAACTGCATTTTTCAAGCTCTACTATATTTTTTTTATTTTTATTCATATAAACAACGGCATTGCAGACCCCCAATAAATGCCACGATAACAGAAATACGTCATTTAACCATATTAGTATTTCCACAAAGGTCACATTTTGTGTTCCTTTTAGCATCTCCATAACTCTGACATCGTTGTCAAGATACACAAACAGTCAAACACTGGATGTAATATAAAAACCGTCGCGTCACGCGTTGCTTTAAAAACATATACACACACACACACACACACACACGCACGCACACACACACAGGCACACACACAAACACAAACACACACACACACACACACACACACACACACACACACACACACACACACACACACACACACACTCCTGCAGTCTGACTCAGATTCCGTCTTTGGGTTTTTATATTGAGACCAGCGTTTCTTAACTTATACGTTTTGAGAACATAATCTAAACTCATGACCGGTGGCGATATTGTGTAGAATTCGGATTGATTTTGTTCTTCTTGTGCTGGGAATAATGTGAAAGCAATTAATCATCTAAATACCCCAAAACCCATTAAAAGGCCCGCAGTTTAATATTTCACATCACAGTTATTTGAGTGAAAAAAGACAGCAAGGACACACACATACCAGAACAAATTTAATCAACAAAATTAATATTCGATGTTACCTGTAAGGTGTGCGAAAGACGCTATCTTTAAAAGGACACTGAACTCGAAATTATTTGATGTGCCTGGATCGCACACTTATGTCCAAAAATAAAATTCCCGCGAACAATTACTTTAGCTGAATGATTACTCCGCGAGACACATCTTGAGTTATGAAAGAATCCGAAATTAAAACTTATACGGAGAAATTAAGTCCAAATTTGAGGTTAGTTTCGGTTTTGTTCCAGAAATAAAACGTGCGTCCTGGAGTAAAAAAAAAAAGAAACATTGAACACAGTTGTTGTCTTAATAATAAAGTGGTAACCCTCTCTCATAACACCCCAGCTTCCTCGTACAAGCAGGAATATTTTGTGTCGCTAAGTGTGGCCAGCACACTAGACAGGCTCAGCAACTGGTATACCGGTACGCACCTCCAGTCCTTACTATAAACCAACACACTGTTTACAAACAATCCCGCTTTGCCCACAACAGGTGTGGGCACTGCGCATGCGTAGAAGCCAAATTTGGGAGGAATGAAGCATTAGCGCATGCGCAGTACCGACAGCAGCGCCACCGCGGTCGTATGACGTCAGCAAGTTGAGTTGGTCTATAGGAAGTATTCACTGGCGGCCATAGCTGTGTGCACGACTGCTGAGCGCGTGCTGATGGCGAGCTTCCACAGTTCTTTTCTAACGTGCATTCCGCACCCTCAAGATTGCCGGTCTTAGCAGCCTATTAATGTGGGCTCGATCAGAGCATGCGCTCTTGACATCACCCACAAATATGGCGCCCAGTGAATACTCCTTATAACCGCCCTTTTAAAAAAAACGAGTGGCGCCACCTATAGTGAATTGGAGTTGCGAATAGACAGGTTGCACGAGACAACTTCATCGCCTCCTGCTGGCGCCCACTGCAAAACAACAAAGAAAACGTTTGCATTCCGCTGGGGCAAAACAAATTATATGGTAGAAATGGGATGCCGGAGACAAAATTATAGGCACATCACTCAGTTGTGAAACTCTCTTAGGGGAGAGGAAGGGTATACCTTTTTTCATTTTTTCCCTAAAGAGACACTGACACGCCCCCAATGTTTTTAAAAAAAAATTGCCGGGTGATTTAGTATGTTGCGAGGAGGCTAAGAGTCACGTAGACTTTTAATAAAGGCAAAGATTCCAACTGCTCGAAACCCACACTGAAACCTGAGCACCGAAGCCCATGGCCGCATCACGTGGACGATGTGTACCAAGGAGAGAGAAATGTTGAGGAGAGCGTTATTTGCTGGAAGTCACGTGGTTACACCTGAGCAAGATTTTTTTTTCTCCGCTAGTTCGGCGTGTGAAGCAGACGGCGACGAAGTTGCGTGCACCGTTTATCGTGCGATTGTTTCGCACTTCTATCCCCTCCGTTCGAGGTTCTCCGTTTGAAGATCGATTTCCCGGTACCACGAACGACAGTTCCGTAGTGGTGGACCCACGTGCGTGGCAACGTTGGTCCGTCGTGCGCCGCCATCGCGTCGTTCAACCCGCGGCAGTTCGCCATATTGAGAATGACGCAGTAGTCTACTTCCTGTCATCTCTGCATGTTTTTTTTTTTTATTTCGATAACCGTATTTGCAGTTTCTTGGAGGCCACAAAAACGGGGTTCTAATTCGTTCGTATTTTGAATATTGAATGTTCTGGGTCATTTAATGTACACAAATCATCCACAACTTTAAATATATTTTGTCAGGATAGTGTGAGTGGCACGTGACATGGAAGAAAAAGAAAGCACGACTAAACACGGCCAATACTCGACCGGCTGTTCTCGGGTGGAAAGAAAACGAACTTTGAGCCGCAAATTTTGTTCTTTGAAGTTGGGCTCTAATAAATAATCAAGAAAAGAAACTTTGGCAGAGACATTTAAGACAGTTTACGTGTAGGAATCCGAAAACATTCCTACACGGAGCGCATTCCTGCAAGGAGCGCTCCACGTCTTCCTTCCGGCGGTGGCATCCCGCTCCCCCACTGCGCAGGTGCGGTCAGCCTAGCCGGCTTCACGACGGCTTCCGTGACGAAGCATTGCCTTGCTGTGCTTTTCTTTGTGTTTTGTTTTTGATGCACGCCCGCTTTGACCTTGAGCGCACACGCCGGCTTCGTTGACGAGGCATCTGCGTTGCTGTGAATTTCTCTATGATTTATTGAAAATGGGAATTTAGGTGCCGTTTTTCTGCTACGGACGGTTAGAGAAAAAGGTTAGAGAAAACGCCGGCTTCGCTCCATGGGACAGTTAGTGCTTTCGCATTAAAACTTCGACGAGCATAAGTGTCCTGTTAGTGTCTCTTTAAACCTGACACCTGTCGCTTGAAGTGCCATCTGGAGACTCCCATGTAGGACACGATGTCGGCAAGTCGCGTGTCAAAACTGTCCGATCCGACGTGCGAACTTTCGGAACGACGTTCGGAGGCGAGTGTTTTAAGTCGCAGCGGAGCGTCGGACGGGGGGCTCTGTCAACGTCACCTAAAATAACGAAAGCCTTCACATGGCCTCCTCTCCCTTCATGGAACGTCATCAGAGTCGGATGGCGATAAGTCTGTTGTTGGGCCCGAGCCCGACCTTCGACGCGCTGATTGGACACGAGCCCCAGACGAGCACTGACACAGCACTCGTACCCAATCTCAGACCTCGATGGATCTGACTGTGATGACGGTGCGGAGGTCTTCTGTCTAGGTGGCGTTGGTTCTCTCCAGCAACGGCATGCGACGAACCTGCCAGACATTCGCCACACTGCTGTCCGATTTTCAGAGAACCGCAGCCAATGGCAGCACGAATGGTGCGAACGTCATGTTGCCACGTGCCTTTCGGACCGATCGGGAGACGAGGTGCTACGTGGCCCTGGAAAGCGGACTGTGGCGGTGCTCGGCGCGTCACGCCGCACGCAAGTCGTCGTTGTGAAAGAAATGGACGCCATCGAGTTCCCCCGAGAGCACAAAACGAGTATGCTGATTTCACGCGTCAATAGCTACTAGGCCTTCTGGGACCTATCGAGACCGTTTAGACACGAATATACCACGTTTCACCTCACGATGGACAGCAGCGGACGCTTCGAGCCATCTTAATGCCGTGTGAGTGTCACGTGAAATTCTGTAGAAAGGCGGCATTGAGCAGGGTGCGTAGTACCGTGATTTGTACGCACTGCTCGACTCGCTGGGATGGGTCCAATGCGGTCTATCGTGATTAACTCATGTTGAGCAAAGAAGTAACGTCACTTAAAATCTTCAGACATGCATACTTTACTGCAATATAATATTTTTTTTAGGTCAGAAAAACCACAAAGGGCGAGGGGAGGAATAATATTTTTTGGTTTCTAGTCTAGGTGGCGCAAGCTATCGCCCGTTATATTTACCGCCATTATAACTCATACGTCCATCCAGTAGAAGGATACCTAGAACTGGGCGGAGCTAAGCGGAACGACGCGTCGGAAGCATGTTTGTTGAACTGTCGAGTGCGGCGAATCGAAGCAATAATCTTTCCGACAGTTGGCACATCGTGATTAAGCGAGAAGCACGATCACAACACACCGGAGGCGTCTGAGAGATGGCTACTTCACGCTTGACTGTCTTGACTTGGATTGGATTGCCCTGGCCAGCTAAACTATCAGTTAGGCCTAATTATAATAAAATCAAAGATGACCGCTTTAATCAACCAAAGAATAAATATTATACCGTGTCCCAAATAGCGGCCAGGCTTTCTAAATCAACTGCAAAAATCGCTTTCTTGACCTATTGCGTTACGATTTTGTACAGCGTTGGCCACAGGTGGTGCATTTTTTCTATAAAATTCGCAAAGACCGAACTTACCTCAGGAAAAAGTAAACAAAAAAAAGGCATAACTCCTATGGAAACGCAGCCAAGCCACCGGTCTTTAAACCATAAGCCGCCCTATAGTTTGAAGACCGGTGGCTTCGCTGCGTTTTCATATTAGTTGAGCATTTTTCTTTTTTTTACTTTTTCCTCAGGTAAGTTCGCTCTTCGCAAATTTTATAAAAAAGCACCACCTGTGGGCAACGGTGTACAAAATGGAAACGCGATAGGTTAAGAAAGCGATTTTTGCGGTCGATTTAAAAAGCCTGGCCGCTATTTGGGACACGGGGTATACAGACAGCGACATTAGCAGGCGACTACTACAAATTTGTCAACAAAATTTTACTTTACGAAAGATTTAGTGTCTCAAAAAGTCGCCTGTGACGTTGCTTTAGCTCTCGAAACGCTATAAGGAGAATTCACTGGGCGCCATATTTGTGGGTGATGTCTAGAGCGCATCCTCTGAACGAGCCCACATTAATAGGCTGCTAAGACCGGCAATCCTGAGGGTGCGGAATGCACGTTATAAAAGAACGGTGGAAGCTCGCAATCAGCACGCGCTCAGCAGTCGTGCACACAGCTATGGCCGCCAGTGAATACTTCCTATAGGGAGTATTCACGTGCGGCCATAGCAGTGTGCGCGAATGCTGAGCGCGTGCTGACGACGAGCTTCTACAGTTCTTTTGCAACGTGCATTCCGCACCATCAAGAGTGCCGGTCTTAGCAGCCTATTGATGTGAGCTCGTTCTGAGCATGCGCTCTAAACAGCACCCACAAATATGGTGTCCATTGAATACTCCCTATAGTCCGGTAGTGGGTTGCGAAGATTGCAAACGCGCTACTAAAATGAAAACGTTGTTCCGCTATGGTAGATTTAGCGGAGGTCCTAGTGGAGTGCGGATAGCGTAGCGTAAATGGCAAAACGATCTACTGAAGCTCACTGTTACTATGGGGCGGCTACAGCGGAGCCGACGTCTAAAAACGACACGGAAAATTTGGCAGATGCACATAGAAAGCCTAATCTTACAATGAAAGAGCACCGAGCAAGCCAGTTTTACCTCGTAAAACTTCAAGGTGTGTACTCCTGCAAAACGAAAATGAGAGCAAAAATCTTGCCAAGTCAACTTTGGGCGTATTCGCAGACGACCAAGTTAGCGACGGCCTTAACTTGTGGCGCCACCTTCCGACGTGGGCAGCGATAAGATGACGCACTTTGTTTTAACCGATGACAGTAAATTTTCTACAGGGAGAAGGAGCGCCGTGTCGATGCACTTTTGTCGCTGCTTGATTCGCTACATCGGATCGCAGCGTCATCTGAGACATATTTCAGCTGAGTGAGCGAGGTCGATTCACAAATTTGTAGCTGCCACGAGTTTTACGCCCCGGCGAGTTATATTCTCGAGAGGATTAGAGACAGAAACAACACTCAGAACGAAACGGAGGGGGGGCTCACTTGCTGTTGTCGGCCGCTGCGTCTTCAGCCTTCCCTGGCGGCGTGCCTTGCATGTGCGGCGTGTGGCTGAACGCGCCGCCTTTGGAAAGGGGGCGGCCTTTGGACTTCGCCGGGACCTGTGCGCCGCTGTTGATGGTCTTCCGGGGCTGGACATGAGAATACGCGGCAAAAATGAAGGCCATTTGGCACACAAAAACAGACCGAACTTTAATTAAACGTTAACGGATGGGCACTAATGCGATCTCCGCGCTATGCCACGAAGCCCAACGTAATAGGCTGTACGTAAAAGTCCTGCAAGCTACCATCATCGTGCCATACGGAGTCGCCATATTGGAGGAATTCTGCCATCTTTCAACGCAGAAAATCTACATTCAACTCTGTTTTCACGATGTTAGGAAATGTATTTGAGTATTCAATGAATTTCTATTTAGCTTTGATATAACGGAGAAAAGAACGATGGTGACAATATTGTGGAAAAGGAATTGCCAGCAACAATGTTGCCAAGACCCGTCCCTGAAGCAAACAAACGGGCTATCCAGGTAACTGCACGGCATTTATCGAAGCCGCCCTACGAAGGGCTCCTACGGGAACCCCTAATATGGCGCATGCTCTATAATTGATCACAAGCACGCTAGATAGCACTTCTTTTTGCATATGGTGTATAAAAGGCTACGCGCAATGTCTTGTACTCTCCTCCCTGTCACCGTGGCATCGACCACGTGATGGCTCGTTCACACCTGCGGATCCGCGGGTGGACCCACGGGGAATTTGACGCCGGGCAGTGAAACTGGCTCGCCGCTGATGGAGTATTCGACGGCGAGAGCTATCGGTACGGGACCAATTTTTCCCGCGCGGAAGAAGTTTCCGTGCCACTGCAGCCAATCGGAGCGCAAGAAGGAAATAACGTTCGCTTACGTCACATCCTAGCCAAATCGCATTAGTTTTCCGGGTTGCCGCCGGAATTGTCGGAGTTCCCAAGTCGTGCAAGTGGCGACATCTCGTGGTAAGGTTGTGTCGGAAGAAATATTAAGCGGTACTACAAAATTGTTCAACGCTCTCTGAGAGAAGGCATCTGAACAACGAATACAGAGGCCACAAAGGAGATATATGGAATAAAATTGTCGCTAAGCGGTACGTACCCGTTCTGTCTCCGGTTTGCCAGCTATTTTATTATGGCATTCTCTATCGCCGAGAGAATCCTGGGCACTATCTCTGGGCACTGTGGGCTGTTAGCAGTATTATATTGCGCAGCAGCGAAATGCTGGCTGCGAAAGTGGTTTTTCGAACACTGCTGGAGGCTTCCTTCTCTTGTATCTAGGAGACACCGGAGCCACGGGAAAGCGGCGGGAGGCAACAAGTGTGAAAGGCGGACACTTTTTTCATCGAGATAGGTCGGTAGGCCGCAAAAGAGCTTTCCGCAAGTGTGAACGAGCATTCACACAGAAGATTTGAAGAGAGGCAAAGTAGCGCTATGCACATTCTCCGTCGTCTGCTACAACCGGTTCTGTCTGTACCACGGTGGTCTTTACACATAATTCCCGGCATTGCTTTTGCAATTTTTTCAAGCTTTGTAGGCACACACGCAAAGCGGGATCGTTCACAACAGAAGTTATAGTGAATCGTTTTTTGAAAAGACAGCCCTATGTGTCCCTGTTCTACGGGCATTTCAGGGCTTTATACCGAAGAATCTAATTCCCGTTCCCAGCTCTTTCTAGTCAAGAGTTGGACATTTTTCCAGTAACGAGCACCGTCTGGGAAGTTGTCTGCGAACTAACAATGATGGGCAGCCGAACATGCCTCCGCCCGTTAGAACTTTGACATTGTGCAACATTATCGTGTTCTTTTTTTCTTTTTCTTTTTACTTTTTGTACTCAATATTTCCGTTACTCAAAAAAGTCGTTAAGACAAAATGCAAGCAAGTATAGGTACCGACAATGTTCGTCCTGTGGGACGTTTTTTCTTCAGTGATAGATTTCACACTGAAGATCCTGCAATATGTCGCTTGTTTTGAGCAGACCGCATATCTGCTTGGCTGCCTTTGTTTCGTGATTCTGGTAATTGCCTCCAATACCGGAGGCCATGCTGTGGATATCCCGAGGCGGCCATAGCGTTCAATCTTTACGAAGTTTTTATACTAGATACTCAACTTTACGCGGATTGCTGTCATTTACATTTATTGCTACCTTCCAAGCTGACAACCCGTCCGTCTCCAATTCCCGAAAAGTCCGTCTGCGCGGATTATCTCTCGCTAAGCTGTAATCTCGTCCCGTTAGGGAAAGCATTTATTTTACGCAATGTTAAAACTAACGCCAAATCGGCAGCGATTTACATTTAAAGTCCTATACTGCATGGAATGCTGTTTCTAGGAGCGATTGTCTCATATATTTGGAAGGTCGTTACGGTAGTGAAGAACTTACTTTCTAACATTTCTGAGGAAACTGAATTAATGTGTCACGTGACCAGGGGTGGGGAAGAACGGCACGTGGCGAGACAGGGCACTATAGGGGGAAAAGGTATAGGGGAGGGGAGAGGGATAGATGGGAATGGGAGGCAGATAAAGAGGTGTAGAGGACACTGTAGGAGGGCGAGGAGAATTCGGTTAAGAAAAGAGAAAGTAATGGGAGAGGGAATTGATGTGGCAGGGAGTATATTTCGAATACTGAATAAAAGGTTAAAAAGCGCGAACAAACGAGGACAAAAAGAAACACGGACGACAGGACAGGCGCTTCACTCTCAACTGGTTTTTATTAAGACCATTGTCACCTATATATACACATTGCCCAAACCACGTCAAATTCAATCGCCACAATCAGAGCCAACCCTCCAGAAACACCATCTCACTCTGAAGCAAATACAAAGACGGAGCGCTGACGCAATTGTTTTCTTTCTTTTTTATGTAGAATGCCTCTATAATTTCTCTCGCTTTTATGTAGAATGCCTCTATAATTTCTCAACTAGCCCAAACTCAAGTTTTAATGCAGTATATTTCGCCGCTCAATTTTGCGAGGAAAGTGAATTGCTGTGTCACATGACCAAGGAGGAAGAGGGAGGGAGGACTCCGTAGGAGAATGGGAGGGGATGGGAAGAGGGAGAGAGGAAAATGTGAGGAATTGGAGGTAGGTGGAGAGGGAGGGGAGATGGAGGGGGAGGACCAACACCACCTCAAGGCAAGGTCATAGAGCTTGGAGGGATGACGTCACGCATGTCAGAAGGAGTAGCCAATCCTGGAAGTTGGGCTTCGCCTTAGGCTTCTCGTTGGGGGAGGCCTAAGGTCTTTCGTGAGGCTTCTACACCTCACGAAAGGTGCAGCTGTGGGCCACGTCGAAGAACTCCGGAACTCCGCCGAAATCGCAGCGATTACTGAAGAATTCTCGCCACCTCAGCAAGGCAGTACGTCGCCAGCGTTGCTCGACATTCACCCTAAGCTTCCGGGCCCGAACCGACGGCAGGTGATTAACCTTCTCGCCGAATACCGCGACTGCTTTGCGACGTCGTCGAAGGTGCGCCAAACAGCCGTTGCGAAGCACTGCGTCGTTACCGACGACGACGCGCGCCCTGTGCATCGATCGCCGTACAGAGTCTTCTTAAAAGAAAGGGAGGTGATCCAGGAGCAAGCTGAAGACATGCTGAACGACGACATAATCCAGCCGTCATGCAGTACGTGGGCCTCTGCAGTCGTCCTGCTTAATAAGAAGGACGGGCCGCTTAGGGTCTGCGTGGACTACCGGCAGCTGAACGCTGTGACGAAGAAAGACCACTCCCCCGCATCGACGACACTCTAGACCGGCTGCGCCACTCTCGATATTTTTCATTGATGGACCTGAAGAGCGGTGACTGGCAGATCGAAGTCGACGAATGGGACCGAGAGGAGACAGCCTTCGTCACGCCGGATGGGCTGCACGAGTTCAAGGTGATGCCCTTCGGACTATGCACGGCGCAAGCAACTTTCCAGCGCGTCATGAACACCGTACTGGCAGGACTGAAGTTGTAGAGCTGTCTCGTCTACCTCGACGACGTCGTAGTGTTTTCCGGCGAATTCGACGAGCATTTGTGACGTCTCCGAGCTATTCTCCAAGCCATACGGACCGCCGGAATTACCCTCAAGCCGTCAAAGTGCAGGTTCGCCTGTGACGAACTGAAGTTCCTAGGCCACGTGGTTAGTAACGAAGGCGTCCGCCCATACCCAGAGAAGACTTGCGCCGTCTCGGCATTTCCAGCGCCGACAGACAAGGCCGTGCGAAGATTCCTATGACTTTGTGCCTACTATCGACGCCTCGTTCGGGATTTCGCAAGGATTTCCGCACCGTTCACAAACCTTACGACGGACGCCGAGAAGTTCCAATGGGCCGAGGAGCAGCAGCAGGCATTCGACGAGCTGAAGAGAAGACTCCAGGCTCCTCCTATTCTTAAACACTTTGATCAGGATGCGGAAACTGAGATTTACACGGACGCTAGTTATGCAGGACTTGGAGCGGTACTCGTTGAAGTGCAAGAAGGCACTGAACAAGTCATCGCCTACGCAAGTCGGGCACTGTCCAAGGCGGAGAGAAATTACTCCATGACTGAAAAAGAATATCTTGCGGTCATCTGGGCAATCACGAAGTTCCGCCCGTACATTTAGGGGAGTCCGTTCAGCGCAGTCACAGACCATCACTCGCTCTGTATTTCATAGAGTCTAGCGTCCTCCAGCATGGCGCTCCCGAACTTTTGATTACGGATCGCGGATCATCGTTTATGGCACAGCTGACCCAAGAAATCCTTCGGCTCAATCACACCAGCCATCGTCGTACCACTGCGTGCCACCCGCAGACTAGTGGGCTGACGGAGCGACTCAACAATAAAATCGCAATCATGCTCTCTATGTACGCCGACGTAGAGCACAAGACGTGAGACGAGGCGTTGCCCTACGTCACGTTCACCTACAACGCGATGGTTCAACCACACTGGATTTACACCCTTCAAGCTGGTACGTGGTCGGAAGGTAACGACCATGCTCGACGCGATGCTGCCCCATGAGCCACCTGACGATGACAGCGATGACGCCCATGTGATTGCTTAACGGGCTGAAGATATCCGCCAACTCGCCCGACTCCTGATACAAGACCAGCAACGCGTCGACGCGAACCACTACAACCTTGGTCGCAGGGACGTCCACTTCCATCCTGGAATGAGGGTGTGGGTGTGGACGCCCATCCGTCGCCTCGGCCTCAGTGTGAAACTGCTGAAACGGTACTTTGGACCATGCAAGGTACTTCGTCGCCTCGGGGAGCTAAACTACGAGGTGATGCCCGACGAGACAAGAACATCATCACGCCGCCCACCACGACCTGAAGTCGTCCACGTCGTGCGTCTGAAGCCGTACTACGAGCGATATGTCTCTGAACTGTGATCCCGTGCAACGCTGGATAGGACTGCGTTTTGCCAGCCTCCTTATTTTCCTATTATTTTGTTTGCCTTGCTCTGTTTTTTCTACCACGTGTCATCGAGACGATACTGTTTTAAAAGGGGGGGAGTAATGCCACGCGCGTCGGCGATCGAGCGCGTGCGTGGCCGAGTTGTTACCGCGCTTGACTTTCACGCCGAGGCCCGGGGTTTGATTCCTGGGTGTACGCATCTCTTATTTATACTTTCAGTTTAATGCTGTGGTAAATTCGAGAACCCTGTTGTGTGTTCGAGGTCCAAATGGTCTAGTCGCCGAACCTTCTACGCCGATTGTTTCATAAGCCAACGTGGGTATATAAAAGGCTCAACGTGGCGAGCCGCAGTCAGTCTCGCCCGGCGCTCGATCCTGCTCTCATGCTGCTATCGATGCCTGCGACGCTAGCCTTTCTGTATTATGTTCTGGGCACAAGTTCGCCCCATTAAACATTTAGTTCGCTTCAGCTTTCGTCGCCTCATCAATTGTCTTTCGTGAGAATATATATAGCTTGCAGATGTCGCCACTGCTAGGGACTGACGCTTATTTCTACTTATTAGTTCCCTCGAGTTTGTACCTCCGCGCTGTGTAACTGGCACGGTGAACCAAACGATTACGACGCATGAAAGACCGGCATGGCCGCCATGACGTCACGGGCAGCACAGTTTTCGGATGCTACTACTAGGCGAGATTGTCACGCGTTGCCGCCACCAAGCGGCAATGTTCGCAACTAGAGTACCCTTGAGCGTGCAGAGGCCCTTGATGTCACGACCGCAATACGGAATTGCGCTTCTCGCTGGCCGATTTGGAAGGGAGAGGTAGAGAGCTCGCGGCCATGTCATTTCGTTTCTGTACCCCTTTGATGTGGTGAACTAATTTTTAGAAAAATACGCGACTACCAAAAAAATGGCCGGAGGTTCCCCATACAAAAATGCCCTATGGTCGGCTATAGAAATTTCTTTGTATGGTCGGCGTTCAGCTCTTCGTCCCAATTACGTAAAGAAATGTTTATGGCTGTCTTTAGGATTTTTTATGTCGCCTTTATGGGCCCCTTCAGCTTTGTCCATGGCACTATCACTGTCCATCAATAGCGCTCTTTAGCTTTTCTGATGGCTTGCTAAAGACTTCTATATGGCTTACCCTGCGGCTCTCTTAAGTCGACATGCTATAGCTGTCTGTAGCTTTTCTTTTGGTTGCTTTAGCCATTTAAGAATACACAGAACACAAGCAGACACCCTCCATACAACAGCAACAACGCGGTGACACCGAGCCCCCACCCCTCTCTAAGTGATCTGAGTTCGCACTGGCTCTATATATGGCAGTCTTATTTTTGAATCCGACTCTGGCGGTGACTGCCATCATTTGTCGCATAAACACGGGGAGGCGGAGCAAATATTACTCGTAATTAATACATTAATTGAATAGCTTCTTGGAATAACCCCCACCTCTTAATTCAACACCCTCAGCAAAGCAGATGTAGATCATTAGGCTAATTAACTAAAAATTAATAATTATATTTTAATAAGTTTGATTAATCATGTTCACAATGCAGCGTTCAAATGCAGTACACTGGTGCTGAACATTGCAATCAAGCTATTGCTTGATTGCAGTGTTCAGTGCCAGTGTAATCTATTTTCACTTTTGGGGGTAATAAGTAATTTTAATTGTTGCACAAGTACTTCAATGAATTTTTCAAACAAACAATATTACTGGTTTTCAAGACTCGTTGCAACAGCAGTGAACATATCTTGGGTCATGCATTGTCACCGGTATTACAGAACTTTCGTATTGTGTTAATTTTTTAACCTGGCCTGGAGCGTTTTTCCTATAAAAAGTATGTGCCGGGAATCATAAGGACCCACGAATCTTGACTTTGGTATCGCAGAAGACGACCAAGATGAGACTGTCTTCGGTGATATAATGCAACCGCTTGAAAACATCAGGTTGCCCAAGTCAGAAAGTTAAGAAGCCTGTGTTGAGAGTTTTAGTAGATGGGATCCGGTCAAAATGGTCCCGGTCAAAATGGTTAAGGACAAAATGGTCCCGGACAAAATGATCTCGGACAGAATGATCATAACTGCCAACCTGGACAAAATGGTCCCACCGTGATATCATTTATTTGCTGTTTGAAGGTTTTTATAATTTGTACTCATGATGGGTATTAAAGACTTAGAAAATAGTTTGGAAACTTCTCGTCAAACAGAATACTAACGTTTTTTTTTCAACCAAATTTTAGTCAAGTGGTTGGGCCAATGTGCAATAAATCAATACTTATATCTATTGAAAGACAGCATGAGAAAAACGCGGAACAAGCGCGAGGTATACAGGCACATATCGTTGGCCTAGCCGGATAATAAACAGGGCGAAAAAAAGTCGGTACAAGTGCGAGGGGGAAGCGTGGCGTCTCTGTATCCCCTTTGTAGGTCCTTTTTCCTTTCAAAACAGTGGCCCAAATGTGACCTTGACCGGTATTGGCCAATGTGGTCGTCGGGCGTGGCAAACTGTGTCCCACGATTGGTCCGTCACGAGACCTCCCTATTGGAAAAACGTACAAGAAACATACCTGCGGCTTGTACAGTTCTCGTATGACGCCACCATAATTTCTTGTTATTATGTATGCAGCTAGTATGGTATGGCGTTCTGCATAACCGGAGATACCGGCACCGGTATGGCACCGCGCCTGTCTATACTGGCAGCCAGTCTGTCTGCCGATATGATTCGGTGCGGCTGGTATGATTTTGCGCCGGATGACGTAGGCGTCCGATATTTTTCCAACAAACGCTTAAACCTCAAGACCACCGGTATCACCTAGTCATACATGCAGAAAGGCGACCGACCTCTTCCAACAAAAACGTCCAACATTTACCACCGGTATCGTTACATATACCATACATGTCGAAACGGAACATAGACCGACGTTGAGCTCACACGAATTCCTCGGTCAACTCTTCACGGCGACGTCTTGGGGCGACTGTCTCGAATAATGTGTACCACAAGTATTCGACAGCCGCACCAGCCGTACCGCATAGCAAAGCCAACGTGCACGGCAACAAACCGATCGTAACACCAAGCCGAGGATACCGCGTCGCCGGGCGACAGCGGCAAACGGCCCGTTGCTCGTACCGTGACTCGTACACGGCCAACTCGGCGTCTTTTCGTGGCTCCTCTCGTCGCAACCAGCTACAACCCCACGATTCCGCAACCGAAGCCGGCGTCGGCTAAAAGCGAAACGTAAAGCGGCCGCCTAGTGACTTCCGCTTCCGCTACTCAACTTCCCCGCTTCGCGTCGTCGCGGAGAAGATGGCGGAGGCGTAGCTGCGTGGGGGACGTCGGCTCGTTGTACGTTGTACGGAACAGATGTTTGGCGGTCCGTTTCTACTGCGACTCTGGTTCTCAACTCGACGGCGCCTCTCATAGTTCACCCAGGTGTGGTCAGCCTGGGTCAGTGGAGCGCGGCCCGCTTTCCTCGTCCGATTCCCGGACCGTCGACGACTTCGAAGTTCGTCCGGTAGGCCTAGGATCCGAAGGTGTCTGTCTCTCCGTGAAGCGGTAAGCGAATCTCGTCCCCTTTCTGTTCTACTTTTAAATTAAGTTAGGTGCGCTTCAGTGTAAGCATGCGTGCCAAGTGTTCGTGAAAATTTTGAGCTACAATAATTGTGCTTCATCACGGTTTGTCATTTACCGAAAATGTAAATCGAGCCGATGAACGAGGAGCCATGCTTGAAAACGATGTACGATGTTAACTTCTCAGCACGCATGCTGCGAGCCTGAGACATCAGTGTTGGACCGTGTGTAATTACAGGAACGCGTGTAGTAATAATAATTACACGAACGCGTGCCGGTACCACGACCTACGCCGGTACGAAACACATCCAGGTCGAAACGGGCAGCGGGTGGGGGTAACTTTATTTTTTTTATCTCGAGTTCCGTCGGACGTAACTTTTCACATTGGGTTATGTCGGACGTATTTTGAAACCTTGGGGTAAAGATACGTCGGACGTAACTTTAAGTTTTATTTAGTGTTTCGTGGGACGTACCGTATTTACTCGAAAATAGGTAGACCCGTATTTATTGAACCCACCGAGAACAAAAAAAAAAAATTCAAATATTGGTTGATCTTTTTTTTATTTTTAAGAACAGGGGAAACGTTGGGCAAAAGAAAGAAATAAACAAACCTTTATTTACAGCACTCTCAGCTAAATCTCGGGGCGATGCCAAAAACTTAATCACCGTCAGAACTTCCGGACATGTCATCGTCGTCCGAAGCTTCGTCAGCTCGGTAGACATTCTCGCACATTCGCAACAATACCTCACTGACACCGTTGTAAAATGCCGACAAGAAGAAACGAAAGAAGGTAGAGACGGGCGAAGCGACGTAAGACAAAATACAAAGACGCAAGCAACGCCGCGGGCCGCGAGGCGAGTCGCCATGAGTAGCGAGCCGACCCGTCTCAAGGAACAAACAAAACCTTTTTATTTTTTTTTTTTGTGCGCGTTTGCGAGGATGGAGGGCAAAGTGCGTGGCGCATCGCGCCGGGAACGCTACACGCGCGATGGCAAAACCCGACGCCCGCGGCGCGGCTACCGCCGGCAGGTCGTCGGCTGCTGCTGTGGTTGTTTTAAGCTTTTTGAAACAAGAAACGGCGCGGCTCTACGGCAACGCCGGCTCGGTGACCCGATAGCTCCATGCTCATGGTAGGGTCGCAAAATTTGGTCGCGAATGTAGGTCGAAATTCTTTGGTCGCGATTTCCGAGAAAAAAAAAAGGTCGACTTATATTCAAATAAATACGGTAACTTTAATTTTTATTTTAAGTTACGTCGGGCGTAACTTTAATTTTTATTTCGGGTTCCGTCGGACGTAACGTTAGACACTGCGTTACACTTATGCAAAACGGGGGCTGCTGGTTCGTCATATAAACCAACCGTTTCTGTGTTTAATTACACATCACTGACCTAAAAAATCCTGCTATCTTGAGTTTATGCTATAGGAATGTATCACTTCAAATAAATTTGTTAATTTCTACTTTTAGCCCCTGCCCCGCCAGGTACAACATCTGGCCTAAAGCAGTGTTTCGGATCTCCGTCCAAGACCTGAGGGGGGTCGTCATTCAATCCAGGAGTCGTGTTGCTGGTGCTTCTTACTGGATGGTGCTACCGAGGGACAAGTTATCATGCTTGAGGAAGGCAAGTATGGAAAGTATGGCCGCCATAAGTACACATATTTGTTTTACCTTTGCTCGAATCCACTTTTAGGAAATGCACAGTTCACACGTGCGCATCTCTCAATGCTTCTATAGTTGGCGTTTTGTTATTCCGGAATGCTCCCAACTCTGTCAGCTCTAGTTTCTCTAGACCATGCAAATGAGATGCAACACTAAACCACATGCTCTCGCAAACGTGCTCAGCTGAAGCACTGTAGAAGCTACTCTAGCCTTTACAATGCAACACAAAATATTTGACGCCAAGTATATCTAGTTTTGAGACTGCGTTTTACCAAAAGCTCTGCCGAAACAAATCTGCCACCTTATAGAGAGTGCAAAAGAACCTCGCGTGCCTAACGTGAAGAAGGGCATTTTTTTGTTTGCACAGGCCATTTTTTTTAAACCAATTCCTTCAGCCTCCTTGAAATGTTAACATCATGTGACACACAAAAGTACTGTAAACTCTTTAATGTTGGCGAGCCCTTAATTTTCGCGGCCTTTAATTTTGCGAAATTTAGTGGCCGCGATTATGTCCTCTGTGACCGATTTGAGAAGAAATAGGGGCCACAAAAATAAGGGGTTTGCTGTACATCGGAGAAAAGAGGAGGTCACTTTTGTTTGTATGCAAGAGTAAAACCAACAACAACAATCATGGTGTCATCCCTTTGTGAGCCTATCTGTGTCTATTGAATGGTATGAATTTTATCTTGGTTCGTTAAACGTTGTAGCCTGTACGTTGTAGGATGTTGTCTTCAACACAAGCAGTGGTTTTCTTCTGACGCAGGCAGCATGAACGCGTGCCGTAGCACAGCAGAGTTCATTTGCAGGTTGTACCGCAGTTTAAAGGAGGATTCGCACAATATGGGGGAATCACGATTCAGTGGTCTACCTCGGGCGTGGACAGGATTTGCTCATTCTAAAAAATTTTCGCTAGAAATCGGGGATTTGCGACGAATGTACCCGCATGGTTGAAAAGGCCAGGCAAGCCTTGCGAGCACTTTGTTTTGTAGCCTCTCAGTCCTGAACCCACTTGCGCACCAATGTGTAGATGTTCCGATAGGCAGGAACACTTTTTTGGAAAGTGGTGGATGGCAATATGCATAGACTGTTGTTATCGTTATCAGAATTCTGTATTATGGTAAAAGGTAGACCGCATATTTGCAATACATTTACTCACTTAAAAATATGTCATAGTAAAAATATATAGTATAGCCAATGACAAACACAGATTGACTGGGCGTCCTCCAGCACGCGCTTCTACTTTTCACCCCGCTTTGAACGGACGTGCTCACTCGAGGCTCATGAGACGCTGAAACATCATCGAAGGTAGCGGGGGCCTGGTAGCAGAACAACTAAGACTTCTCCCTGCCTTTCTCATTTTGTCAGTGAGCGTGTACTCCCATACTCTAACTCGGCTTAACCTGGACACAGCTGAGGAGAATAGGCTTGGCGAGTGCCCTTAGTGCATATGCATTTGTACAGCTGAGGCACTTTCTAAATCAAGTACCGTGTGTATCTTACCTTCAAAAATACATCATTTTGGGGGTGCAAAAGGAATTCTAACCCATAAGTTTGTTCGTATTGTCCTATTACGCATCGACTTCTTCGACTAAATGAGGAGTCGACCCAGCCTGTTTAAAAATATAATGCCTGCCAGGTAATTGTTTTGCATTTAGTTAATATATCAGTATGAACAAATACTCAGCTCGAACAATCGCTAGGCACAAGCTGGTCGTGTGGTTACAGGCAGCAAACATCCCGGTTGGAACGTCCTACCTCGCAATGTAGGTGAACGCTAGGCCAGGGTCCTACTTACAAACGTCTATACTTTGTATCTCTTTAAGGTGGACCACTTTTGACACTACAAGCCATTGCAGCGAAAACAGCGTGACACATGATTATAAGCTCGACGTACCATGGAGTCCAACTACAAAGTATAATGGCTTGCTTTCTGCACTGAATTTGCAAGGATGGCTTGAAGCTTCTGCCGTGGTTAACTTTAAGCTGAGATAGTTTGGAATAATGCTTCCGGTTTTTAGTGTTGCCCGGCACGGGTTAACAATTTGGTGATATAGTGCTGCATTGAAAAGTCGATGAATTCATGACTGTATCACCTAATGAATGCATGCTATCTATTAAACTCTCCGTTCTGCAGAGAAATGAAATGCACTTTGCTTCCAATTGCAGCTGCTTCTGGAATTTATTTAGGATACACCAGCTGAACAAACCAAGCATACAAATGTAAGGAGGACGAGAGAGACGCATTCAACCGCTGGACTACCAACTGCATTTAATGAAACACTTCATCTTCATCAAAAGGCTAGGATCAATCAAACCAACGATCAAACCTAGCTTGCTGCACTTCTTCCTTTTTTTTTCTTTTCTCATTTTTACAACTAGGGCATCCTACTCGTCTGTTTACTTGTGGGCAATACTTCCACCTCGCAAGAACGTCCTCTCTTCTCTGGTTAAGGTCACAGATGGTGAACTAACACACATGTTCCCTTTTTCTTCTATGTTTAAAGCTTCTAAAACCTCCCGTGCAAACCGGTTTCGATGGTGCCCCATGATGGTAACTTTGTCTAATTTTGCCTTGCACTTGCAGCCACGGCAATGTAGGGCTAAGTGACCTGCTGCCGTCAAGTTCTTTAAACTATTGGCATGTTCCCGAGTCCTATCATTTATGCACCGCCCGGTCTGTCCGATGTAACAGCGGCCGCATGTCAGGGGTATGTGGTATATAACCTCCTTGTCGCACTGGGCATAAGCGGTCCTGTGATTGGTTCCGCACCCCTCGCTGTTGCTGGTTTGCCCCTGATTGACCTTGCGGCACAACGAATAGGCCTTATTGGGCGCCGAACACAGCACTTGTACCCCGTGCCGATTTGCCATCTTTTTTAACCTATGTGTAATCCCATGAATATATGGGACAACCACAAACGGCCGTCTTGTCTTCGTTTGCTGTGTGGAAGGGTCGTTGCGTCCGCATGTTGTCTTGATGGTGCGGCAAATTCTTTCGCACACGGAGGCAATTACATGTCGCGGGTAGCCCGCGTCCTCGAGTCTGGATATTTGCAACTCGAAGCTTCGGGAGATCTGATGCTCACATGATTTCTTCAGGCTAGAAGACAGGGCTGTGGCAGCTACTGCCTGCTTAACAGTTTTTGAATGCTGTGACGAGAAGGGGAGAAACCCTTTGCCTGAACGGGCTTGGTATCTCCAGCAAACATGATCAGCTCTGAACTCCAAAACCAAATCAAGAAACTTGATGGACTTCTTGACTGTAAGCTCATGCGTGAAAGTGAGCCCCATGCATGGCTGCTGAAAACTCCTCAGGATGTTGTTGAGGCACCCGTCGTTATGATCGTCAACTTCTGTAGTGCATAAAATAAGGAAATCATCTACATACCTAAATATCGCCGCGATTCTGGAATCTTTAATGCTTTCTTGGATGGCACGCCCGCACGCTCCGAGAAAAACTTCACACAGATGTGGGGCCACTTGGGATCCTATGCACACGCCGCTTCTCTGCACGTAGTGGCGATCTTGGTACGCCACCACCGTGGCTGATAGGTAATAGCGCAAAAGTTCTAAAAAGGTATCCACTTGCATCCCTGCCGCATTCTGGAATGATGTGAGGCCTTGGTCTTCTATGTTTGACCGGAGAACTTGTAGTAGACGTGCATGCGGGATGGAGTAGTACATGTCTTGAACGTCCATGGAAAACCCAGACACGATGTTGTTCCCTTTTTCTTTAAGAAAAGATATCACATTTTCAGAATTGGAAATCCGGAAAGGGTCTTGCATCGAAACAAGGTTGATCTTTTCCGAAAGAAATTTGGACACGCAAGCTTGCCACGTGTGCCTCTCCGAAATAATTGCCCGGAACGGACTTCCCTCTTTGTGCGTTTTGGCTGAGAAGAATACCGTTAACTGGTCATTCTTGGCTGCCTTGATCTTGGAGCACAAACCACTCTGATGGTTTCTCTCTAATATCGTGAGAATGGCTCTTTTTGTTGCTTTTGTTCTATTGACGTCAACCGGTTAGCACGGGAGGTTTTAGAAGCTTTAAACATAGAAGAAAAAGGGGACATGTGTGTTAGTTCACCATCTGTGACCTTAACCAGAGAAGAGAGGACGTTCTTGCGAGGTGGAAGTATTGCCCATAAGTAAACAGACGAGTAGGATGCCCTAGTTGTAAAAATGAGAAAAGAAAAAAAAAAAGGAAGAAGTGCAGCAAGCTAGGTTTGATCGTTGGTTTGATTGATCCTAGCCTGTCGATGAAGATGAAGTGTTTCATTAAATGCAGTTGGTAGTCCAGCGGTTGAATGCGTCTCTCTCGTCCTCCTTACATTTGTATGCTTGGTTTGTTCAGCTGGTGTATCCTAAATATGTTTAACCAACGTGCTCAACTCTTTCCCGTGGTGCTTCTGGAACTTCATTGTATGAAGCACCTTATGACTGCAAGCTCTGACCGATCTTGTCCTGTGGTCTGCGCAGGCCGATTGCAGGGAGTCCCTCCGAGAGCCTCACCAGACCTTCCTGCCCGTGGTCGTTCTAATTTTTTTTTGTAGGTATGCATCCTTTCTGTCTTTCCCTTAATGCTACTCGGGCATTTTCTTTTCATTGTCACCGTTTTGCCTCAACATCGGTTAACCACACGAATAGACGCTGTAAAACTGTATCCCGCATATATGTGTCAAGATAACTTTTCTTTGCTAAAGTGACAGATTTTTTTTTATGAAAGTTGGTCTTCCTTGTTTTTATTTACAAATTTATTTGAGTCTCCGCGGGCAACGCTAAAACATTATGCCAGTGTCAAGGACAAGTTCACTGCTCAAACTAGTTCTCAACTGATTGCAAGAAATTTGTTTGTGAAAAATGGATGCCGTGAAACCTCCTTTCAGCACTTGCTCTGCAGCACAAAAAAAAAAAAAGATACATAGGGTATACCCCGTTTTTCTAGACTGCTTGCTCATTCTGCAGATCTACCTGCCATAGATGTGCAACTGGAGAGCAGGAAAATTCAGTTGTTGATTTTGCCATTGCTTTTTTTAGCAGTTGTCTTAATAGTTCTTGTAAATTCAGAGATTTTCCTAAAATGCAAGGCGGGAAGAATATTTAGTTTGAGTACCCTTTTCAGTATAATAGATACTGTGTGCTGCCGTTAGTGCTAAGTCTAGATCGGCGCTTTTTTGGCATTTTGCTCAGAGTAGTACCCATTTTTATCGGTTAGCCTCTTGGTGCGCCAACTAAAATCTTTCTATCCAGACGCCTGCCCTTCGCTGGTACACTCTACCCTCATTCTCAGTTAGTGTATGAACTGGTATCCCCAATTGACACTCGTTGAACGTGAGGGTAGAAAAATCTTTCCATTCCAGCAGAGCCATATATGGGGTGAGTTTGGCCAGTCTATGATCTCGCCGCCGTAACGTCCCCCTCCCGAGTGAGCCAATCAGCCGGCGGCGCAGACCGAGAGGCGTGAGCGCACGCGCGTGAGCTCTTGACTGTTGCCAGCTGAGGGGGGAGGGCAGCCATTTTCATTCATTCGCCTGGCGGAATGCATGGGATCGGCATACAAATTTTGGTCCTCCACTTTTATTTGTCAGGCTCTCGCAACAAAATGATATATTGTTATTCCTCGGTGGCTTTAAAAGCTAACGAATTGGTTCTTCCACGTTCGACCGCAAACCTTGAGTCAGGCGAAAAAGAAATAAGCCTGTAGCAGACAACGCGTAGCCTCAACAGTGCTCCGCGCCAACAGCGTTGCGTCAAAATGGCGGTCGTCGCTTCGCTGCCTTTCTCTCTCACTCCTTCGGCGCTCTCCTCCCTTTCCGCCTCTCGAGCGCCTTCGTCTCCACACCGACTGGCAAAACTCTTCCAGTATACGGCTGTCCATTGACGTAGTAGTATTTTTTTGTAGTCTTTACAATTAAATGTGAATATTCGACAGAAATCTTTCAGGTTGGGGTGGAGGAGGGTTAAACAAATCTGTTTAATCATTTGCCTTAATTATACTTCGTCTCATCCTACGATGGACTAAAGGCAAAAGCTACGGACCGGCAGATCCAATCACGAGTCACTTAGAAACTGCATGGTATTGCGCTTCGATGCGCCTATCGGTGCCCGCGTCTCGGATCACTGATGGGGACGGGCGGACAGTGGTTCGAATCGAATGGCACTAAGTGACTCATCAATCTTACACTGCAAAAAAGCGACGACATACAAGCTCTTTGCACTGTCCAAGCTATAAACATGATACAGCACTTTTTGATTCGCAGCACTATTCGTCCACCCCTACTCAGTGTTAAGCATGTCATAGTTCAGCGTGGAACGTAATTGGACCTGGCGGACCGTAGCTTTGGCCTTTAGTCCATCGTAGGATGAGACAAAGTATAGGTACCCATCATTTCAAGGCCTGCATGGCCTTGTCCTCGGGGGAGACTATGGCTGTGGTAGTAAAGGAGCAGTTTTTTTGTAAGTACAAGTACAAAGTATCGAAATAAAAGGATCTATGTGCTGATCACAAAAGAATATGCCATTCATTGTAATGTATCTCTGCCAAGTACTTGATTGTGATTTGTTTATATTTTCAGCTACCTGGGTGCCTCATGGTCTGGAGATCCTAGTGGCCACAAGCTTGTTCTCAATCTTCTTCTGTCGTCTGGCCAGGACCCGGGGGGGAGGTAATCCCAGCAACAAGAGCATCGCAGTATCTCCCTGCCTGTGACTTGATTAGCGTCACGACAGGGGAGTCTTCGTGCCACCAGGTGTTAGGTATGCCACTCGAAATAAGCATTCTTTTTACCTGTTCCTTGAGTGAAACATCAAAAGCACTACTAAGCCTAAAATGCAAAATACATTCAAATCTTGGGTTGGATGGAGTTCCAATTACGAAAAAGAGTCTGCAGACATGATTAACATGTGAACCTAAAGCCCGCTGATGTAAGTTCAACGGTGTCACAAAAATAACTTCCCGCAAATGGCTTCGCTCGTGCTATACCCAAACAATTATTTTAAATAATCACTGTGTTACGTTGGTGTCATCAATCTTACGTACCTATCGTGCTCAGCAGTTGGGAGATGTGAAATATAAAAAAACAGGAACTTGCACATTGTCAGCTTTGCAAAGATTTATATAGTGAACAGAGCACAGCACGTTCAACTTAAGAAAACAATTCAGTGCAGGTCTATATTGAAGGTTCACATATGTGTAATTGCTCTTCATAATGAAGTGAAGTTTGCTAAAGTTGTGGCCCACTACAGGCTTTCTTTTAGTGTTAAAAAGTGTTATGATGTTTTAAACAGCTCGCACCAAATGGTTTCTTGAAATATAAAGGTTCATGGAAATTATTATGTGGATGTTTGCAGATAGTCATGGTGAGACCAATCTTTAATGTCAAGTGTTCCACTTATTCAGAGTTGGTTGAGCCATTAAATATTGTAGGTCGCAAATTAAATTTTTATGTGGTGCAGTGGGCACAATCATCCGTGATGACTAGCTCTACCTACGGGAACTTTATATGTTTACTACAGCAAGATGGTTTCGCAAAACAAACTATTTTATTGAACTCTTGCACTAAGCTTGTCTCTAGAAACTTTTTATATTCTTTACGATGCTGAGATAAGATTCTGGAAATAGTTTTTCTAGAACTACGGTAGATATTTCCAGTTCATCAGCTTTCTCGCAAAGCATTCGAGAGACCCAAACCCTGTAATGTACGAAGGGAACTCTCCAAATGACGCGGCTGACAGTTTGAAACAGTCGGCACTGTAACAGTAACAATGGCATGTCACCTGCTTATGTGACGCTCATTGTCCCAGATCAAACTGCTTTTTCCGTCTACACATTTTCGATAGACTCATTCACGGAACTCCCTCTCGAGGCTATAGTGCTTGGTTCTCCAAAGTAATTTGCATGAATATATATGCAACAGGTTTCTTTGAGTGTACGTCTAACACATATTCTTCATATTGAATGTGCTAACTCTATTTATGACCATATCCATAATTGTATCCACATCCTACCAAATATTTTTATTTTGACATTTGAGTTTTCGACAGTACTTTTCTACACATCTGTGCTTGTTGAGCCGTACTCAAGCACATACATTTTGTCTTTCACTATTACATCAATATATAGAAATGTTGATGCCGAGTGAGAATTCAAGCTACCGAATCTGTCGTGTGAGTTAAGAACACAGAAAGAGCTCTATAGACAAAATTTTGTTAAAGAGGGCTGTATGGGTATCAGAATAGCACGTGCCATGCTAAAAAAAATGCAAACTCTTAGGTATGCAAGGATGACGGTGCTGCGCCATTTCTGATATGTCACAAAAAATCAGTGACTTATATTGTTCCTCATGGATATTTAAACTTTCAAATTCAAAGCCTAAGTTTTATTCAAGAACGTTCCTCAATACCAATGTATTTAGAGATATGAGCCACCGATACATGCAAGACTTTGTGGCAAATATTCATTTTCATGTGCATTACGGTTTACAATGTCTAGTCTGCACTGATTTATTGCATTCATGCTGAAACTGGGAGGGGTTCTCGGGGTATGAAGAAAGAGATAAACATTTCTTGAAATCAAAATATTTGAGAATGGACAAAAGAAATGATATTAAAGCGGTATCTTAGATTCTCCTTTCTTTGTCTTATCTCTAATTATCACTTTATTTCATGTGAGGCATTAAGTTTTTTAGGGCGCAGGTCTTAGGTGCCCGTTTCACGGCGTCGCCATCGGCATAAATGCCCCGCTAAACTTGGCAGGAAATTGAATTAATGTAGAGATCATTTGACATTAATTTTTCAGCTAAATCTATTGGAGAAACTGTGTTTGTTTCTGGCTAACGTGACACAAAGTCATGTGACATCATTTTTCCCGCTACATTTAGTGGGAAAACTGAATTGGTGTTGAGGTCACGTGACATCAATTTCCCTGCTAAATTTAGTTAGATAATTTTCCTGCTAAATTTAGGGAAATTTCCCTCTAAATGGGAGGGAGCAGACGAGGAGGGGGGGAGGTGAAGGAGTGGCATACCCTCCCATCCTCCTCCTCAAGATCTTCGCTCTGATTTCGCATTACAAAGAATTGTAAACTTCTTTTATTTTTAATCTCATGTTTATTCAATTTTTATATGGCAGGTGCACCCGCAGCACAAATCTGGGTTGTGCTCATCCTCTACACACAAGCTAGGAACTCCTGAGTGGCAAGAGTGGGAGTTTGGCCTGACAGCTCAAGGGACACCTTTGTTCAGTATTGAATTTATAATTATCATCTTTTGAGCAAAGTTCAGCTTTGCTGCATGCAAATCTTCTAGAAATAAATACTTGCTACTGAATTTACCACGTCACTACATTTCGCCACTGCTATTAGTGCTCCTCGAGAACCTCGGACAAGAGCTTATTTGTGTGCAAACATCATGCTTGTTTCAAACTAATGCTGACTGTAGAGACTCGCTGACATCCAGCATTCCAATGCAACGCTGGATGTCTGCGAGTCTCTCCCGAAGGATGCAAGCAGGGAAGGAACCATACAGTCGTATCGTATTAAGGGACATGCTATAGGGTGTCCTTTGTATTGTAATTGTAATGATGAGTCGGCTTATTAAAGGGAAGTGCAAGACTTCTTTCAGAAAACTAGATGGAGGCTGATTCTAGTGTAGTTTTATCCCGTGAATCTAATAATCACGTTCGTTTTCTCCAAAGATATAACAAAACATGAGAAAACACAAAAACAACTGACCAGTAGTGGCGTCGTAAAGGGATTTTTCAGCTGCCAAGCATGTGTCGCTTGAGGGCCGCGCGTCAAATTGAAAGCTTTCTAGGTGTACTGTCCCGTACTGGCACCAGTCGTGAAGTCTTTTTTTCCCCTTTTTAAAAATGGTGTGTGCATGCATAGTTTTGATTAGCACTGAAGATGCATGAGCAGAGATTGCGAAAGCTCCTTTTGTGATGTCGCTCTCCGGGAATGAGTGCCTCCAGCGATGCTTTAAAAATTATTCTAAGCAGCCTCGGTTCACGAAATTACCAAATAATTTTGATATTTGAGATTCTGGAGGTCAAATGAAGAAGATTTAAATGTGTTTCCTCAAATACAAAACCACTCTAGCTTCCCTTTAAGTATATTATATTCGTTAAATGTTTAATTAGTGAAAATAGGCCCATAATTCCAATTAGAAAGTTGCTAAGCATCATCGAAAAACAATAAATCAACCCTTTTCATGAATATATAAGACGGAGAGCAGCATTTTATGGCATTCTAAAAAAAGGCTTAATTTGGACGCGTTTCCAGATTTTGGTTTTTTATCAGAGCGCATCTTTGCACCTGCGATACTGCTGACCAGTGGCTGCAATGCGGAGCCACCTCCTCGCCTCCCTCGTAGAATGGAGGGAAGCAGGGCGCACGTGTGTTGCGTGACTAAACCCCTGGGCGAGCAGGACCGTAGGTGCAGAGATGCGCTCTGATAAGAAACCGAAACCTAGAAACGGATCCAAATAAAGCGTTTTTACAGAATGCGTAAAATGGTACCCCTGAATTATATCCTTCTAAAAAGAGTTTATTTAGTCGTTTTCAATGACTCGGCAAATTTCTCATTGAAACCAAATGTTCATTTCCACTAATTAAAAAGTAACTAAAAAATTTTATTTAATTATCCGACTAATTGTTGTGATTAGGCCCCTATACTACGTACCCCTGGACGTATAACTCACCTGCACAAACCGCATTAATGTAGATTTCACAACCTTTCTAAAGAAATATGTAAAGCTTAAAAGATCGCCCTGTATAACAGTGAAAAGGCGATACCAGCATGGTGGAGCCATATGGCTCCACCATCTTGGTATCGCCTTTTTGCTGTTATAGGATGCCCCATATTACGTTATGCTTGTATGGTTCCATCCGCCTACATGGTTCCACCAAGATCCACTATGCTGGTATAGGATGTCCCATAATACGACACGCTTGTATGGTTCCATCCGCCTACATGGTTCCAACAAGATCCACTATGCTGGTATAGGACGTCCCATAATACGACACGCCTGTATGGTTCCACCAACCTGTATCGTTCCGCTTTAATCCACTATACTGGGGCCGCTTTGTCGCTGGTATAGGATGTCCCATATTACGGTTACGCTTGTATGAGGCTTTTTCCAAAATCATTCCATCTTCAAGATTTTCCATTAGGGCTGTGTTCTTGCTAACACTGTAAACGTGGGTGGGCCAAAAAATAAAAGGATCGACGCGCAACCACTTTAGCCCTGTCCCTCGGTAAACTGCGATACGCTGTGAAGATTGCTGCTTCGTCTCCCCGACACCAACTTCGAGGCAAGTAAGTGAGTACGCTCATTTATTTATTCCTTTTCTACACATTAGCACAGGGTGTGTTCAGATAAGGACGGTCATGGTGGTGTCATGCCTATTTTTTTTTTGTTTCCAAATATATGTTTATATGTGATAGCGAAACCTGTCTACACAACGGGCAGTCCTTACTTTTTCAAGATACTTCTTTTTATTCATGGAAAAAATCGCATTCGAGAGAAGGTTAAAAAAAACGATTTTAGCAACTGCGCGATGACGCAACTTTAAAGACCGGAGGAATCAATAATGCAGCTTTCTACAAGGTCCAATTTTTAACGTTTAATACACGCATGCTTTACTGCCAGAATTTGTTAAAGTTACCGTATATGAGCATATATTACAATCGGAATCAAATGCCAAGCTTGGCTTCTCGAACGAATCTTATATAATGAGGCATTTTTCCGCGAATCTTTAAGTGGCTTTAAACTTATGTTCTAAAGCTGAATATTTTTGTGTCGAGTTTTTCATGCTTCGTGAACTTTTAACAAATTAAGTAGAGCTCTAGTTCTGAAAGTGTTTTCTGCATTGCGCCCGCAAGGCTCGTCGAAATCGGAGAAGTCACAATTTGGTGATCTTTGTGCGGCAGTTAAAAAAAAAAAAAATTATCATTCTCGATTTTTTTTAAATTTTACCCGATGGGCCCTTGATGACCGTTAATTGCAAATCTGCAAAGACATGTTTCATTATTTTGTTTTAAAACAAGAAAATAATTGCGTAACCAGGTCGTGGTCGCATCAATTACTACTGGGGCGTTTCCGTCTTAAGGACTAGTGGTACACGAGCGACGCATGCCACAGTAACCGTACTTGGTCATATTTGTTCCCAGGTGCCACGAAGCACTCTTAAAATCTTACATGAACTTGGTTTCATTGCTGATGTGGCTCATATTGCCAATGAAAACTGAACGATGCGGCGCGTTCGATCCGTATTAGGGTGTTATATATACTTGGCTGCTAGATGTTCATCGTCCTACCATTTCAAGTTAGCATTTTTATATTAGTACCTGGCTGAAAAAAAAAAATAATTTGATTCGTATTTCTGGGCACCACTCGAAAGCGTGCTGACAAAATAGTTTAATTGATTTCTCTAGGGGCATCGCTGGAACGAGCTACATGACGGAAGCTTCTGCCTTGACCGATGGCGGGCATGTGTAGGGCTGAAAGATAACAGCTTATATTTCGAAAAACAATGGCGCATGAGTGGAAATCAAGGTTGTGTTAGAGGGGATTTAGGTAGCGTAAGTGGTTCAGCGTCGAAGGCAACAGCCAAATGTGCGCTCGGGCGCTACTCAGGTCGCTCCAACAGGATCTCTTTGCGACGTCTCACCCGCAATCAGAAAAGTCATGATCTGTGACTAGGTCAAGGGGGGCAAGAGAGGTATCGATCTGGGGAAATATTTTTATGAAATTTAGAGAGGGTCAGGGAGTGCTAAAGAGCTGCAGATGATTATTTGCAATTAGAACGCTCTAAGTGTGAATTAGTCAGCGCCGCCACCGAATGCCGTAAGCCGTCGCACGCGCACAGGGTTGTGGTTCACTGTAAACAGAAAAGAAAGAACTGCTGATCAGTCGACCGGCCTACACCGTGGTGAGGTCTTGACAATAAAGAGGACGTAACACAAGTTCTAAAATAACGAGAGTTTAATTAAAACGATGATTTAAATAGGTACATAAATATTATAATGGGGTTCAAAAGTACCGAAGCGCGACAATAAATAGTCTTACCACTTCATCCTTCTGGTGCAATGCAAAGATTCCTAGCGAATACAGAGAAGAAACAAAATTACTAGACAATGGAAAGCTGAACTCCTAAAATCCTGAATTACTACCAACCAGGTTTCAATACTGAGAAGCTAGGGCTGTACAATACTAGAGCGCACGACACAAGAGCGTCGACATTAGAGCGCCGACAGTAGAGCGCCACGACGTTAGCGCGCGCGACACGAGAGCGCCGCGACGTTAGAGCGCGCGACACTAGAGCGCCGCGACGTTAGAGCGCGCGACTCGAGAGCGCGGCAACATTTGAGCGAGTTTTAGTAGACCGTGTTTCCCCCTCCGCTAAGCCCCTCCGCTACCCGGAACTCTACAGCCAAGGCCATCGGCGCGCAGGCGCAGGGGTGGTTTCTTCGTAGCGGAGTGGCTTAGCGGTGGGGGAAACACGGTCTACTAAAACTCCGAGTTAGCTCGCGCGTCCTTAGAGCGCCCGTCACGAGAGCGCACAACCAGTCCAGCGCGAGTGGCCCGACCGGTCCGACCACTTGTTTGGGCATCGCGTGTTTTATGTAAAATAATTGACAGGAATTTATGCCGCAGAATTCAGCAATAACATTGCGAAATGAGTCGACGAAATTTTCACGTGGGACAAACCAAAAAATGTCACAAAAAGCTGACAGCAAAAAAAAAAAAAATTGTAGCGTGCATTTTTGCAGAAAAAAAAACATTGCAGCTGACCTAGCTTCATTAGTTCTTCGATTTTGTAAATCACAGATTCTCAGGGGAGGTCCTCCTGTATCCGTCAAAAGACTGGAAAGATCTGCATCCGATAAAATTGCGCTGAGCTTGCCTTTGATGAGTTTTTTACTGGTACTTTTTTTAGCGGTAAGCTCTCTTCATTACAGACATGGACGTCAGAATATCATTTAAACTTATGCCAGGGACGTCGAAATAGCCACCAAATAGATCGGAGCCCAAATGCCTGTCAAGAATAGACCAAACATAGCAAAAAGTAAACTATTTATAGTATATCCGTGAGACGCACCGCAGCACTGTGAAGAAATCTTAGACTCGCTGCTCCACTCAGCTGCAAACTTTCCCGGTACCTATATGCCCCAGCCCACTCCCCTGCCCCCTTCTCTCTCCGATGTCAGTAAACAATTGGTTAGCCAGAGTCGTACCCCTTTATTTTTTTTTTTTATTAAAGGCATATTCAATCAATCAAAAATCACCAATGCTTCAATCCGATGAGTCGCACAATTTTGTTCTGTCTGTGGAGCCGCGGGTACATCACACTGTCAGGTTCGTTCGGGAAGGTGAGAGAGAATCATGGTAACCAGAGCCAGCGGGAGAACTCAAACGTACTTTACTGTAAGAAGAAAAAAAAAACAGGAATACGATCGTGCGTCGGATAAATGAAATAAATAGTGCATTCAAACGTAAAGATATATACTGTCGACACAAATAGTCATCACTTTGCATAGTCATCATAAGATGAGGCGGTTGGATCGTCGTTGGGCGGATCGTCGGAGAATGATGCCCGGCTCGCTGGTGCCCTTCGAACCAAGATGACGATGCCGAGCGCGGTGATCCAAGCCGGGCGGAGTCGATTGCGAGGACGGGACGTAGCCGACCGGTTGAAGCCTGGCGGAGCCGATTTCGAGGACGGGACATCGCCGACCCGAGCTCCGCAACCCAGAAGACAGCCGTCAAATCTCGCGCCTCGTCGGATTGCTTCGAACCCCTCTCGTGCCTCTTCATCCTTCTTTTTTCGCGACGCCGAAAATCTCTCCTTTACTCCTTTTCTTTTTCATTGTCTTATAAACCATGACGCTAACACTTTGAGGTGTTCGCTTAACTGGTGGTGCGCTTTCGTGTCGCGCGCTCAACTGGTCGTGCGCCCTCGTGTCGCGCGCTCTAACGTCGGCGCTCTATACTCCGTTTCACCTTATGTTGTACCGCGGCGAAGGCTAGAAGCGCGGGCTCATAGCGTTGGCAGCTGCCCTTGGTGCACGAGAGCTTGTGCCGCCGAGATGTGCCATAGAGCAAGGAGCTCGCGCTTGTAGCCTTTCCTGCTTTACAACACACGGTGAAACAGAGTACAGTGTCGCGCGCTCTAAAGGCTCTCTCCCGGAGCTAGCGGGTGGAAGGAGTGTCTAATCTGTCACTCTCCGGGGAGTGACGGCCTCTTCCGTTGCATTGTCCGAAGAGGGTGGTGCCGGTGGATTCCACGGTGGGCTGGTGGGCAGCTCGACGAGGCCAGCCACACACTCACACAAATACACTCCTTGCGGAGGCTTCCCCAGCACGGATTTTGGCAAGCCACCGTCGCTTTTTCCCAACTCGATCCGATTTTTCGCAGATCGAATATCACGGCTCCAAGTCCAAAGCAGACTTCGTGTTCACACAGGTCGCATTTCGTGAGAGACGGAAAGAGCGTGGTTGGAAGCGCGATTTATCAGACCAGGTGCAGGAAGGCCTTCGAACCGCTTGTCCCGCGGGGTCTTGTTTATAATGGAGTGTATAGGAATTCGGGAACTGTGATGTACGCCTGGGTCGGTTTCCGGGTAATTCAACGAGAGGAGTTTCTAATATATCCGGGCGAAGCCGGGCTTGGGGACACAGGCAATCTATACTAAAACACGTTCAAGGGACTCAGGGCTTCTACCACTCAGATTCCGCGCTGCGTGCCACGTACAATGAATTCTCCTGATGTGATTCTATTTTTTTATATTTCCACATGTGAAGCGAATGAATTCCAGGCACCCTCTTGGCGTCCTTCCGCTCAAGTTTTTTTCGTTCTTGAAATGCCTCAAGCTCGCCATCCGTAGGCTTGTTGTTTTGCAAGCCCCCCTATCCCGTAGCATGCATTATTGCCGTGCCCTGATCCCGAAAAGATACACTTTGTTGTCTAGAGCTCACTGCACTACAACTCGTGAAGTTGGTACCGGTTCTTAAAATGGACGGCCGCTCAATCGCTAACGTGAAGCGAGAGTAGATTGATGCGTTGTCCTTGAGGTGTGCCTTACTTTTTGACAAGGCCAACCAAGTATGCACCGAGTCATGAGTTTGATCGTCGCAAATAGCTGTATAGCTCCGCGTCGACTTCCTTGACATTACAACGCACGTAAAGATGCTGATTTGTTTCTTCTGTTAACGGTACGCCTGTACCTCGTCGGCAAGCACCACGGTTCAATTCTCGGCAAAGTCCAAGTGGAAAACAATAGCACTCGTTCACAAGACTGCTTCTCGTCATGTATTGTCTTCGCTTGCAAGCGTCGTAGGTAGTTGTGAGGGATCCACTTTATGACAGTTTTTTTAAGCTCCTTGATAAACGCTGCGGCCCTCAGCGTCTTCTTAATTAACTCCCCCGATTCCCATGTGGCGAAGACTGCCTCCTCATCATGTCCAATATCGAATTTTTCCAATGTCGATTCTACCGCTCTTGGGCACCGGTCGGAAGTAGGCTGCGGACATACACAGAGAGCCTGCACATCTTCCGCAGAAAGTGAGTCTCCTGTCGTGTTTCTCAGCCCCACGAGACATAGCTGGAACTTCGCACAGTAGGTACAAAAACTCACTCCCGGTGTGGCAAGCATTTGACCCAATGAGGTCCCCAAGATATAAACTTTGTGAAGCCAACCGCAAAGCTGGGATGGGCAAGTTTGTAGACGCCGTAGGCTTCGCACAGGGACCGGGTCATGAAGCGTTTTTTTTGGAACCCATTTGGTCTCTCCATTGAATTTCACGCGCACATCTTCTTTATTTGGGCTTTGCCTAGAGCAATCCAGCTTGCACGTTTTGGAGTATGCAAGCACTGCATTAACATCCTCTTCACAAACCTTTCATCTACACGCCTCGCCTCCTCCGTTCTCCGTATTTGTTCTTCTGTGGGGTGGGGCTGTTGCACCATAGCAGGAGGAATGACTCTGGTGTTTGTTTACCACGCCACACGCCCTTTAAGTTTCCACCGCGCAGGGGGCACCGCCGGTGTCGCGTATCGCTGCCTCGAGTCGGTGAGATACGAACGCCTTTGCGCGCAGGGAATTAACCTTCGGCCTCACATGGGGGGGGGGGGGGAGGCACTACCACTTATTAATGCGAAAGCATTAACTGTTCCACGGAGCGAGCTGACGTCATCAGTTTGATGCGCGAAAACGGCACCTAGTTTCCGCGATCCCAATAGGAGCGGAGTTAAGCTGATGAATTTCGCCTTCGGTTCCATCGGCTGGCGCGCGCGAGTTTCCACGACCGCTCACCCCATGGCGCTGCGTCTCCATCAGCGCGCCGCTAACACGGAGCGTCCAAGGTCAGCGTGCCCAGGGAAGCACGCGCGCTGACCGACGACGAAAAGACGCAGCAGACGAAAAAGAGAGCGGATGAGCGACTTGCATCCTTTCGCATTCGCAACTCATAAGAAGTGCTTAGGTGTACCTCAAGCTTTTTCTGTCGGCAAGTCTGCATCAAGAGACAATTGTTTTCCTCCGCCGTCTTCAATTATGGTCCGGCTTGAGTCCAGATACGCCATGCATTACAATGCAATACTATACCACCGGCTTAACCTTCCGTTCAAGCCGCGCCCTTCATCAGTTTGACCAAAGGCTTCCTAACATCGCTCGGCACTAGCGGTTCCTAGAACGACGAATCATAATAATTTTGTCAGTCAAGTACTCATATTAAAGTACTAATCTGAAAAGTTAGCATGATGAGCACCTAACCAGCCAAGTATTACACCCTAATAAGTATCGGACGCGCCAAAAGTTCAGTATTCATTAGCAATATCGGCCACATCAGCGATGAAAACAAGCTCATGTGTTATTTCTAGAGTGCTTCATGGCACCTGGGCATTAATATGTACAAGTACGGATACTGTGGCACGCGTGGTTAGTGTACCACTAGTCGTTAAGAGAGAAAAGTGCCAGCGGTAACTGATGCGACCACTACCTGGTTACACTTTTTTTTTTTGTTTTAAAACAAAATAATGCAATATATTTTTGCAGATTTGCAATTACCTGCCGCATTAAGGGACCATCGGGTAAAATATTTAGGAATATCGAGAATGATTGTTTTTTTTTCTAGTTGCTGCACAAAAATCGCAAAATGTTGACTTTTTTCGATTTTGACGAACATTCCGGGCGCAATGCAGAAAATACTTTCAACAGTAGAACGCTACTGAATTTTCTAAAAATTCATAAACCCTTAAACACTCGAAGCAAAAAGTTTTAGCTTTAGAATATAAATTTAAAGCTACTTAAAATTCGCCGAATAATGCCTCATTACGTAAGATTTGCTCAAGAAGCCAAGTTTGGCATTTCATTTCGCTTAAAATATACGCTGATATAAGGTAACTTTAACAAATTTCGGCAGTAAATTATGCGTGCATGAAACGTAAAAAATTTGACAGTGTAGAAAGCTGCATTATTGGTTCCTCCGGCCTTCAAATTTGCGTCATCGCGCAGTTGGGAAAATTGTTGTTTCAACCTTCTCTTGAATTCGATTTTTCTCACGAATTCAATCCCTAGTGGAAAGACCAGTTCAAACTGGTACCGGTTTCAAACTTGGTTATTGCTTCAGTTTGACCAGTTTCATAATGGTGAAACTGGTCATGGTGGTTGAACCAGTCACACTGGTTGACTTGTCACGCTGGTTTGACAAAAAATATTTTCATTTGTTTACGCTACCACTGCGCTTCGGAAATCTTTATTATACACAAGTGTAGACACAATACGCCTACTAAAAGCCTCAGTTGAACATACATTGAGCGCATACACATACACAGCACATACAAACATCCATACAACGGCACACTAACCCGATCACTACTTTCGAGCTCTGCGTTTCCGTCTTTTATACTGGTCGTTTTGAACCTACGGAATTTCTCGGTGACCGCCTAAGCCATAAAAAAATATTTCCAGCATGTTGATTTCTTCCCAGCAATGTCATACCTCTGAGAGTGTTTTGAACGGCTCAGGGGATGAACCTCTTAATAAACAGTAAACGCTCGATTATGCCGTAATTATTTGAAAGCCAATAAATCAAAGCGAGAAAGCCAATAAATAAAAGTGAGAAAGATGGGTCAAAATGGTAACCAGTTGGACCAGGTAGATCAATCTGGTGACCAGTTTGGTCAATCTGGTTACCAGTTTGACCAGTTCGGCCAGTTTAATGACCAGTTCGCCCAATCTGGTGACCATTTCGGCCAATCTGGAGACCAGTTCGGTCAATATGGTGACCAGTCAGGCCAATCTGGTGACCAGTTAGAAGGCAATCTGGTGACCAGTTAGATTAATATGGTTACCAGTTAGACCAATATGGCTACCAGTTGCACCAGTTTAATTTCCTGTTAGACCAGTCTGACCAGTCCACATACCAGTTTGACCATTCCAAATAGCAGTCTCACCAGTTAGATTTTCAAACTGGTCTTTCCAATAGGGAAGGATGTCAAAACTAAACGGTCAGCTAGAACGATAGGGACAAAACAGAGACAGGGGGAAACAGAGATATACACAACGCTGACTAACAACTAAGACTTTATATTCCTTCTTCATCACTTCGATCCAAAGATTCACACCTAAAGTATGCCAATGAACCACCCTAAATCCTTACATTACACTACTAAATTAAAATGCTAAATTAAAAAAAAAATAAAATAAATTAATCAATTACGTTAAATTACCAAATTTGGTCACTAACACTTCCCTGACCCAACCCACAAACCACCGCCGGCACATATTCCTCTTACTCCCTTTCACGGGGCCGTGCAACACTGCGAAAACTGCCTTTCTTTCTTGCTGACCGTGATGGAGGGCATGCTCACGCAGTCATCGGCGCTTTGCTCAATGGCCAGGGCCCCGAGAATCTCGCACGCAAAGGCATTTTTGTGACTTTTAATATAGGGGGAACGGTGGCCGAGTGGGCTATCGCACACCAGCTCGGGGCACGTGGAGCGAAAGCTCGTGCTGCAGAACCCAGGGTCCTGGGCTCAATCCCCACCCCTGCCCGTTTCGATCTGGATGAGCACCGTACCGGCGTGCGGTCGTGTATCACTACTGCGTGGTGCACGTTAAAGACCACAGGCTAGCGGTTGAACCGCACTGGCTAAATTGCTCATCTACAGCGAGTGACTCGTCGCAACTTTGAAATGGCTGAACAACTACACGCTGTCTAAATATCCACACAACCCCAATTATTGACTTTTAATAATGGAGACGCTGCTAAAACTTGGCCTGCACCCGCACGTGCGGCAATGCGCTGCAAGGTGCCCAGCTCCCGTGCCCTGCACTGACGCCGCGTGCTCCCTGATTCTGTCATTAACGCAGCGTCCCGTCTGCCCAATGTAGCAGCTCCCACATGACATTGGAATCTTGTACACTACACCGGTCTGGCACATGGCGTACTTAGTCCTGTGCGCAGTGTTGCAGGTTGGCTGGCGGTTCTTGGCCTGATTTACCCTACGGCACCGTTTAGTTTTGCATTATGTACCAACTAGGTCAACTTCAGCCTGTTATACAAGGATGTATCTTGAAAAAGTAAGGTCTGTCCAGTTGTGTGGACTGGTTTTGCTACCTCATATAAACATATAATTTAAAACAAAAAATAGGCATGACACTACCATGACCGTCCTTTTCTGAAGGTCATGGTAGTGTCATGGTAGTGTCACACAAAATAGTTCCATTTTTGTTTTTCAGTCGGCAAACCATAACTAATCCGATATTTTGCGTCTAATTTATGACTAAAATCTGAAGCAAAGAGGTACAGTACCTGTTTTATTGCTTTTATCCATCTAGCGTGTTGTTCTCGGCCACTTTAGTCAAAAATGCTTCCCCGGTCGGCTCATTGAGGACTTCGGTTTGTGCTCACGCTGCTTATTTTTACTCATCATGACTATGCTTGACTGTTTGGTCCGAGGAAGTGCTGCAAGCGTTCAAGCGTGCAGCGAGGGCTGGATGATCGTCGAGCTTTTCCACCGCATTGGTGATCTTAAGTACTCTTAAACTTGATAGACAGAATAACGCAATGGATGTTCATTAAGATTGTTTCAAACAACGCTTTCGTTGTTTTCAGGGTACATTTTGTATTTTATCATTCCTGGTTTTCAAACGTCGTCCAGTCCGCCTCAATTTTCTGCCGACCACCCCCGCGTTGAAACATGCAACGTGACTGGCACTCTCGGTATCGGCGCGCTTGGGATCAATAGCGTCGCCTGTCGCGATTTTGACCCTCCGGTCATAGGCCACTTGTGCTACCCTTTTTTCGTTGCAGCTGTACGTTCAGTACGTTTGCGACGAGTAGACTTGAGATCCACGTTGTTCACGCCGGGTTGGCTTGGTCATGCACTACAGCCGCGCTCGTTTCGCGACGCAAAAGGAACCGCGCGACAAAAAAGAGTAACTCGGCCGCCAAAAAAAAAAATGGCACCGGTTTTTTTTTTTTTTTTTTGTGGGGGGGGGGGGGATTGCGTTATTTGATATGTGGCAGGAGATACAGCGCAGCGCAACCTAAAAAAAGCAGTGGTGAACCGTCGGCTGCAGTGAATCATCCGTTCCTTCAAGCCCGCGGATCCGCCCTCCCTCGCCCACTTCGCCCCGCAACCAGAATAAAATGTTAAAGAACTTGTTGTTGGGCTAGTTGGTGTTGATTGTATTGAACCATGGTTAAAAGCGCTAAAAAGACGTACACAATATAAAAGCGCCCGTGTTTGTCTTCTATCTTGTGTACGTCTTTTTAGTGCTTTTAACCATGGTTCAATCCAGAATGGAATGTATGTACGACCCTTTCTGCAAAGAGGACTCTTCCGGATTGAACAGTTCGCCTTGTTTTCCGGGTCGGTTGCTTCGTTCCTTCGCCGAATCATCATGCAGTGTCATTTCTTGTGCGGGGCCACGGTTTTTGAAAAACGCGTGTTCCCACAAGCCGGTGGGAGTCTCGACTCTCAATGTAGACGGGCTACAACGCGTGTCGGAAGCAGTCGCTCGTCGCAGTTCAGTGCTCGTTCCTTTCGACTGGATATGCTGTTCTGTGTTACACAGAACTTAAATAAACGCCGCACAGGATTATTTTTCGTTTCATGGTACGTACTCTTTAATTCAAGAGTATACGTTTCTCGCGGAGGTGACGGGGGTAGGAACGTAGAGGCGGGTCGACTCAAAGAGAGCAGCGATCTTGGCAGCTGCGTAATCACACAAACAAAGAAAAATCCAAGATCATGACGATGCATTTTCCGTGCGCTCTACTTGTCATTAAAGTTAAAGCAAGTAAGCAGGCGAGCTGGTTAAGGGTAGATATAGTTTCGTGTCTGTCCGTCCTTTTTTTTTGTTCCCTCGCTCCAGGATTACAATGTCTACTTGTCATGCAGCAAGTAACGCGACGAAAGTGGTCGTACCTGCCCTGCCAGTGATAAATCGCCACCTGTACTTATTGCAGCAGCAAGGTTTCGTCCACCATGAAAAAGAGCGATCTCAAAGCTAAGTGGGCACATACGGCATGATTCTCGCGAGACACACGCCACGTAATAAATTTCTATAGGCGTGCAAAGAAAATTGATTGGTTCCTAGTCTTTAGAGTAAGGGCCATACAATTTTCTATAGACAAGTAAAGAGAATTTATTGGTTCCCAGCCTTTAGACTGGGGGCCATAGAATTTCCTATAGGCGGGTAAAGAACATTTATTGGGGCCCAGTCTTTAGACTAGGGGCCATAGAATTTTCTAAAGGCGGGTAAAGAAACTTTAATGGTTCCCAGTCTTTAGACTCGGGGGCATAGAATTTTCTATAGTGGGTAAAGAACATTTATTGGAGCCCAGACTTTAGACTCGGGGCCATAAAGTTTTCTCACGGCGGGTAAAGAAACATTAATTGCTCCCAATTTTTAGACACAGGGTGATAGGTTTTTCTATAGTTGGCTGTAGCTGCATTTATAAATTTCTATGGCTGACCATAGAGGGCCATGGGGGCATTAGCCTGCCATGGAATGTTTCATAGACGACCATAGACCCTTTTTGTATTCGTTCCTTTGACCGAACGACCGAAATGAAGAAATCGTTTTGTGATTCAGCTCGTAGACTCTTGTAGACCCTCTTCTAGTGATCCGAGCGTACTGCGTAAAAGCGTGCGCAAAAGACTATAATCCGTATAATATTAATTTTCAATCATATGTATCTGGAAACAGAAGTGTTCGTTTTGCGATGTTTTCTGTTCCACCCTAGACTCTTTTCCAAAGTCGACGTCAACGCCTGTCTGCCATTGCTTGCTGATATACCCTGAGCATGGATTAGACACGAGGGTGACGTCAGAGTTCGGTGTCAACTCGGGTCCAATCACGTGCATCGTGTCCAAGCAATGGCGACCCCCAATGCTGCCTCGTGGAATCTTGAAAAGAATCTACAGGGTGTTCCACGAAAAGTGGACAAATTTGAAACTGCGAAAACTACGCGTCGCAACAAAAAAAGGCTTGTGTCGTTTTGGTCCTGGGACAGGGGCCTATTTAGGAAAAGTATTAAAGTCCAGGATAATTAGATTGTTAAGTGTATTTGCGTAATTAACATTTTTATTATTGTGTTTAAGGACATGGTTTCAATTAGTGAATTGCTCAGCATCATCGAAAAACACTAAATCAACAAATTGCAGAACGATGAAAGGAACGCGAAGCATTTTGCGGCTTTCTGAAAAACCGCACAAATTCGACGGGTTTTTAAGTTTCGGTTTGCTATCGGAGCGCATCTCGACCCCGACGGCACCGCGCCCAGTGAAGAAGTGGTGCAACCAACCTCTGCTGCGCTGTCCTCGCGCAGCGGATTAGAGGCTGCTTGCAATATTGCTCCTCGGGGCGCGGTGCCCTCGGGGCCGAGATGCGCTCCGATTGCAAACCGAAACTTAAAAACCCGTCGAATTTGTGCGGTTTTTCGGACAGCGTAAAATGTGGTTAAAATTGCGCACAAAACGAAAGGAACAGTGAAGAGGGAAGAGAGAAGAGGCAAGCGCAATTTTGTGCGCTCGTCTCTTTCTTCCCTCTTTACTGTTCCTTTCTTTTTGCGCGCAATTTTAACCATGTTTAATCGTTCCCAACTCGCCCAACTAACCACGTTACTAGCCTAAAATCCATCGGGTGCCTTCTATCGTTCTGAAATTTGTTGACTTTGTGTTTTTTCATGATGATTGGCAATTTTTTAATTGAAACCATGTCCTTGAACACATTATTAAAAACGTTAATTACGTAAAAATAATTAACAATCTAATTATCCCGGACTTTAATAATTTTCCTAAATAGGCCCCTGACCAAGGAACATAACGACACAAGCCTCTTTCCTTGTTGCCACGCGTAGTTTTCGCAGTATCAAATTTGTCCACCTTTCGTGAAACACCCTGGATATTGCACGGAGCATTCAGGAAAGGCGCCATCTTTTTACCTTGTCCGCGCAGGAAGCCGCCTTGCGTTTTCCACCTTCGCGCGGAGTGGACGGGGTCCGAGCACAGCCTCCAGAAGGACGACCGAGCATGTGCACCTCTTCGTCGTGAGGCTCGGCATCGCTCAAGTAGTGTTGGCCATTGACGCAATATGTTTTCAAGGTTGCACCGCACTTGAGAAGGTCGCATCGCCAAGTGGCCACTCGGTTACCATGTGTGGAACGCGTGAACCCATATCCACCATGCGTCGCCTTGACGCCAATAGTCGTTTTCATGGTGTGCACCGTTGGATTGGTTAGAACCCGCGAAGCGGCCGCGGAACACTTAGCCATGTTGCCGCCAGTCGAGTTGGTGTGCACAGCAGGCTCGATGTGCACAGCAGGCTCGATGAACGCTTTCGAAGAGGACGCAGAAGACGCCATTGCAGTGCCGTCAACCAGATTGCTCCGGATGCGCGCTCCGAACTCCACGTGGTCTAGTGGTCACACCTGGATATTCGTCCTGTAAAGACAACGCTGTGAGATTCACTGGAAAGACTAGGAAACCAGAGCTGCCATAAAATGCGAGAGCATTTAGTAGTAGCTGTACTTTAAAGCGGAGATGTAACAATTTTTGTAGATTCAGTAGATACCGCTTAGGATTATTCCCCGACATTCATGACCTACAAAGCACTCGTAGTGTTTTCTTTCTCCACATATTAGCAATCGCAGAAAAAATACGAAAAACAAAGTTCGCACTTCTGTGCTAATCAACAGTATACAAAGCGATAGCGGCAATGTCACGGCGAAGTTTTTGGGTACTAGCGTCGCGTTCATGCACCGTACGGTGTGTGAACAAAAGCGTTTTGGAACAAAATAGACAACTGACCATCTAGTTTCGAACGCTTTTGTTTCTTTTTTCCTACAGAGCGTGTAAAAGCGCTTCTCTCTGCACGAGCTTTTGGCATCCACAGTGTTACCACGGCATTTTGTTACAGGCAATTTGTCTGCCAGAGAGCGCGTGCAATGGGCATCGCGTACTACAAAAACCCTATATATGAGACGGGTTGTTAACTGTGTGGCATAGCTGCTCAGTAACGTCTGTGTTTCGCACGCAGCTGACCCGGGTTCGATTGATGCGAGCAGCTGGCGGCCTTTTTGGATGATTTCGCAACGTCGACGACGGGTGCCCTACAACGCCAACTACAACATTAACAACTACAACAACCACATCAATAACGGACGTCATTTCCAGAGGCAGAGTCCATAACTGCTATCGCTGTAAAACGAACAGCACTCACCTCCTCAACTCGCAGCCACCAACGGCCACGTGATCAGGAGCCGATTAACTTCCGCCAATGTTTAAAGGGGGGGGGGGGGGGGGGGGCGCCTCAAAATGTTTTTCAGCGTGGCAGAAGATTCTGCCTCTTTTCATGTATTCCTCCTCCCCTTTCCTGCTCTTTTTTCCTCCTCGCTTTTCACGTCCTTCTCGCACGAGTGCTAATGGCCTTACCGGCCCCCAGACACAATCTTTGTAACTTTTCAAGGTTCTCTGCTTCATTCCCGAACAACAGGGATTAGTCTGGCACGCTGGATATGAGCTCGGAAGGGGGCGGGCTATACTGGCTCGCTTTTCTACTTTTTTTTTTTTTGTAAGCTTTTTCTGCAGCTCTAAAACACACTCAAATACTTCCGCATGCGGCCACAACGTCACAACACCGCATATTTATCTCGAGTGAACGGAACTTGAACATCACAGCAAAACGCAAAAAAAAAGTGGGTATTTTTCTGAACTTGGAGCTCTACCCAGAGAGCTGAAATTTGGTCGTTCTAGCAATGGCACACTGAAGAGTGATTGTATCGATATTTCGTTTTCGTGTTCAAAGTAATAATCATTAGTAAATAAAGTCGAAAATATTGCAGTAAGAGGGCGAAGCATATAAAATTAATTGCATTTTGACAATATAGTCACATATCGAAATGAACACGGCCTTACCATTTCTTGCGCATAATATATGTGTTCGTACTAAAGCTGTTTTCTAGAGTAACGGCCGCCTTGTTGAAGCAACTAAGAAGAGTAAAAAACAAACTTCGATAAAATGTGAATTCGTTTATGGTATATTTCATGTATATTCAGCCTTTGAAAAAAATATCTTCGTGATCAACAAATGTAACTGAAAACTCGACAGGCGACAGATATATTGCGTATCAGCAAAGAGAGCGGGAAAGACAGTGATTGAATCGCAAAATCACAATTTTCTTCGCGTAAAATAGTGCAACCAGCGATATTAGCATATTATACACTCTAAAAAAAAAATAGAGGAAAAAAGTAGCAACGGCGCGTCTTCCTCCCTTCTACTGACGCGCCCCCAAGCGGACACGAGAAGGAGGGAGGAACGAGACATTTTCCTCCTTCTCCAGGCAGACTGGAGAAAGCTTTCGCCCTCCCGACTCAACTTCTTTCGGTTTCGTTTTCGAGCAGGTCGCGCACGTTGTTTTATAAATGCTGTTTAGTTGATTGAGCTTCAGCGGCAGCGAAGGCCGCCTTTAATTCCGTCTTCTAGTCCAAACGTGCAGAGCATTTCGGTTGCATTGACGTTTTTATCACTAATTTTATGAAACGAGCAAACGAAGCCGCTAGATACGGCGAAGTTCCGGAGCAGTGCCAGCAGCGCCACGTACACTGGGAAAGACGGCCGTCTCCGAATTGCGGGGCTCACGCGGAACTACAGTAGCGAAACCACGCGGAACTGTGTCGACGTTCTCGACGTTATGGAAATCGCAGGAACTGCGTCCAAGACAGGCAGGTTTTGCTGCCGGCTGCCTGGGCGTAGCTCCGTACACTTAACACCTGCCGCAAGTCGCGGCTTTGACTGCATTCAAGTTGATCGAAAAGCGATCTCTCAGCCCGTGAAGCATCACTTCCAGCTGAGTGAATATCCGCTCTGCAGAGATTAATTCAAGACGGCAATTGCAGCCTTGCGCGAACAGCACAAATAGAAAAACAAACACTACAATAGAAATAGAGGCTACGACGTGCCGCGCGGGAAAACAAACTCATGGCTTCGAACCGCATTGGAGCGGCTTGATTTATTGGATTTCAAATATTTACGGCATGATCGAGCGTTCGCTTTTTAATAAGAGATTCATCCCTTGAGTCATTCAAAATACTGTCAAAGGTATGACATTGCTAGAAAAAAATCAACATGCTGGGAATATTTTTTATTGCTTATTCAGTACGTACGTTCAAAACGACCAGTATAAAAGACGGAAAAGCAGAGCTCGGGTGTAGCGTTCGGGTTAGTGTGCCGTTGAATTTATGTGTGTATGTGCAGTGTATGTGCTCAGTGTATGTTCACGTGGTGCTTGTAGTATGTGTAATGTGAGTAAAGGAGAGGTTCCCGAAGATCCGTAAGCGCAATGGTGGGTTGAAGAAATAAAAATATTTTTTTGTAGAACATGAATTGGGCAGTACCTAGCGCCACCTAGCCTAGCTACTTGCAATTACTCTGCTTGACCCTGCCATCTAGTGGCAAGCGATTTAACCTTTCACGCTACGCGATAAACAGCGGCTTCGAGTTAGTTCTTTTGAGAGCGGCTTTTGGTTTCGCGGATTGGGTTTGCCGTTCCTCCGTGATGTGCGGTTGACGAAGTAATAGTGACTCGAGGAACACCAAAGGTAAGACGTAAAGTGCGCGAAGTAACTGGGTATCGGTTGTCTCCGTTTAACATCGCAGTGCTGTCGACGAGAAGACTGAGTAACTGCTTTCGAAACGCAAGTTTCTGTACCTGTGGGGGGAATCTGGCTTCGGAAATAAACACAGTTCGTGGAAAGCTCGTGTTACGCTTTTATTTGCTGCTCCTCTCGTCCCGTACAAGAGACGTAGCGTCCTCGTTAAGCCTTATTGAGCTCGATTTGCTCGATTCAGGGCCGCCATAATGAGATGCTGGCGACGAAGGAACTTTGCTCCCCTGCTTCAGGGACGGAAGTTCCTCTCTTTCTGAAGGAACATAGGTTACAAGACCGTTCCTCCCCTAAGGGAGGACTATCGATACCCTTTTTTCTAAGAGTGTACCATTTATTAGAAGACAGCAGGTATTACGAAGTTTTCATTCTCTTCTGTTCCCATTTGTTCGCAGATTGAGAAATTGAATGCCTCGATCGCCTCTGCAGCCCTTGTATAAAGTTTAGAGTAAGAGTGGGCGAAAGCCAGCGACCATCTTTAAAAAAAACCCAGAATTCCGGAAGATGTACTACCCCAGGTTTTGGGGCTGCTTGGCTAATTTAGGCGTCTGGCGTTGCCCGGCCAGCCTAGAAAAAAAGCGGAACAGCGGTCAGCTCAACGTCATCTCCAAGCAGTAAATCCTTCCAAAATGTGTCTTTGAACACGTGCGAGATCTGCACCCGAACCCAGCCGGGATTCGCTACATGGGACACAAGTGCGAATAGGGGACATTAATTGGTCAGTGCACATGTAGCTTTTGCTGTGGAACTCGAAATAACACAGAGTAAGGTCATCGCCAAATCCAGGTGTGATAGAACTACTGCCTGTAAACCCATTGAGAGTTTTTGCATGTCATATTACGGCTCTCTGAATGCTCGTAGAAAGTAAATAGACGTGACGAAAAGGCAAACACCGCACAAAAAACGGGGACTAAAGAAGTGCACACAGGACAAGCGCTTGTCCTGTGTGCACTTCTTTAGTCCCCGTTTTTTGTGCGCTGTTTGCCTTTTCGTCAGTATGAGCCAACTAACCCACATCGCCACCCTTATTAAATAGACGTATTTTTAAATCTCTTTCTTGACATGGTGGGAAGCCTTGAGTAGCGAATTTCGAGAAAAGTTGCCGATTTGAAGTACTCCACTCATGATGGCACGGACAGGTCCCTCATCACAGAGATGGCATCAAGAGTGAGCATTTTGAGGCCGACAGGTCGTTACAATTAATGTCTAATTAATCTATGAAACAAACTATAGAAAAAGTGTGGCTTAGGATATTCGGCAATTTTTGAATATTGTCATGCGGGCTAATTCACTACAAGTACAGAAGGAAACAAATGCAGAGCTCTGTTGTGTTATTTATGTTGTTAGCAAACGTCTTCCGAGATTTGCAGTATTTTTAATACGAGCCTAATAAATTTAATGTTTAGGACTAATTACCCAACATTTTAAATGTATTAAGAGCCGAAATGTCACTTGGAAAGTTTTAGAGCTCCTTGAGAAACACTCGAAAGAGCTGTTTTGCAACGTGATACGGCTCGCATGGGTTTCTTTTTACCAGTAATAAAGCTTGTGAAACGTAAAATAATACCCCGTGATAAAGCGCCCGCCCCATAATAGACTCAATTACGAATGTCCCGGGCTTTTTTATAGGCCGAAAAAAAAAAGAAGCCCGCAAGACGGATGCCCCACGCTTTATCTGTATCACAAGAAAACTGCCCTCTGTTTTATATACAGCGTTTTCTTTTCCTTTTTCACCTACTAGATATTTAAAAAAAAGTGAAAATTAACACAATTGCGGTTTGTGCATGTGAGCTATACGGCCAGGCGAAGATTAGGTTAAAAAAGAACATAAAAAAACCACTGATTACCTCAGATTTGCTAATGACCTTTTTAATTACTAAAGAAAACGCCATAGTTTATTTAGAAAGTTGTTGGGCATAATGAAAAGCCATCAAATTGTCCAGTAAAAATTAACGCTATTGCGGTTTGTGTAGGTGAACTATACGGTCCGGCGAAGATAAGGTTCAGGAATGAACGCAAAGAAAACCCGACTGATTGCCTAAAATTCGCAAATTAACCTTTTAATTTTTAATTAGAAAAGAAAACGGCATAGTGTATTTAGAAGGTTGTAGGGCATAATCGAGAGCCACCAAATATTCCATTCTTACAAAGACGTAACGCGCGTACACTATTATACGGCGTCCTGAAAAACCTCCTAATTTGGGCGCGAAAATATAGTTCAGATTTGATGTGGCCTCCATCTCCGCGTGGCGGAGCCCTACGCCATGAAGCCTAAGCGATAAATCTTGCGCATCGCTGTGACAACGCCGCCTTAAAAGGGACGAGATAAGAAGGCTCAGCTCTTTTAGCGAGGAGCCCGGCGGCCGAAAAGATTGCGGCAACACGATTCGCGTCCAAATTAGGTTTTTAAGGACGCAGTGAACAACTTCACGCGCGTTACACATCTTTAAAAAATAATGATTTGGAGTTTTTGATGACTACAAATAAGGCACAAACTTAACTCGGATGTCTTTTTAGAAAAATGTCTAGTCGTTAAACAAATCACCCTTTATAAACACGATTGTAAAGCATTTTTTTTTTACGGCCGGCAACATCATTACGGCACGGAAGGAGAGGTTGACCACAGATCATACACTGCCACTGCTTTTTTCGTACGAATATGAGCGAACATTTGATCCCAAATAAAATAAAAATAGAATTCACCCAATTCGGCCTGTTTTCTTGATTCAAATCGATATTAGATTTGATTACACTTATTTTGTACCCGCACATGCCTACTTTATTCCCTAATGAACTACAAGTGATAATTACATTATTTGTCGTAGTGTGAGGTTATTGACAGTTTATTCTTAACAAATTATTACCAATCGAAGCTATACGACTACGCAGTGGAGGCGCATTATTCAAGATTGTTCTGAGCTATCATACACCAACAATTTCTCTAGCATCTTGCTGTTTGGGGCCTTTCCTACACGCAGTACCAATAATAAAGCCAACACCTTACAGAGGAGACCGCCTTAATCGACTCGACGCGCAAACACGATGTGAAGCGTCTAGTGCGTACTTTGGAAAATAGATGCCGGTGAGCGAACCATAGCGTCTAACGTCTCCGAGCCTCACGCAGGATAATGCTGCGCCTACCAAAGTCACTTGGGTCGTATATCAGTAAGTGACCGTAGATGAATTACCAAATCTAGAAAATTGTGAAGTGAAGAAAATGAATTTCTAGCTAAAAGAGTGCTTATTACGTTTGAAAGAGAAAAAAAAAATAAAACGATTTGATTGTCCATGCATGAAAATATCCGTGCATCGAAATATCCGCGCACCGAAAAGTTTCACAAGGAAAAGTCTCTGCAGCAAAAAGTCCGTACACCGAAATGTCTGTGCACCGACAAGTCCGCACCGAAATGCCCTACAGCAAAACGTTCTGCACCAAAAAGTGCTAGACCCACCACGGATGGGATCCCCCGTCACCTCTGCCAGCCCATGCACCATAACGATTCAGAACCACTGTTCAATGGAACGCGATCCCTAAGATACCGAAAAACACCGCTCGTACTTCCCGTTGTCGCCATTAATTCGCCTAAACAACGATACATGGCATATCAGATATTTATAACAAAATTGATACTTCAATGACTATTTCTTTAAACAGAACAAGTTATTTGTGCTCTCACAAGAGCAAGAATCCTCCTACAAACCCAAGCTAAAAATCGTCAATCGATTGATACTTCAATGACTATTTCTTTAAACAGAACAAGTTATTTGTGCTCTCACAAGAGCAAGAATCCTCCTACAAACCCAAGCTAAAAATCGTCAATCGAACTCGTTGAGAAGAGCAAGTGCCAAGCTGGCTCGAAACAGCTCTTCGGGTGGTTCAGCTCCTTGTCTCGGGTGTGACGGTTGGCTCCTGGATAATCGTTTCAAATCCTTCAAACTTTAAGGTCCGTTCACACTCTTGCAACCGAGTACGACCGAGAGAGACCAGACCGGTTTTTAAGCCTCTTGCGACCTCTTAGGACCATCTCCGCTGCAGCGCATGCGGTCCTAAGAGGTCGCAAGAAGCTTAAAAACAGTCTGGTTTCTCTCGGTCATACTCGGTTGCAAGAGTGTGAACGGGCCTTTAATTTCTCCCACACGAACTACCACAAAAAAAAAGCAGCCGGAAAAAAAAAATTGAAAAATGGCGAGGAGGAAACAAGAGGCAACTTCCTCCTTTCACAGTGGCGAGAAGGAAAGTGAGGGTCGGGTTCCTTCTCTCTGCTTGCGGGCCGGCCTTTAAGCTCGGAGTGAGTAATCGGTTATGTATAGAGCACATTTTTGAATGAAAGAAGTTGACAAATGACAGGCATGCTACTGAAAAAAAAAATATATGAATTTATTTCTGATATGTTTATTGGACACCTTTTTCATATCAGAACTTATTATTTCATATCAGTTTCATATGCCCCATATATGAGTTACACTAGGCTAGGTGGCACTAGGTACCGCCCATTTCATGTGCTGCAAAAAATATTTTTATTTACTCACACCATCATGCACATACATTACGCATACCACTAGCATCAGCTGAACATATACATTCAGCGCATACACACACACACGGCACAACAAACATGAATACAACAGTACATCCAATAACTACTACTAAGCTCTGCGTTTCCGCCTTTTATACAGGTCGTTTTGTAAGTACGGAGTTTTTCGGTGATTACCTAAGCAATAAAAAATATTATCAGCATGTTGGATTTGTTTTCAGTAATGTCATACCTCTGAGAGTATTTTGAACGGCTCAGGAGATGAATCTCTTAATAAAAAGTAAGCATTCATGCCGTAATTATTTGAAAGCCAATAAATTAAGCCGCTCCACTGCGGTCCCAAGCCACGTGTTTGCTTTCCCTTCCGGCACGTCGTATACTGAAAAAAATTATATGAATTTATTTCTGATATGTTTATTGGACACATTCATATCAGTTGGCATTAGTTGCATATCAGTTCTTATATGAGCATATCAGTTTTGGGGTATTTCATATCAGTTTCATATATTGCATATCAGTTTCTGGATAATTCATATCAGTTTCATATGTCGCATATCAGTTATTGGATATTTCATATCAGTTCTTATATAGATTCATATAAGTTTTTTCAGTAGGGCAGGAGTAAACTGCCATTAGTATGTGCTCAGGCTCGTGCGCTGGGAAAGCGGCTAGCTTGTGCTTGCGCCTTCTAAAAATCTTTTTTGATTAAAACATATCGCCCTGTGAGGAGCTTTATCACTTCCATATATGTACTGCTGCTCATTGGGGTTGTAGCTTAAGCAAGCCGTAAATGTAGAATCTTTGTAAATAGTTTTCACGGAATGTTCCCTGAATGTAACGATGTCCCCATGCCACGTTCCGAGGAGATTGAAAGGATGTCCCTGCATAATTTTGCAACATTTCAAGAAAGTTGCAGAGGTTCTTAGGTTGTTCTGAGAACGTTCTTAGAACCTTCTTAGGATATATTAATGTTGATTAAATGTCCTGGTAATGTTCTATGTAGTTCTCAGAACGTACTAAGAATGACCCTTAGATAACATTCCCCAAATGTAGCGATAAGTGGCTGTGCCACATTCTGACAACGTTGATAGAATGTCCTTGCGTAAATTTGCAACATTCCACGATTGTTGCCTTTGTTCTTTTGAACATTCCCGGAATGTTCTCAGAACGTTCTCGTGCTACGTGGGTTGTTGAGTCTGCAGCGGCTCATTAGAACAAAAAAAGAAAAAGAAGGTATTTTGACTTTTTGTTATGTAACCTCTCGTGTTGATGAAACGATTTGTCGATAAAACGTCGTTCGATGAACCGATTGTACCGCCAATGAGGGGCGACTACCGTTAGAATTTCGGGGAAAAAATTATGCCAGCTGCCGGGAGACTGGACACCACCCAAGAGTTACACCGGTTATTGTTTGCTTTGCAATCGTCCCAGTTGTATAACAGCTGAGTAGTACCTTTTCACATATTACAAATTACTTACTTTGTACTTGTCTACAGAATAAGCTGTGTGTAATAAACTTCTAGGAGATTTCAAAACAATCCCTTGTGTCTGTTTACCTTACTTTTTTGCAAACAATTTGGTGAGTGCATTTGCAAACAGCTGGGCGAGTGCAACAATAGCCCAACATCAGCACCAATAACGGCCAACATCGGATCGGGTAGCGCTTTAGTATTGTCCAATATTACGCCGGTTTTTGCCAATGTGGGACCACCATTGGCTGGAACCATGGTTTAGCAATGGCCCAACATTGGCACCAATGACTGGGCCAAGGTTAGGTAGGGTAGCGCTTCCAATATTGTCCGATGTTGAGGCCGGTCTTCGCCAATGTTAGGCCAATGTCGGACCAATAATGGTGTGCCGCGTGGGATATATATATATATATATATATATGGTTTCATCTCAACTCAGGCACGGATTTGAAGTCGAAATTTTTATTTTGACGAAAAAAATATATGTTTTGGCGAAAATCCTTTTGTGACATGGAGTGCAAACCGCAAGTTCGGCCGATTTTTTGTTCTCGAGTTATGGGCATTTTAAGCTGCCGAGGCGCAAACTGACCTTTCTCTCGCCTGTCGGAGGTGTCATGTTTCACTCCTTTCAACTTTTTCCATTTTTTTGGTAGTGCAATGTAACTTCTTTCGGCCACTCTCAGAATAGAAATTATTTATGGTCAAGAATTTTATTCTGATTATTTACCTTCACGTTTGTTTTAAATATTGTCAAGTTGTGTTTCTTTGACAATATTTGTCGAAGTTTGTCCGGTCCACCGTGTAACCTATTTGAGATATTGGAACATATTTAGTTCTTTTCGGAAAGCTAAGATTATACTCTTTCTATTAATAACAAATTTAATGTTGTGTGTAAAAGAGAAAGGGCAGTGCATTGTCGTAAAGCAAGCACTATTTAAAAACAATTTTGCAAATTAGAGGTCGATTTTTAAAAGCAAAACACCTTTTATTTGGACGATCTTTGTTTTTCTAGCTAGCTATTGCAGTGCTTTATAAGTTAATATACATAGAACATGTAATTTTGTCTTTGTATGGCAGCTATAAAAGCTTGAAATGTTATTTTGTTTGACAGTTTTGCAGTAAATGAACTTACTTGTAGAAATACACTAATTCAAAATTAGCGCCTCTTATTTTTTATACATACCTGTGAACACACGCATTCTCCGATAAATAATTTTAACGCGATTATTTATATGAAATATAATTTAGAAAACGTGCCAATATGCCGTTTTTGGATGATATTTGTCAAAGTTCACCAGCTCTTCCGTGTGACCTGTATAAAGTGTCTTAACATATTTAGTATTTTCAGAAAGCTTAGAGTATACTCCCTCTAATGATAACAAATGTGATGTTGTGTGTAATAAAGGAAGGGCAGTATTTTCTCGTACAGCAATGACTATTCCGAGAGTTTTGCGAATTGGAGGTCGATTTTCTAAAAAGCCAACCTTTTATTTGGCTAATCGCTTTTCTCTAGCTACCTATTACAGTGCTTTATAGAGTAAAATAAACGTAAAATGTAGTATTTTGTTTGTATGGCGGCTATAAAAGCTTACAGTTTGGTTTTCGTTCACTGGTCGCCCAGTAATATCAGTGACTGACAAAAAATACCTAGCTCAAAATTAACGCATCTGAAATTTTTAGTAGCTACCTATAACTTCCTTTAATAAAAGAACCCTTACGAAAATGGCAGATATGGCCCTGATATATTTTATATACGGCCATATATGATAATATAAGTAGTCAGATCGGGAAATATACCGCTATATGTGGGAGCAGATACGCCCAGATATCGCCATATAAGTGGGCAAATACTGCCAGATGCGGCCGTATAAGTGCGTAAATACGACCATATCTCGCCATATACGCATGCAAATATTGCCCCTGATAATGATATATGGGCCCGTTTCGGTCGTGCAAGCAATAAGTCATGTACTCGCCAAGACAAGTTGATTGATCTATATTGCATGAGTCTCATATAGTGTGTTAATTATTGTTAACATCGTTAAAGTGAAGTTATTCCAGGTATTTGGACCAATTAACCAATTGCGCATTTTGAAGATTGAAAGACAAATGACATTTGGTTGTATGTTTGACGTGTGACATTATGACGAAGTGCATAAGATCGGAAAGCGAGTTAATCAAATAATGGATTTGAGATCGCAGCTCTTAGGCGCCATTATCCAAGTTAAGCGGTTTCGGCGTCGCCATCAAGTAACCGCCCCGCTAAATTTAGCGAGAAATTGAATTGGTACTTATGTCACTTGACGTCAATTTTTCCGCTAAATCTAGCAGTGAAACTAATTTTGTTCGTGTTTCCCCGCTAAATTGAGTGGGGAAACACGAACCGTTAGCTTACTGAAGATGCAAGACGCTACTTCGTCGTCCCGAATCCTTTTTCCTTGGAACGCCTGCGAAGCCGTTGCGCCCTACGCAGTATCTTTCAAAAACCGTTCGCGCAGCAACGTAACCATCCGCTTGCAAGCGTCTGCGATTCATCGTGTGTTGAAAGTCAGAAGATGTGCTGTCCGTGGTGTCTTTTATGTGCAACTCTTTCGTAAAAAAAAATTGAAATTTAAAAACGCGAATCTAACAGTGTACACATAAATTTAAATTTATTGGTAAAAAATATATATACATATTTATTTATTTATTTATTTGTGGACATCGTGCGCAAAACAAAAATAGCCGCGCTTATTTCTTCATTTTAAATGATGATGTGGGTTATACGGCGTAAAACATAGTATCTTCAAACTCGCATCGTTTTGGGTCACTTTCGAGATAGACAGCTTCTTTGGAAGTTCAAAAGTTGGTCTTCATAGAGCTGTATGTTCACTCGGTATTGACAGCAGGGTATACGCTATGCATATTTTAGGCCAATCGTGTCTCCGGTTAGGGTCACGTGACAACAGTCTCGAAGCTGGTGATAACGCTGAACACGGCACCTGCCTTAAGCCCAAAGCCACACATAGCATCCACTGCACTATCAACCTTGGGTCGAACTGTCAACAGGATATAAGTGACACATTCTTTCGTTCTGTTCATTGTTGGTATGCATCTGAAGATTAGTCTTTGTGGTCGCACCCCCATTCTGGCCTTGAAGGAGCTCTGCTTTTCAACTCCTCTGTTTTCTCTCTCTCCCTAAGCTGAAAGCATTTTAGAAGGTGCGCACTCGGCGGACCAATAAACGATAGACTTTTCTTCGCTTGACTCAGCTCTCTGTGCGCGTGGAATGGAAGGAGCCTGATCATGTGGTTTGACGGATGACGCATTAGCCGTTGCCGATCCCGGAATGCCTGCTTGCGGACCTTGTTTCGCGTGTCGTGCGGCCCGCGGGGCTTCGGTGAATTTCGCTTCTATGGTGAAGGGTATCTCGATCGAAAAGTCCTACCCGTATGTCGGCAACAAGCGATTTCTTCAAAGAAGCCCAAGAATTTTTTGTGATGCGTTCACAAACATGTGCTCGGTTTCTACAAATGACAGCTTGTGCTACATCGTGTTGAATCTTCACGGACACCTTCCTTCTCGTTTTTGTGTTTGAGTGGTGATTCCGCCGTGGCCGTGTCGACATCTATCTCGGATTACCTTTCAAGTCCCGTCCCGTCAACGTAAGTGCGCTGCAACCTACTTCGCGACAATAGATCGTTTTCCTAAAAGCACTCTTCCAGATTACCTCTAGAATTAGGCCGTGTCTATCTCCTGGCAGCCGGGAGAATAATTGTGCAGAATGTTTCGGCATTGGTGCGATCGCGCTACAAGCAGAAAATTACGATATGCCGCCGACAAAGTTTTGACGTGTCGCCAAAAAGAAGAACGACAAAGAATCTTAATTGCGTGTTCTAAAATTTCACGAGCGGCTTTACGAGTTGCTTGTAGATTGTTACGATTTTGCGAAATACTGGTAAACAACTCTAGGTTACCGTCATGCTCTAAACCCTGAGATAAGGATAAATCAAATAACGCACAACTCTCATTGACTCAGGGTTTATATTATGATGTTTTCTAACCGGCTTGCCTACATAGTTTCGCTCCTTGCAAAGGGTACGGTCTTGCAGACGGCACAAACCGATCCCCTGACTGCGGCGTCTCGGCTAGCTTGCACACGGGGCCGCCGCCGCTCAATCGCAGTCTCACCGGGCTCGCGGCGCGACAATCGCTCGAAGCGGGGAAACGGCGTTATGTAACGAAAGGCAAAGGGCATCTACACCACGAATGGGCAAAAGCCGATGCAAAGGCGTGCGCGAACGTAAACAACGGTAGAAAAGTGCAGTTGCTCGCCGCTATGAGATGCTTGCCGCAACCTCGGTAATCCGCGGACGTATCCCTCTCCTGCCGCTCGTACTTTCAACTTGACGGACACTCTGTCTCGCGGTTCATGCCGACGAAACGATCGGACGATCGTCGGGATACCGGGTCACTGCCCTTAGCGAAAAAGAGCGTAATGAAAGTACACTCGACATACTTCTAGTATACTATAAGGCAGGGAGTGTAATATAATAATACAAAAAGTAGAGTAGTAGTATACGGCATGCGGGAGCCGTTCCATGATCCAAGTATACTTGCCAAGTATGCTTAGATCATATAACTACTAGCCTACTCCAAATACGCTCTAAGCAACCGCTGACACTTTAAGTATAATTTAGGCGCGCCATTAGCATTGTTTAGGATTATAGAAGTAGCGCGCCCCCGGTAAACAAGTTAAGTTCCGCACAAGGCTGGCGTTCGACTATTTTTGACTAAGTTCTGGCAATTTTTTAGCGGATCAAACGGGTTTAAGTGGAACGTTTTTTTTTTATTGATATTTTTTTTTGTTAGATAGAACCACGGTGCTGATCACCTGTTATGCTTACATTTGTTTCAGTTACTAAAAACAATGCTTCGCCATATTGTTTTCCTTTTTTAATTAATTTGCGACTTTGTTCCACTTATGTGGTGAGTTGCGGAGAACACACCAGACACCAGAAAAGAAAGCAGCGTTCATTTTTCAAAATTTGCCACTTTCTTAAAGACCTGGACTCATCTCTCCTCTGTCGAAAACGGTATAATCTTGAGCTTTCCACTTTAAGTGCAAAAGTTTTCAATTGAAAATTGCATAAGTTTTATGTCGCCTGCTATACGCGCGCAAATCGTCGTCATAACATATTAAAAAAAAAAAAAATATATATATATATATATATATATATATATATATATATATATAATATTTGAACTGGTTGTAGCAGACTTTCAAACTGTACATACTGTAATTGAACTGACCATATTGGTAATCAAACTGCTGAAATCGAAACAATCAAGGCGTCGGACTTCTCGAGAGACGTTCGAAGCGCGATATTTAGAAGAGCGACGGATATTCGCCCTGTTTGCGAAAGTGGCCGATTGGCATTTGTCTCAAATCACGACCGGCAAAAATAAAGCTCAATCAATCAATCAACTAGTGTTCACTGCAGAGTTAAGGAAAAACCACTGGACTTCGCGCTGGTATATTTCAATAATATTAATAATAATAAAATCATTTAGTGTTTATTACAGTGTCCAGGGACATCCAATTGGTCTTCTTTCTGGCGTAGTTCAATAAAACGCACAAAGAGATATGCTTGCGCGCGAGCAGACACATACACGCACGCGCGTACGCACGCGTGCACACGCGCAAACGCACGCACGCACGGAGACGCACACGCACGCACAAGCACAGACGCACGCACAAACAAGCACGCGGACGCATCCACACGCGAACACGAACCCGGCCGCATGCACGCACACACACGCTCGGAAGCGAATACGACGAACGAAACGTAGCTTTGAGATAGTTTCGGTTTCGGTTTTTACATTGAAAAAGAAAACCTTAAGTTTAGATAAAACATAAGATAGACTAAACTTTTTGTTAATTTTTTACAATTTTATAGTGGCATTAATATTAGTAATATAATATTAATTTGCGTAGTTTCGTTTTCAAAGAAACAAAAAAAGAGCCTTTTGAAGACTGCGGAAGACCATCGCTATTGTAATCAGCGTCCGTTTGGCTGGCGTCGCCACTGACCGTTGGGGTTCCGCAGGCTTCGAGAATCGCTTCCTTTTTACGTTTTAGCCGTTTTAGCAGATATTTTAGATATCTTCCTTACGAATACCGTGTTCAAGAATAGCAAGCGATCACTGAGAGCTGGGAGACGCTGCGTCTGACCAACACAAGTTGCGGACAGTCCATGATCGACTTCTGCTGCAAGCACCGGTGAGCAATGTTATTTTGTTTCTGCGAAGTGCGCCGCTGTTTCAAACTTTGTCGTGTACCATGTGCTTGCTAATCCATGCTTGATTCAAACAATGCTTCTGGCCGGTATTATTTCGGTATATGAAAAGAGCGTACCTTCTTCAAAACGTATGGCTCGCTCCGCAGAGTGAGAAAGATTCGCGTGCGGCGGAACCGAAGGACTGTTCTGGGCGCCGTTCTACGACGTTCGTCCGACGACGCTCTTGCGGAGCGTTCAAGTGCAGTCTGACGGCATTTCAAGCAATCACAGGTCAGGCTGGTTCTGACGGGTGGTCCCAACAGCCTCTAGCCACCGATTTGTTTCATAAAGCGGGAGCGAGAAAAGCGTTACAAGAGCGAGCAGCATGATTTCTTGCCTGTGCTGATGCTTGTGCCGTAAAGACGCGCGGTCTCTTTGCCTATGCCGAAGCGGCACGCTTTCCATGTTTACAATTGTGTGATGTAAATAAAGTCAGTTTGGATGTCACGTTTTTTAGTGGCGGAAAAAGCCGCTACAAACAGCAGAGCAGTTAGAAAAAGCAAAAGCATGAAAAAATGCGAGAAGAACCTTAATATTCGATGGAGTTGAAAGACTACCAACGTACCAACTCACCCAGTTATTCTTTCTGTCAAAGAATAATAGTCAATAGTAATAAATAAATAAAAAACTTAATTGGTTACAAATTTGTAATTGATGCAGTAAAGCCCTACCCTGCTCTATTGCTTTTATGACATCAGGTAATGTGCAAAGGTAAAGGATAGTTCATAGCAACCATTTATGCCCAACCTATTATATTGGATCTTTTCTCTAAAAGCTCGAAGTTATATAAAAAAAAATGCTCGTCATAAATTAAGCAGCACCACTGAATGTACCATAGCGTGTAATGTTTATGTATGTTCTCAGCAGAAGAATATGCATTCAAAAAGGACCAATTTTTGCGTTTCCCCTCTGTTAGAGCTTTTTTCAGGTACACGCAAAACGTTGATGTCTACATCTAAAAGAGTGGAATTGACATTTCCCGCAGGGCTGGCAGGCCTGACTCAGTTTGGCTGGCAACTTGCAACCTATGGGAACCTGGGGAACTGCACCACAAGAGAGAGTGACGCCCACCCTGTGCATCCTCAACGATGGCACCATAAGGAAGGGGGAAGCTGCCCCCAAAGTGAATGCAGTGGCAGGTGGGTCGTTACAGTAAAAACCTATACAGATGATACCAAACAAAAAATCATTAAAAATGTAGTATTATTTAAAACAAAGAAAGGGAATCGCACAGACAAGAACGAGGAGATGAACACAGCCCTGTGTTGTGTTCGTGTCCTCTGTTCCCATATTCTCACAATTTCTTTTTAATAATTGTCTACCAACTGGTCCAATCATCAGCACTAGCCAACAAAAGTATGCCGCTATTTTTTCCTCTGCATTAACACTGTGCTTACAGTTGAATCCTACAGTAATGAAGAAACAAAAAAGCGGGTGGAAGCTAGGCCCGTAGCCAGGATTTTGTTTCGGCAGCGCCCATGACAAGATGCTATATGAGGGGGATGGGGGAGAGGAGGCCCCAGAAAAATGAAAGACTTGGGGGGGGGGGGGGGCACCCATGGCCCCCACCCTGGATGCGTGCCTGGTGCAAGCTAGCAAGTACAGGCTAAACAAGATTAAATTATTCAAGACGTTTTTTTTTTTTTTTTAAGGATGAAAAAAACGCAGAGAAGTGTCACACACAGCGGAGTTCTAATGAACAAAAAATTATTGGGAGACCCAAAAGAGGTAACAGGGGAAGACACGAAGACACACTTTACAATTTCTGTTCTGCTTACCACCACTCTACGAAGGGAATTTCTTCCTGGACCGTAGAGCGTTATACAGTTCACAACCCCTAGCATACCCAAGGACAGTGAACGCAAAGGAGCAACATACTAACGTCTGGGTAGATGTGATTAAACAAACAACAGGGAACGCCCTTGGGCTGTCAACCTAGGAAGTAAATATTATCATGCACAACATCGCTTTCAAAGACAGACAGGCATCACACTTGTTTCTAAAATAAATGTAGGCCAAGAGACTGCGTCCACTCAGTAGCAAAACACAGGGAAGGCATTCAACAGATTTCTAGGTTTCATCGTTGTTATTGATTCTTTCAGCATACACTTGTGGTCATTCTCTTTAGTCAAAAAAACATCTCAGTAGTGTTCCATAAGTGTTCCATATGCTAAGTTCAACCGGTCGTTAATGCAGGGTTTTGTCATAAATGCTTTATAAAGATAAGAATCTGCATCTATAAGTGTGAAAAGTTTTATGGAATAATTGTGTGCCTTTTTTATAGTTCTCTACTGAAAGAGCTTTGAACAAAGGAAATGACCACAAGTTTAAGCTGAAATAATCAATAACAATAATAAAGCATGGAAATGTGTTGAATTAGATTGCCATGTTTTGGCTCTAAGTGTAAGAAGTTACTTGATTTATAATTTTTCTGAAAGACCAGGTTTGGTCTCTGTTTGTTCTTGGAAGGTGGAGTTTTTGTATGATAATTTTTATTGCGTAGGGTTTAAGCCGAAGGCCTGTTCTTTTTTTATTTTAAAACTGTTTTTTATCACATTTACACAAAGGTCAGTAGGTTGCTTCTTTTTATCCTCGGCCCTTGGGCATGTTACGGGTCGTCTCCAGTCGTTGATAATGAAAGCTGAAATGACTGCGTAAGGACCGAAATAATCTGGTGGTTGTGCCTCGATGCGAGAAGCTAAAGCAGCAGTGAGATATGGTATGAGGACGAGTGTGCCATGGCCCAGCTTTGCGACCCAGCTTGTTTCTTCGTGTTCAGCAGCACTCCAATGTCGCTCACCTTCACGTGTTTCTACCAACTACCCATGTTGTCGTTGCCTCAATTATATCGTCCTGTGTTCTTTGTCCCAGTCAAATAATATTGCCAGATGCCTCAACAGTCTCACATAATGGTAACTATAAACAAGCCCAGAAACAGCACGTGTGCAGCTGATGGTGCGTAGCAACCTCCAGTTTGCCTGCAGATTGGTCTGCTTGACGTATCTTTTTTCTGGAGGGGATGTCTTGCCACATGATATGTCGTGTTCTGTACCCTGCGGCGGTGCTGAGGAGGGAGTTGTGCTGGGTGCTGCAATACAGATTTGCTTCCTCGTGTGGCTCGTGCATTTTGCAGTGGAAGACACTTTAGTGGGATAATGGTAGTCAGCAGTCATATTCCAGCATGCCTGCTGCTCAACATTTCTGTCAATTGTTTTTTGTGCCACAGCTTCCTCGTCTCGTGAGAGCCCTGCAGCAGCCGGCTGTTACAGCACCCCCAGCGTACTAGGGAGGCGTGTCAGAACTGGTATGTTAGATTTGAATACATTTGAATGTTTTAGGTTTTTTAAAGGGTTCCCAATGAATTCCTTTTGACGACTTGTGTATTTAAGAATAACAGAATGTGAATGTGCAGCCAGAAAAGGTAGCAGAAGTTGAAAGCTTTGGAATGTACTGAGTAAAATTCTGCAATGACTGGTGTACACCCACCTTCGATTTGAAGGTGAATGCCGGGCCGTCGACCGCTCCACACTATCAGCGCCATGACTTGGTGGCCGCGGTGGCCTGCGCGTCTATCGCACGCTTCGCTGATGTTAAACGCTTGGGTCAAACGCTGTTCTCAGCTCAGCTGGTACTCCGTGCAGGGTGGGGGAGGAGCCTTTCAGACGTTACTAGACGGGGGCTGGGGGGCACCCTATGACTCGATAAACTTTCTTCAAATGTGATATGATTTCTTTCGGCTCGTCCAAACACCCGACACATAGCCAGGGGTGTGGCCCGAAGGGTCCGGATCTCCTCTTACCCCTTTCCCCATCTATGATGTTTTGTGATATGTAACCCCACAGGGGTGCTTGGGGGACATGACAGATCGTCTGTTATCACATTAGTGTGTCTAGGGAGCAGACATGTTACTTCTGTGGAAGAAGGCAAGGAAAAAAACGTTCACATATTCCTATTTCTCACATGCATATTAAGCAATTTTGTCATCTGCAACATTGAATGTATTTTAACTGCACCACTTTATTCTGAAAAAATGGCCTCAAAAATTTATTCAGTGCTCTTTTAATTGTTATTTCTTATGAGGTGTATAAGCCTCTGCACTGTTTTATTGCCGCAATGCTGAGAGTTATTGCCGCAATGCTGAGGTTCTTTATGGCTTGCTCGAAGCAGTGTCTCACCTGAGGCTTTGTGAAAGAAAGTCTGTCAAGCCTGAAGCTCACGGGTGCCTGGGGCTAAACCGAATCATCCACCTTGCACTTGTGCTAGCCTCGGTTGTGCATTCTTTCATTCAGACTCAGCTGAGACACTTGTTTCAGCAAGCCGGCCATGATATCCCCGAAGAGAAATGAGAGTTCAAGATATGTATTGTTCGAGAACCCCTGGTCTAGAATTTACCTTTTGCACCTTGTCCTATGCAGCAACTTCATAAAGTATAAATAGATGTTTGAAGAATCATTGCCTGTTTTGTGCTCATTGTAGGTTTGTTACCTGATTGGCCTGAAAGGGGATACTGTTTGTCCTCCTTAATGTGGAGGCCCACGTGGTCACTTTTGGGAACATCAGTGGAACAGTGACACGAGGATGTGTAAAGTAGAAGTTCCCTGGTTTATTTGAATTATATTATCAGAGCAGCTTTAAGAATGTTCCTTCTTTTCAGCTCACATCATGGGCAAGTTCAAGGGTGAAAATGTTATAACCGTGCGGTCCTTCCTGTGGTGAAAGTGTAACAACGCAGCCTTGCAGAAGAAACGAAGCCGTGCGGAGTGAAGCTGCTTTTAATATTTAAATGGCACTGAAATGTCCCTTTCGGTCATTTAAAATGGTTGACTTTTGTGCTACTACTGCCAAAATTGGCAGTTAACACTATAGTCAGATACAAATTAAGAGCAGGGTGAGGAAAACAAAGGCTGGTGAGGAGGAAGCCGATGGATAGTAGGGAGGAGGAGAGGTTTCCCTTTCCGTTCTGCAGCGTCCAGCCTGTTTCCTCCTTGCCAGCCTTCGTTTCCCTCGCCCTGGTCAAAACAATCGGTACATCATGCAACTTCACGAAACGCAAGAAAAAAAAATACTGTTCCGCCTGCCACAAGAGTGAATTCTTTTACTTTCTTTTTTTCTGTTGTATGAAGGCAACAGTTATAACAAGCGCCGAGTGAGAAGAGTGTTTTATACCAGAAACTTTGTTTATAACCAAACGACACTGAAAGGTTTTTACTTGAATTTTCAGTGTTGTGTGGACTTTTAAAGGACCTTTTTACGGAAGAAATAAAGGAACTGGCATTCCAGCATTTTTTTCTTACCTGTTGTTTTTAGTGGCACAGGTAAAAAGTGCAGATCTGTGAAGACAAGCTTTTTTTTTTTTTAACCAAATGACAACTACTACAATGTTTGCAGTGTTGTACACCATGCCACTTCAAATTACAAAAGCCGGTGCGGTGAGTGTTTTTCTTTTAACAGCTTTTTTTTGAGAAATCACACTAAAAAGTATTCTTTGTATAAAAAATACAGGCCTAATTTTCTGTTAGTACTCCACAAGTTGGCAGTTGTTTTACCAAAGAGCAGCATTACAAAATTTACATAATAGAAAACACGCTATAAAAGTGCTTGCAACCTGTGAGGAAGGCATCATCAATAAGTATGCAGCTATGTACTAACTGATAATGCCTCCATGAAAAGCAAATTCTAACTTTTTTGCCTTTTGTGATTGTAAAGGTGGCGACGAGCTTTCTTGTGATCTTTTTTTCCCAGAAAATTTAGGTTTCTTAACAGTAGAAGCAACCTGTTTGAGATATATATTTGTTTAACCCTGTATAGATAGGTTCAAGCCAACCTAAAAAAAATGTTTCTATTCATGTATACAAGGTGCATATCAACTTATGTATAAATAAAGTTTCCCCGTTGTTAAATCTTTGAGTGCATGCATTCATACTTCTCTTCGCTATAGTGCAAAGGGGCATTATCGTTCCACCCCACGTTTCTGACAGTGCACATGCAAATGTACTGGTAAAGAAACTATATTCGGTGGAATACTGAAATGTGAACCTTCTGTAAAACAAATTGCCAGCATTGACATAAACCTCAATTCCCTGTGATGAAGACTAGGTTTGTGTCCACTGCTGCAATTTCTTTTACATTCTCATTTCAGTGTACCACTTAATATAATTTCTTTGCCTTTACATAAAATTCTCGTTATCGGGTGCTTCAAGTGCCCTTTTAGCAGAATAAGCTTACAGATCACTGGAATCAGACTGGGAGCTCACCCAAGGTATGCTCACTTTTTGCTAGCAGTATGCGCGGAGTGTCCTGGAAACTATTCCGAATTAGAGCTGCAAGCATACTAATGGTATGCTTATATCATCGGCGAGTATACTCGAGATCGGCCAATTTAACACAAAATTATTACAGGGGTAGTATGCATAATAAGCACAGCAGAAGTATACTAGAATTGAGCTACTTTTCGCTAAGGGATGATGCAGTGGACTTCTTTCGAGTTAAAAACTTCACCGCTGGAGTTTACTTTAAACCCAAACTTTTCAGTGAGATTGCATTTCATACTCGTCAACTCGTCCATTTGTACGGGCCGAATACTGGAACAAGTAACCATGGCGTTGTTAGCTTCTCAGCTTGTTTTTCTGCTTGTTTTTCTTGCCTGGGCAGGATGTGTAATAGATCCTCAACACGTGAAGTTTCGTGGTCGTAAAGGGATCAATTGCGGGCCCGGCTTGCTCGTCTGGCCTCGGTAGAACTGTAATGTATATCCTCGAACACGTGACGCTTCGCGAGCGCGAGAATTGAACCTTGCTCATACTCATAGCACATGGCTGGGAACAAAAAATCGCTCAGGATAGAACGACCGAATGCACGCCACGCAGCGTTTTCCTTAAGGGGGGGGGGGGGGGGGGGGGGGGGGGGGGGGGGGGGGGGGGGGGGGGGGGGGGGGGGGGGGGGGGGGGGGGGGGGGGGGGGGGGGGGGGGGGGGGGGGGGGGGGGGGGGGGGGGGGGGGGGGGGGGGGGGGGGGGGGGGGGGGGGGGGGGGGGGGGGGGGGGGGGGGGGGGGGGGGGGGGGGGGGGGGGGGGGGGGGGGGGGGGGGGGGGGGGGGGGGGGGGGGGGGGGGGGGGGGGGGGGGGGGGGGGGGGGGGGGGGGGGGGGGGGGGGGGGGGGGGGGGGGGGGGGGGGGGGGGGGGGGGGGGGGGGGGGGGGGGGGGGGGGGGGGGGGGGGGGGGGGGGGGGGGGGGGGGGGGGGGGGGGGGGGGGGGGGGGGGGGGGGGGGGGGGGGGGGGGGGGGGGGGGGGGGGGGGGGGGGGGGGGGGGGGGGGGGGGGGGGGGGGGGGGGGGGGGGGGGGGGGGGGGGGGGGGGGGGGGGGGGGGGGGGGGGGGGGGGGGGGGGGGGGGGGGGGGGGGGGGGGGGGGGGGGGGGGGGGGGGGGGGGGGGGGGGGGGGGGGGGGGGGGGGGGGGGGGGGGGGGGGGGGGGGGGGGGGGGGGGGGGGGGGGGGGGGGGGGGGGGGGGGGGGGGGGGGGGGGGGGGGGGGGGGGGGGGGGGGGGGGGGGGGGGGGGGGGGGGGGGGGGGGGGGGGGGGGGGGGGGGGGGGGGGGGGGGGGGGGGGGGGGGGGGGGGGGGGGGGGGGGGGGGGGGGGGGGGGGGGGGGGGGGGGGGGGGGGGGGGGGGGGGGGGGGGGGGGGGGGGGGGGGGGGGGGGGGGGGGGGGGGGGGGGGGGGGGGGGGGGGGGGGGGGGGGGGGGGGGGGGGGGGGGGGGGGGGGGGGGGGGGGGGGGGGGGGGGGGGGGGGGGGGGGGGGGGGGGGGGGGGGGGGGGGGGGGGGGGGGGGGGGGGGGGGGGGGGGGGGGGGGGGGGGGGGGGGGGGGGGGGGGGGGGGGGGGGGGGGGGGGGGGGGGGGGGGGGGGGGGGGGGGGGGGGGGGGGGGGGGGGGGGGGGGGGGGGGGGGGGGGGGGGGGGGGGGGGGGGGGGGGGGGGGGGGGGGGGGGGGGGGGGGGGGGGGGGGGGGGGGGGGGGGGGGGGGGGGGGGGGGGGGGGGGGGGGGGGGGGGGGGGGGGGGGGGGGGGGGGGGGGGGGGGGGGGGGGGGGGGGGGGGGGGGGGGGGGGGGGGGGGGGGGGGGGGGGGGGGGGGGGGGGGGGGGGGGGGGGGGGGGGGGGGGGGGGGGGGGGGGGGGGGGGGGGGGGGGGGGGGGGGGGGGGGGGGGGGGGGGGGGGGGGGGGGGGGGGGGGGGGGGGGGGGGGGGGGGGGGGGGGGGGGGGGGGGGGGGGGGGGGGGGGGGGGGGGGGGGGGGGGGGGGGGGGGGGGTCATAGCACGAGATGCGAGCCTTAATAGCGGCCATACAAACAACATATTACAATTTCTGTTTGTAGTTCCTAATGGACTGCTATATTAACTAACTGTGAATAAAAAATAAACGAAATAAAAGGTGTTTTTGTTTTAGAAAATTGATTCTAAACTTGCTACTTTTTCGAAATATTCGTTCTTGAGGAACATGTTGTGCAATATATATTTAGCGCTAAATATTAAAATTATACTTAAAAGAAAAAATTTAATTGTAGCTTCACGGTGAAGTTTCGGTGATGAACTTTCAAGAGGATACCAGTGACTCATCCTCTCTTTGTGTTTATTGTTAATATGCCCCTGAGGTTAGTTTTCGTGAGCGCACCCTCATACTGGCCTTGAAGGAGGTCTGCTTTTCAACTCCTTCTTTCTTTTTCTCTCTCTTCCTAAGCTGAAAGCGTTGTAGAAGGTGCGCACTCGCCGGACCAATAAACCGTAGACTTTTGATCGCTTGACTCCGCTCTTTGTGCGCATGTAACGGAAGGAGCGTAATCACGTGGTTTGACAGATCACGCATTAGCCGTTACCAATCCCGGAATGCCTGCTTGCGGACCTAGTTTCGCGTATGGTGTGGTGCGGGGCTGCAGTGGATTTCGCATCTATGGTAAATAATATCTCGATCGAAAAGTCCTACCCGTATGCCGGCAACAAGCGATTTCTTCAAAGAAGCCCAAGACATTCTTGTGATGCGTCCAGTGTTTCGTTCGGAAAACGACAGCTTGTGTTACATCGTGTTGAATCTTCACAGATTTCTTCTTTCTCGGTTTTGTGCTTGAGTGGCTGTTCCGCAGTGCCCATGTCGACATATATCTGGGATTATATCTTTCAAGTCCGGTATTTTCAACGTAAGTGCGCTGCAACCTACTCGGCGGCAATTGACCGTTTTGCAGTGTCTATCTCCTGGCAGCCAGGAGAATAATTTCCCCTAAATTCTACCGCAGTCGGCTGCCATGAGCTGTCTGAAATCATGTGAAAACTGCAGGTAGAATACTGACTTTCTTATACTCCCTGCGTTTCGTGAAAACACGTTTCATGGACACCTTTTCGTGGATACACGTTTCCTGGACACACGTCTCGTCGACACTCGTTACGCGAATCGCACGATGCAGGGACATTTCGTCGCGCCTGTATTCCCGAGGCGCGTGCTCACGGACCGAGCCCACCCGTTCACGCCACTTCTTGGCGAGTCTGCAGCATCTCATTACAAAAAAAAAATATTTTTGAGTAGTTTACGAAACATAAAGTGTTGATAAAACGATCTGTCGATGACACATCGTTCGATAAACTGATTGCAGCGCCCATGAGTGGTGACTGCCAATGAAATTTCGCGGAAAAAATTTTACTGGCTGCCGCGAGTCTAAAAACTGCCCAGGAATTACCTTTGGTCTTGTTTGCTTTGCAACCTTCTCAATTGTAATACATCTTAGCAGTCCCTTGTTACATATATTACAGATTGCTTAGTTTGTACTTGTCTACAGAATGGACTATGTGTAATAAACTTCTAGGAGATTTGAAAACAATCCTTTGTGTCTGTTTGCCTGCCCTTTTGCAAACACCTGGGTGAGTGCTTTTCTGTTGTTGAAAGGTTTGCTCCATGTTCTAAATGGTTTTATAAAGTTCGAAACGTCTTAAATGAGTTTGATATCTCCAACCTTCTTTTATATATAAGTACAAGGTTGTTTTTAAGATGTACAGTGACAACAAATAAATTGTTTCACATTTCATACGATTGCGGTAAAAAGCAAAACTACATGCAACTATAGCATGATAGTAAAGAAACCCATAGGACGACCTATAGAAGAAGCTACAACAAACCATGGAGAGAGCAGTAGGCGGCTAAAGAAACTATAGGAAAAGCCATACGCTGTTATAGCACGGTGTCTAAGAGGATCCATAAAATAAGCACAGAGATCTCTATAGCAGACCATACAAGAAGCTATAGGCGGCTACAGAAAATATAGGAAAAGCCACAGGCAGCTATAGCACGGAGTCTAAAATGATCCGAAAAGAAAGCCAAAGAGATCTATATGGCAGACCTTACAAGAAGCTATAGACGACTAAAGGAGCCAAAAGAAAATCCCTTGGCGGCTATAGCATCCTTTCTAAAAAGACCAATAGAGAAAACCATACACAATTCTATAGCATTTCATTGAAAAACGCTATAGACACCCTAATGAAAAAAATTATATGAATTTATTTCTGATATGTCTATTGGACACCTTCTTCATATCAGAACTTATTATTTCCTATCAGTTTCATATGCCGCATATCAGTTACACTAGGCTAGGTGGCGCTAGGTACCGCCCAATTCATGTGCTACAAAAATATTTTTATTTACTCACGCCTACATTGGGAGACAGGCCGGAAGCGCTGCACCCGCCTAAAAGAACACAAAAGGGACGTGGCGAAGGCCACGCATGCTACAAGAGCGAAGACGGAACTCGTAGACCATTGTTGGAATACGGGTCACAGTTTCGACTTTGAGAATGCGTCCACTCTGGCGCGTGAACAAAGGTGGGGTCCACGCAGGTTCGTCGAATCATGGTTCATCCGAAGTGACTCATCGGCTTGCAACTCCAACCGCGGCCCCCTCCCCGATGTGTACGCGGATTTGCTTAAATAGGACTGTCGAAGTTTTTTTCTCTCATTCCTGCTTGAAGGTTTCACTGATGATGTCTCCCGCATGGGAGACGAAACGTTTGATTAAATTGTTTATTTTGTTATGTCAAGTCGGCGCAGTTATTTTGATCAACAACAAACATGAATACAACAGCGCACCCAATAACTACATCTGAGCTCTGCGTTTCCGCCTTTTATACAGGTCGTTTTGTAAGTACGGAGTTTTCGGTGACCACCTATGCAATAAACAATATGATCAGCATGTTGGATTTTTTTTCAGTAATGTCATACCTCTGAGAGTATTTTGAACGGCTCAGGGGATGAATCTCTTAATAAAAAGTAAACGCTCATGCCGTAATCATTTGAAAGCCAGTAAATCAAGCTGCTCCACTGCGGTTCCAAGCCACGTGTTTGCTTTCCCGCGCGGCTCGTCGTATACTGAAAAAAATTATATGAATTTATTTCTGATATGTTGATTGGACACATTCATATCAGTTGGCATATGTTGCATATCAGTTCTTATATGTCACATATCAGTTTTTGGGTATTTCATATCAGTTTCATATAATGCATATCAGTTTGTGGATATTTCATATAAGTTTTATGTGTCGCATATCAGTTTTTGGATATTTCATATCAGTTCTTATATAGATTCATATAATTTTTTTCAGTAGGGCAGCCATAGGGGAAACCTTAGGAAAAGTTATAGACAGCCATAGAAGCGGCTACAGCTAATTGGGCCAATTTTCTATAGCCGGCCATACAAAGGATTTTCTATAGCCGATCATAGACCATTTTGGTATGGGACCGGTCCGAAAACACTCTTCCCCGGCAGGCACGCCGCCCGGCGCTCTCGTCGGGACGGGGGAAAAACGGCTGTGTGAATGAGGCCTCGTTATGCTGGTTAGCGAGCCTGAAGTTCTTATCGGGACGCCTGGCTCGATGGAACATACGACTGCGAGGCGACCGTGGTACGAGGTGACCGTAGTCTACAAGTCAGGACGAAAGCACAACGACGCCGACTGCCTGTTCAAAGGAGCCCCCGTTGAGTCAGCTACCAGCTGCGCCAAAGACAAGGACGATCGCTTTCTTGGCGCAGTGAGAGTTAACGGCATGGCAACGCTCCAACGGGACGATCCTGAGCTGCGCGCATTGATCGACCACTAGGAGGGATGAGGGGGTACGATTCTCCGAGCCTTCTCACCTGACCTGCCAGCATCCACCGTCCGGCAAGGCTTTCTCTACAAAGAGAACTTCGAGGACAGCAACTCGACGTGCCTTCGGGTAATCCCTACCAGGGTGTCGAACCGAAATGTTTTTCGTTCCGGTTTTCGTTCCGGTTCAGGGAAAACGGTTCAGCTCCGGAGTGAAAAAAATAAAGGTTCGAACCGGTTCGTACTCATATGCTACAAAAACAATTGACGACAGTTAAAGATAAACTTTGCATATTTTATAAAAGTGTTACATATAGGAAGCAAAGGCTCACATTACTGTGTGGAACGAACGAGCTAGTGCTGGGGCACCTCCGGACGTGGGTGAAAGCGCAGTTCAATGTCAGGCAGCTGACCGAAGAAGCAGGACGTCGTCATGCGTGTCCAGGGAAAGACGGCGCCTCTGAGACGGTAGAATGAACTTCAGTGCAGAAAAGGCTCGCTGCACGCTGACCTGGGTCGCAGGCACTCCCAGGACTACTTGCGCCAATGGGTAGAGTTCTGGAGTGCGTTCCCTTCTCTCCTCCCAAAACTGTAACACGTTAGCGTCCCTTGAAAGCCGCGGCTCCTTTTCTACCAATGCTCAGAAGAGCTGTGCGCCTTGATGTTTGCGTTTCTGAGGAGAAAACGTGTTGGTCCTAGCAGTCTCTGCTACCAGAGATCGAAGCTGTTCTGCTTTTTCTGTAGTTGTAGCTGCTGATTGAATCCCCCCTCCCCTTCCCGGTGCTAGACTTTAATTTCGGACAAATTTTTAAATCCGCCGAGTCATTTTGAAAGCAGATTAGTTGCCACAGTATGGCAACTAGTGCAGGTTATAAAATATCCATCGGCCTTTGTATCGCTTTCTTATCCGATCAGTTGTACAATGGCGGCTTTTAAAGTAAATTGGACACAGCTTTAACAAATGAAGACACGAAACACCAAACAGAGCTTAAACTAAATGCCAAAAAAGAAAAAAAGAAAACAAGGACAAAGAGTGGAATTGACAACACTAGGAGTGTTGTCTATACCGCACTTTGTCCTTTTTCTGCGTTTAGTCCGAGATGAGAAAACAACTAGCCCAACTCACTGTTTTGCCACCAAACAGGCTCATTAATTGCTGACGTGCGAATTGGGTATTTCCTAGTGTCAAATTTTCTTTGATGAGCCATTTCTGGTCCCTAGAAAAGGTTGGGACGAATGTGGGCATCTGGAAATACATAAGACCAGAAATCCCGGAGAATTTATAGTTACTGTGCTCATTTCGTTTGAGCTCTCGAGACGAACTTTATAAATTATGAAGACGACCTACCAATTGTTGCGCTTTTTGACTTCCCACATGAACGAAACACCGCAAAAAGAATTGTTCAATTTTGTCCCGGAACGATAAAATAAATATTTCGGTTCGGTTCAACTCCGGTTTACGCGAAAATATTTTTTTTTTCTTTTTCAATTTTTTGTTTACTTATTAAGTTACTGTGTTTTTCGCCACGCACTTTTCAAGCAACCTAACTTCGCGTATGAACCGAAAACCGCCTGGAAAACATGTCGGTTCCGCTCCGGAGCGAGAAAAATTATTTCGTTCCAGGTCAACTCCGGTTTGCGCGAAGATAGCGGTCTTTTTCCGGTTTTCGTTTCACGGTTCGGGTTCGGTTCAATACCCTGATCCCTACTAGTCTTCGAGAAGATATCTTTCAAGCCTGCAACGACAACCCGGCATCTAGTCACCTTAGCTAGCAGGACTCTCGCAAGGATTCGAGAGAAGTACTACTGCCCCAAGCTCCCGAAGACTGTCCACCTCTACACACGATCATGCCATGAGTGTCAGCGACGAAAGACGCCACCGACGAAGCAGGCAGGCCCCCTGAAGCCGATCGCACCCCCTACTGCACCGTTCCAGCAGATTGGAATAAATCTACTTGGACCTTTTTAGCCGTCGACGCAGGGAAATCGTTGGATAATCGTGGCAACAGATTATCTCACCCGGTACGCCACGACCAAAGCACGCCCGTTGAGAGCCGCTGTGGAACTAGCCAAGTTCTTTTTCGAGTCCATCGGCTTCCGACACGGAAAACCAAGTCCTGATTACGGACACAGGCACATCGTTCATGGCCCAATTGACACAAGAGATACTCCATCTGAGCCACATCGACCACAGTCCAACCACGGCATACCACCCGCAGACCAATGGGTTGACGTAGCAATTAAACAAGACCATCGCCGACATGATCTGGATGTACGTGGACGTGGAACATAATCCTGGGACGAGTGGTTGCCCTACGTCACGTTTGCGCACAACACGACCTTTCAAAAAACAACTGGTATACACGTTTTCAGCTGGTGCACGGCAGAAAGGTGACGACAATGCTCGACGCCATGCTGCCCCACGTCCCGACGAACGAATGCACCGACGACGCCCAGCTGGTCACCCAACGGGCTGAAGGGGTACGCCAGCTAGCCCGCCTTCGGACAAAGGACCAACAGCGTGTCGAAGCTGGCCGATACAACCTTCGTCGTCGTGACGTATACAGTTCCAGCCCGGAGACATTGTGTGGGTGTGGACGTCCATTCGCCGCCGCAGCCTAAGCGAGAAAAATATTAAAACGCTATTTCGGACCCTACAAGGTCCTTCGCCGCCTTGGGGACATAAACTACGAGGTGTTCCCCGACGGAACCTTACCATCAGGACGCCGCCAGCCACGACCCAAAGTGGTGCACGTCGTTCGACTCAAGCCGTTCTACGCGCGTTACGACTCTGACGCGGCACGTTTATTTCGTCTCAGCGTATTTTTTTCTGAGCCATTTTTGTTCGCTTTCGCGTTCCATCGGGATGTTGCACTTTTAAAGGTGGGATAATGCCGCGCGCGGGGGGTTGATCAATCAACGCTCGGTCACGAATTTTTAGAAAATTCGTGCTTACTCTTACTCGAGAAGTAACTTTTATCATTTCGTTCTAGTTTCTTGTTCTCGAAAGTGCCTGCTCATTCTCTCCCCGAACGCTCAACATTCGATCCTTCTGGGTCGAATTTTCGAGATGCCGACTCACACTAGATAGGGAGCTGCGTGTGACCTCGACGAGTCCGTCTCGCTCTCGTTTGCTGTTACCGCGCCCAATCGCCGCACGCTTTTATGCTGCCTCGACGCTCATTCTTTATTTTTTGGCACAAGTTCGCCAATGAAGTCTTTATGTTAGTTCATCATTCATCGTCTCGTCGCCTTCAACTGTGACAATATCATAAATATTGAAATTTTGATTGATATAAAAATATTCACAAATATAATCCGGGAAGACAAGCCGGTGAATTACGAAAGTCTGGTTGGAACGTTCGAAATGTATTTGAAATAGAAATGGCAATCACTAAATTTCATGCTATAAGGGGTGCATCAAACACACCTCTACCGAACTGCACAGAATAAACACGCAGTTATAAATGTTCAAAATAAAGCCGGCGTTTATTGTTTATGTGGACTGTACTATCTGTATTACATCCAGCTACCGATCACGCGTATATAATTTCTAAATATAAGATATATCAGAATGAATTAAAGTTTGATGCTATAACTTTTCCTGTGGCGAGTAAAAACTCCGTAGATTGAAAGGCTGAATAAGAAAAAGTTAAATGGGCTTGAATTGGAATAACACAATTGTGTGGATAATTGTAAAATTGATATAGGCGTTCTTTATATTATTAACATATAAAGGTAATAAAAGGAGAAAGTAAACCTATTTTCGAAGAAACTGAAAAAACTCATTACTCTTGAATAAAGGATATAAGCAGATTAGTCTCCGCTGAACACTCAGACAAGGTCATGATAAATTATATACAGGTGAAAGACGTCTTTATCAAACTTCAACGCGAAAGATTTTGGATAATCATAAATAAATTTTAACAAAAGATTAATAGAACAAATTGAATTTACAGAATATGGTAACATTGAATTCCGACAATATTTTTGTAAACTTAGACCTTTAAGTGCAGTATATGTTGACATTGAGTCAGTTTTAGTACCAGTAGAAGAGAATGCTGGATGAAATAAAAAAGTTATCAACAGCAAGTTCCATCCAGTTTTGGAATTCTAAGTTATCAGTCTCTGCGATAATGTAAATTTCTCGCTGTACGTTTATTAAGATGAAAATTAGCAAAGGTTTTGTGACAAGATTAAAGCATTGCCAAAAAATTCACAGCGTATCGAAGGGGGAAATGCATGATTGACGCAGACCAAGTATGACATGTTGATAAGTGCTATATATGCTTAGGACCGGTCAAAGACAACAAGGTTCATTGCACTGGAGAAGGTCCAGCATACAACCGATGTAATTATAATGCCTCACTATTTATTCCCGTTTACTTTCATAACTTATCTGGCTAGAATTGTGACATCTATTTGTAAAAAGAACTTAGAAAATGATACCAGTTTTTCAGCTTGTTCCAAGCAAAGAAAAATATATATCCTTCTCTAGAGTGGTTTAAGAAATTGAATAACATTTTTAGACAGTTTATGAACACAAGCTTAAATGAGTTTGTTTAAAACTCATATAAAAATCAGTTAAGAGAAGCCAATAAATATCTTAAAGATGACATACTGTTACAAAAAGGTATATTCCTATATGATTACATAGATTTCTTTGAAATATATAAATCAACTGAATTTCCCACGAAAGATGCATTTATAAGCAAGATGACTGGAGACAAAAAAGATAAAAATATGAGAGGATTAGCGATTTATAAAACGTATTGCAAAACTCTAGTAGAATACTCTGACCTATATCTCAAACGAGATGTTTTATTTCTTGCAGATGCATTTGATAACGTTCGTGGTGTATGTCCGGAAACATGAATCAGGTGAATGTTGGTGCTTTACAGCTCCAGGATTAGTTTTGGATTCAATGTTAAAGTTGACAAATATTAGACTTAAATGTTTACAAATATTAATGATTTTTTATGATACAAGAAGGAATTAGAGGAGTAATGACAGATGTAATACAGCTCTGAAAATGAAGCCCTCAAACTACTTAATGTACTTCGATGCAAATAACTTATATAAATGGGCTTTATCTCAACGATTGCCAATTAGATGATATTGAATTCAGGGACTGTGACATATCTCAACATCCTCATCAGATAACCCATTTTTAGCAGATTATGAATACACTCTTGAGGTTGATCTTAAATATGTAAAAAAATTACATAATTGTCAAAATGATCTTCCATTAGCTCCAGCAATACCTACAAAAAAAACTTATATGAATATTCGAAGATAAAAAGAAATTTGTTGTAAATAGAACCGAGTAAATGTTACCAATATGGAAAATTCTTAGATTCGAACACAAACCTCCGGTCAAATATGATATATACCTAAACACAAAATTACGAAGAGAAAAAATGAATTTGAAAAAGATTTCTTCAAGCTAAGAAAAATGTGGTATACGGTAAAACAATGAAAAATGTGAGAAATGTGCCATTTATAAAATTAGCTTCAAATTTGAAAAAACACTTGAAAAACGAGTGTCGAAGGTTAACTTTAAATCGAGGAGTACATTTAGTGAGACTTTAGTTGCTCTAAGCTTTCACAAAAAAAATGCCAACGAACCGATATGCTTGCGATGAGACAGTGGTTCAGCTCTCAACAAACCAGAAGTTTAGCCCGAGGGCAGTATCTTCCACCAGTTTTTCGGTTGGCTTGACAATGCGCGTGTTCAAAATGAGGAAGCAGTAACACGCGAGAATGGCTGCAACGCTTAGTGTCTGCTATCAAAACGTGAGGGGCCTGCAAACGGAGGCCGACGAGTCCCTGCTCAACATCGTGACAACGAAGTTTGGTGTTTTTTCCTCACAGAAACTTGGTTTTGTTATGCGATACCCGACTCCAACTATTTTACACTTAACTACAAAGTGTATCGCCGGAATCGAGATTACCAGTGTACTGGTCAAAAGTTTGGTTTTGGAGTTTTAATTGCTACAAAGACATTTCTTTCGTCACATCTTCGTTTTGACCTGAAATCATTATGAGTGTGTCTCGGTAGAGATTTAGGCAGGCGATGACTTCAACTATCTAGTTGGAAACTATTCTTTTCCACCACTTTCCGATGAAGTAACGTTTATAGAACTATTTGAGACACTTAGTAAACACATATTTTTTTTCATAATACAGAGTTCAGCTATATGGAGATTTTAATCTTCCAGGAGTAGACTGGCCGATAAGGTTTCTTAATTGCTAAAACCCTATAACACCAAATAAGGCTTCATGGTGACTGTCGTTCATGAAAATTCCTTAGTGTGAATAGATTTGTTTTGCTCAAAATTCGAGGTTATCTTCTACCTTCCACGAAACAAGCTAATATCCCGTACTTACTCTACTTTTTTATTTTTTTATTTGAATGATAATGCCGGCCTACTTTTGTGGGCCAAGGCATGTGAGTACATTTGTGACAGATACAACAAACAGCATAGCTCTAGTTATACATGGCTTCAAAAAACATAGTTGAGAAAAAGTAAAAGGCATATAGTACAAACGCTTCCCAATAAGCAGAGGTAACACTTGGCAAATGATTAGTCAAATGAATTTAAAACTCCATCTAAGGCGCTGACAAACGAGTCGAAGGTGGCACTGCCTGTAATGTTGTGAGGCAGGCTATTCCAGTCTCGGACAGTTCTCGGAAAGAAAGAGTAGTTAAAAATGTCTTTTCTACATTGAAACTCGAATATTTTCATGCTTCTGCGTGTGACTCGACTGAGATTGTACACCAGATAGTCTTCAAACTTCATTCTAATCTTATCATGTATTAATTTATACAAAAAATTCACACGCTTCACGTTTCTGCGGGTCGATAACTGGGTTAATCCGGATAACGCATAAAGGGATGACAAAGACGTATGCATGCCGTATGCGTTATAAATCGCAGTGCCTTTCTTTGCACGCCCTCAAGTTTGTCAATCAATGACTGTGAATACGGGTCCCATAAAATGTCCGCGTATTCCAATAATGGACGGATCAAAGTAGTGTACGCAACAAGCTTAGTTTCAGGGGTACAATGTCGCATAGTCCTTCGAGGACTCCACAGTTTACGAGACGCTTTTGCGATAATGTTTTCTAAGTGAACAGACCAGCTTAAAGTATATGTGATGGTAATGCCCAAATATTTATAAGTGACATTTTCTAACGGTACTGAGTTGATAGAATAGCAAAACAAAATTGGAGACTTCTTTAGTGTTACTGTCATTTGCACGCATGGTTTTTACGTTCAAATCCATCTGCCATGTTTGACACCAGGAAAATACAGATTGTAGGCTACTGTCCAAACATAATTGATCGAAAGTGCATGACACTTTAGCAAACAAAACACAGTCGTCGGCGAAAAGACGGATATGCCCAAGGAGATTATCTGAGCATGTACAGATACTTCAAAACACTTTCATGGGAGCGGGGTTCTTGCAATAACCGACATGGAAACGGTGACTAAGACGTTTTCGTTCATTGTTAAATACGCAATTCAACGAGGTAGATGGGCTTAGAGCAATTAACTGGTATCTCGCTCACCAGGCAAAAGTGACCCCCACTTGACTGCCGCCATGTTGTACACTTTTGACCACTAGACACCTGACCGTACCAAAACCTTAGGCTTTTACGCGAAACTGAGCCTAGAGTTGTATCGCGATCGCTGCAAAAGAAAAAAAAAACATTATAAACAACTTTTCAATACTGTTAGCCCCAGAGATCAGCGTCAAGCTCCGATAAAAACCCAAAATACAGCGCCGAGGCTGACGGCATCTTGCGAAGCTGCCAGAGTTTTTTTGTCGTAACAGCACAATTTGGACTGAAAACAAACGAAACACCTTACCTCGTCAAGTACTGTTAATAAATATCAATAAGCAATTATCTGTGCGCGGTGCTTTGTTAAAATATGGACGTAAAACTATAAGGTCACGCGTCTAGCGGTCAAAAATCTGCAACATGGCGGCGGCCTGTTGAGGGTCACTTTCAGCTGCCAGTTCATAACTCTAAGCCCCTCTACCTCGTTGACGCGATTGAGACTTTTGTGCCTCAGCAGATTTTCAAGCCTTCAATTTATTCCGGATGTTTTTCCAAAGATTTATAAAATTTCTTGCTTAAAAAAATCACTTTCACAGACTTTAAACGAACTGGCAATGCTTTATGGTATACTCTGTCTAGCATGTATCTTGCTCTAGCTAAAATGTTGAACTCTAAAGGTATGCGCTTAAACCTTGACCGAATAGAACGTAGCTTGAACCAAAGCTCAAAAGATTCTTGAAGGTTTGCAAACCAGCGCACTCGCGATACTAGCCAAATTGTTTGCCTACGTGTGACCGCTCACATGACGATAGCTATGTTTCCACCCCTGTAGAGGTTGCAGATATGTTTGCCGATTACTTTAGTGACTGTTGCTCCACCGTTCGGCAAGCAGTTCAGCCTACGAATGTTAAAATTAACTGCCATAACTTTTTGTCTGGCTTTAGAGTAGATATCGAAGAAATCGCTGAAGCTATAAAGAAACTAAAACCAATATTATCTACTGGGGCTGACTCCAATCTATCTTTTATTATTAAGGGTCGCGGTGAATTGTTTTACCTATTTTGAAGCACATCTTTAACCCCTCTTTCAGTTTTGGTGTTTTCCCATTGCTTTGGAAAAACGCCCTGATTGTACCTATTTTGAAAGGTGGCGACGCTTGTGTTACTAATAACTATCGCCTCACATCTTTATCGTCTGAATTTTCTACGGTGTTTGAACGCGTTATGCATAACCAAATTAACTTTTACTTCCGCCAAAAATGTGCATCTTGCCAACACGGTTTGGTGAAGGGGACAGTCAGTTGAAACTAGTTTGCGCAGATCTTTTTTAACTTCTCTGCCGCTGTTGTTATAAACAGAGGTCAAATAGATTTTTTTTTTTATATTCTGATATGTGAAACGCATTTGATAAAGTAAAGGATGAGTTGCTATCGCATAAATTATTTTTTATGGTCGTTGTGCAGAGATGTGCAAATGGTTTCAAAGTTACGTATCATGTCCCAACCTTGTTCGAATGGATAACAGTCGCTTAAGAACATTTTTCCCCATTCCGGCGTTCCTCAAACGTCTATTCTTGGCCCCCTTTTGTATCTTATCTTTGTAAACGATTTAGCAGCATATGCTGAAAATGCCGAGTTGTTGTTTGCAGATGATATTAAGCTTTTTATGAATGTTCATACTCGTGTCGACTGCGAAATTTCACAGAATGATGTGTTGGGCATAGTTCAGTGGTGTAAAAGTAAACAGCTTGTCACGGAACCCTCTCAAAACAAATGTATTGTCTCTGTGCAGATGTCGTAATGTATTACATAAAGGTTATGTATTAAAATAATATCAATCAAACGCACCTCTGTTGTAAGAGACCTTGGCGTGAGCATGAATAATGAACCGACGTTTACATTGCATGTGTCATCTATTGTTCGCAAAGTGAGAGAGATGTTGGGACTGATATTGCCACGCGCGTCAGCGAGCAAGCGCGTGCGTGGCCGAGAGGATACTGCGTTTGACTGTCGCGTGGGAGGTGTAGGTACAATTCCAGTCAGGGGACTGTCCTTTTATTTATATTTTCAACTTGGCCTTCTGGTAAGTTCGAGAATATTCTCGTCTGATCGACTTCCAAACGTTCTACGCCGAATGATCCATGAACCCACGAGGATACATAAGGGACTCCGCATAGCGTGCGGAGGCAGTCTCACAACAGCGTACGATCCTGCTGTTACGCTGACATCGACGCCGGCGACGCTCTGCTGCTATCTTGTGTTTCCTTTTGTTTGGGCACAAGTTCCCCCATTAAACGTTTAGTTTTCTCAGTTAATATCGCCTCATCAATTGTCATTCATGACAATATCTCGCATCACGAAGCAATTTAAACGCCCTGCCTGTATTATTCGTTTATTTTGCTCTCTAGTTAGGTCAACGCTTGAATTCGATTCTGTAGCTTGGAATTCTTTTTCAGAAACGCATTCAACAAAAATTGAAAGTGTCCAAAAACGTTTAATAAGCAACGGTTACGACCGCTATCTTCAGTGCCGCCTTTAATTGTATTGCAACTTTCTTATAGATAAGATCTTGATGAGGACATTGCTTGACAAAGAAACAGAACGCGACTTGATATTTTTGCACAAGATAGTAAATGGAATTATAGATAATGATTCGCATTTATACAATGTTAATATCCATGTACCCTTCCGTTTGACTAGGAATCACTCTACTTTTTATGTCAATACCATCTGCAGATCTTCTAGTGATGCAAAACTATCGATAAATTGACTATCGGTACTATCGATAGTGTCGCAAAACTATCGATAGTACTATCGATAGTTTTTTTGATAGTTGACAATCGATAGTCTTTCGATAGTCGACTATCGATAGTACTATCGATAGTTTTTCTTGTTTACTATCGAAAGTCAAATTTCTGGCGACTATCGATAGTACTATCGATAGTCGACTATCGAAAGACTATCGATAGCACCACTAAGACCTTCACCCTTGCAACGCATGAAATCATTGTTCAAACTCTTTGACAATCCAGGTATTGAAATATTCAGTGACTTTTCTGTTTACCGCAAGCAATTGCAAGGGATCGCTACCTGTCTGTGATGTGTTTTATTGGTTTTGTGTTAATTTGGCGTTTACTCGTTTCTTTGTACCAAAGTGAAGACCTCCGGGTATATTTTGGGCACACGAAAATAAAGATTATTATTATTATTATTATTAATGATATTATTATTGTACAAGAATGACGGTTCTAGATTTATCCAACTTTTTATGCATGATTTTTACTAAAACGTTATGAAGAAATATAAAAACATGAAGATCCTTTAAAATATATACATGACATTTAGACTGAACATATTTGCAATTATAAAGAAGGAATAAAGAAGTACTTTCATACCTCTGATTATACAAGAGATCATGAATTATATTTATCGCGCTTCCTTTTAGCTAGAACCCAATATTTCAAGATATTGCCGCCTGCAAGATCCAGAAGATACGTTTCTCCGTTTGTCTATGATATTCGCGTACACTCTTACCCCTAGTGTAAAAGGCAAGGAGGCCAGAATGACCTTGCCTAGTCAGTCTCGCCCTAGCTCTTTCCCAAAAATTCTAGGTCAAATATTCGAGATGACAAGCCTAGTAGGTAAAGAGCCGAGCGTTGTATTGCCGATTCATTCGTTATTTTCTCTGTCGCGATAGCCAGCTGTTACACCTACACGCAGTCGCCTGCTGTTGCGAGGCCTAGGAGGGGTACGCTCCATGGGCTGAGTTACCCAGTACCTCCACCAGAAATGGCACGAATGACAGACGATGAGGCAGGAGAAAACGGAATGAACTAATTTAAAGGAGGGCGAACTTGTGCCAGAAATTAAAAAGAACACACCCGTCGAAAAAGCAGCAGCGAGCTTCAACGCCTTGTAATGTGCCGCCGCACACTGCCGCCGCGGCCATAGAGTAATATACACAAGGTAAAAAGCGGACACTGCCATAGGCCCCAGCGGCCCAGATAGACCAGTGAGAACTGGCGCTCCTAGCGGGCGGCATTAAGCATAATCTGGTTCCGGTTCCGGTCAGGTTGTTGTTGGTTTCGGTTTTGGCGTTTCTGCTCCGGTTTTCCGGTACCCTTTTCCTTCTTTCTTTATCTCTCCCTCTCGCCTCCCTCCTCGCTACGCTCTTGGGAACTCCCCGGCTACCAGTGCCCCTGTTTTTTTTATTGACGCAGTTTTATTTTAGTTTTTACGATAGCATCCGTGCAAAATATGTCAAACAAAATTGGTGATTACTTCACAAAACAGAGGCGTATTTCATTTTTTGTTTTTGTTTTACTGTGAAACATTGAAGTTACACAATCCCCACAGTGACTCCTGGCTGGGGGAACATTTTGGGGTCAACAACAGTAAGAGGTTCGAAGACATTTTATTGGGCCACATCCATATATACATCATTTACTTCAGACGCTCTGTGTGTTTTATAAGAAACAGATACTCACTAAAATAAATATGAAGGAGTTCGGCATATCGTTCACTTCGTAGTAGATTTTTAGAGGAACCAAGTTAAGAAAACCTTTCCACATGGAACATGCTGAATGATCCATTTGCTTTCACGCCGGCTCGGGCACGGGAAGTGCAGAAAAAAATAAGACATCGCGATCATTACCAGTCATACGGGTATAATAAGAGTTAAAATTTCCAATTTTCGGCTAATATAAAACACACGAATTGGCATAGCTGGAAAGTCACTGCGGGCGAGCCGTTACCAAACAATGACAACTCTATTCGGAATCTGAGGAAGTTGAACATCCTTAAACATTCCCCGAAATATATTTGATCAGAAAGCAAGTATGGCTTAAAAAAGCGACTAAAGACCTATGGACAGTGGATACAAAAGTGAATATATTTTCTTTCATGATAAAAGTGAAAGCGCTCAAAAAACAAGGACGAAAAAAGAGAGGATACGCGTCCTTTCTTTGTTCGTCCTTGTTTTTTCGTGCGCTTTCAATTTTATCATGAACTGCTACCAACTAGCCGAACTTTCAACCGTGCTGCAACATTCTCTTTCGAATATCTATAGCCTAGTTTCTATATAAATTTTGTATAAAGTGAATAAATACTTTGCAATGGGTCCGTGATACACATTTGCTGGAAATAATAGAAACAAATGTTTGGAGCGCAAGCTGCACCGCTCAATTAATAAGCACTTTGTTGTTGTTTTTTATTTGGCAACCGCCTCCGTTAATAAGCTATCAACACTTAAACTTGTCTAGTTGCTTACCAGCAACTGAAGAGTGCAACCGAACTTTGCCCAAGTTCCGGTTAAGAAATCGAACATGCCAACATAAGCGTATGCGCAAAACATTTGTAAAAACAATTTGTGGCACTCTGAGCAAAGGCTAAAACCACCCAGACCTGAAAGTGTGTGATACAAGGCAGCACACACTCCTCAAACATTCGCCACACTCTCTATTACGTCGAGAAAGGGTTTTCTAGTTGCTGAATGAAATTAAAGGCAGCCTGTCATGGTACTAGTAGGTTCCCGAAAAGTTTTCCAGGAAGGTGGTATGCTTTAAGCGCAGGAAAATGTTGGTGAGGACTGGTCAAGTTGTCAGACTCATCCCTCAGCAGTTGAGAACAGCCACAGCTGTGGGTTGTTTGTTCAAAAAAAAGCTTCATCAAATAGCCCCCAACGTAATAAGTGGACGAGTCATCAATTATTTTCGACCTGATGTCTGATGTCAGCTGGAAATATCCTCTAGTGGTGGGAAGTTATAAATTGGAAGACATTTCACATTGTCTGCAATTGAACTTTCATGGTGCAAAAATATTTGCAACTCCTTGAGAAAATCAGCCTTGTCATCCTCTACGTTTCCACTGATCGACAGTTTTGAACAGTTTCTTTATCCCTATGTGTTTTAGTTCTAAGATAAACTGATACAAATTTGGGTTTGTATTGCCGCCCAGCATTTGTCGTATAGCTCCAAAAATGTTCTCAAGTGGGTCTTGCTGCAGGCTTCGTGTAAGTAAGAGCTTAAAGTCATGTCTGTTCAAAAGGTCATCCCAGAGCATGAGGACACTCTTTATACTAACTTGCCACCCTATGATGGTTTGTGGCTGCCTCCTCCTTTGGAACTTCCATGCCGGAGTCGCTGGTGAAAAAATCGAGTATCTCAGATTCTCCTTTCAGAATGGCATGACTCAACTTCTGCTCTGTCTTCTTGAATTGTGAGCTATTTAGACAATCAAAAAGTCTGTCCATCCTACCGCATCCTATTGCAGATATAGCCTGTAGCCATGGCCCCCTCAGGAAGCTCCTTGCCACAAATAAAAGATTACATTGCAAGACAGACTGAGGCACTCAGTACCTGTGCGGCACGCTTTACTCCAATGTTACTGAAATGTTTTTTTTTTTTATGTTTTTTTAGTAAATTTAGGAGCCAATTGCAACCTCATCTCATGGGTAGAACAATAAAGTTCAACAATATGGGACCACTCAGTGACCTCATTTCCAATGCAAAGTACGTGCGCTTGGAGATTGTTCCTGATTGTTTTAATGAGGTGAGGAACAACAAACATAGAGTAAACATGCTCGTTGTCAACTTCAGAAATGGCTTATCAACAGACGCACCAAGTTGTTTGGCCAAGCTTACGTTTGAAGCCCCCTAATCACATACCACAGCCTTTACTGTGAAGCCAACAGACTTAAGCTCCCGAATGAGAGAAATGAGGAGACTGCGTATAACAGAAGACGGTGTTGAAGTGTGCCCAACAGTGTATGCAAGGGGCTGAACCCACCTGAAAATTCCAGAGAGCACAACAAGCAAGGCTCTATCTGCGACACCATTCAATACCGTCATCTGTAAATCCATGGACAATGTCGTGTGAAGAATCATAAGCCAAGTTCTTTTTTAAAACAACCTCATCAAAAATCAAGGTGCACACATGATTGCAGTCCGACAGCCCGACGGAAACAACAGCGCGAGACCCTCAAGCCGCTCGGCTCCACAAACCCACGCCGAGCATGCGAGCACGCGGGCGGTCATGTGTCACCTTGTTTGATGCAAAGACGACCAAACACGCTGCAGCAGAAAGCACAGACAGACGGCACGCACGGCACAGACGAACGACGCACGGACGAGCAAATTCCACGCAGAATGATGCAGAGGCGACGGCGTGCAGACAAGCAGGCAAGCACGCCCACGGCAGGTCATTGCAGGCGCCATTCATCACGCTGTTTTTGTGACGTATTATATTAAAACTATTCAGTCGTTTTAAGTACTTTAATTAATTCTAAAGCATAACAATTTCAAGAATTAATACTTCTCATAAAAAGAGTCCTAAGTAATTTTAACCAAAATACAGAAAAGCGCCACGTAGCGGAGGGCATTAAACGCACTATCTGGGCCGCGAATCGGCTTCTGTGTCCTCTCTTCACGTTTACTATATTGCTGTATGCCGCGGCGACACTGTGTGGTGGCGCATTACAAGGTGACTCGATGGGGGCGTGGCTGGCATAGATATTTGGCGGGTAAACGAAAGGCTAGTTTGGGCGACGAATACAAAACCCAGCACCGCGTGGTGGAGCGATAAAAGTGTCTCGGGCCTAATCTTCGTGTAGAAGTAAAAATGCGAAGATAGAGGCGTCGGTTCCCGATAGGGCCGCAAGCCCTGATAAGCAAGCAAGCAGCCAGCGAGCGAGCAAGTAAATCTCTCTAGGCGGCATCTTTATATCCGAGGTTGAATCTGTGTACGCGTGAAACACTGGCGGGCGTTTAACACTCCGGCGGTGCGTACATTTTTGTCATGCCTCAAAAAAGGCCAATCACGGGCCCCGGATTCGCCCCATGGTTTTAATCCGCGTGAGGAAGTAACTAAACGCGGCCGGGTCGGTGTTGAAGAGATTTGTCGTTTCTAACGGCAAACAGAGGCTAAGTTCAATAAAGCAATAAAACAATTATGTCTGTGGTCGCGAAAGGGTTCGTCTCAGAAAATTATCTGGTCTCGGTGAAAATGCAGCCGGCATGAGGCTCCGTAGGTCGGCAGAACCACTACGCGAACGTCGCCGGGGAAAGACGGCTGGATGCAGTCGCTGTAATCGCCGTAATGAATACGGTCTCGGCGCCTCGGGAAGGATGCCTTCGGTGGTTTAGCGCGTATGGAAGACTACGAATAGACACGTGCAAACTACGCTTTCACTGAATAAAAAGCTAAAAGCGCGAACAAAGTCAGCTATATGAAGACACATTATTGCCCAACCCGCATCACACCCAATCGCACACTCAGACAACCATCCATAAATGCCATTTCACTTTGAAGCAGACAAACAAATAAAGCGCTGACGCGATTGCCTTTTTTTTTTCTTTTTTATATAGAACGCTTCTATAATCTCTTGGGGTATTATATTTTGCCTTTCTTAAAAACTTCGTAGAATTTAGGTCAGGTTTGCCACCCCCCCCCCCCTCAATCTCCTACAATGGTCAGCAAGGTCCCCCCCCCCCCCTTGCCTCTCCCGCCCCTCCCTCCCGCGTTGTTGCTCACACATATTTTGCTCACGTGCTTTATCAGTCAACTAAAGGGGGTCTGGTACACCCCGTTGGTGACACAATCAGTATATTTCACCACGTGTTTCTTGGAATCAGTAACGACCAACTAGCCCAAACCCAAAAGCCGTGTAAAGCGCTGGGCCTCACTCGTACATCCCGTCTCACGTCAAGCGGCCGCCATTTTTTATTTGTGCGGCCATTGTAAAATAACACCCCTAGGCGTCTGATCGCGGACCGAAGTACACGTTAAAATATGTTCCATTTTTTTAGGGCAACTCGCGTGCAAACAAAATACACCGAGCTTTGGGAGCAAAACGAACACTATTTTAGGTGGCCGCCTTAGAACAACGGTTTACACTTCTAGAGGAGTAGTACATTTTTGCTAACAGTGATAGGTCTGAGGACTATGTATAGTTCAGACGACACCGCGGTTTACTGTTTGCTGTTATTTGGTTTATAGCTTTGTCTTAACTTATTTTAGATTGCATCGAGGCGATGCACTTTTAAAGGGGGAGTAATGCCACGTGAATGACCGAGAGGGAACGCTTAATTCTCCGTACATCCAGAATATTCGCGTATACCCTTACCCAGAGTGTGAAATATAAGGAGGCCAGAATGACCTTGCCTAGTCAGTCTTGCCCTAGCCCACTCCTTAACGTCCTAGGTCGAATATTCGAGCTACCGCGAGTAGTAGACAAGGACCTGACCGTGACTTTGCTGAATGGCTCATACCCCAGTTACACGGGTGCTCTCAACTGTCATTGAGTCAACGACAGTTAGAACTTTCCAACTGACATTCATCCCAACTGAGTTGTCTGGCGCTACAGTTTGACAGGTTTCGCGAACCCAGTTGGGATACAGGCCACGTGACCAACACCAACAAAAAACATATTTTGAAAGATAAGAACATTTTACAAAATGAAAAAGTATCAACACACTATTATGTTGTATTTGCGAGCTTGCATAGCAAAGAATAGCAAAAAAATCTTGTTTCAAAGTGGACCTGAAATCAAATGAGGTCGAAGCCAACGCAGACAGCGAAACAACACATTGATAATAACCTTCCAGGAGCTAAAATGCTTGCTAGTTTACTTGCTCGCGTCAGAAGTTTTACATGCCGGTAGATTTGGCCAAGATTTTCTATCTTGAGCTTCACTTGCTTCACAATGAAAAGCTCGACTGGATCAACGTCGGCGCTCGCCACTGCCGATTTGAGAAGTTCAGTGATACGAGCGAAGATGGCCGCATTTCGCTTCGCTCCGCAAAGAGATGCGAGATTATCTTCCCAGAGAGATATGAGGGTCAGCGTTGTATCGCTCATCCAAATCAACCGCTTTTGGCCGCCGTTTCCTTCCGCGGGCGCTGCTGACGTGCTCGCACCGGAATTTGTGGTCGCCATTTCGTTGAGTTGATGGGGGTAGTCAACTGAGGTAGGGGAGCTCAGTCGAACTCAACTGTCATTAGCGGCTCGATGACATTTGGCGCCGCCGTGTAACTCCGGCCGATCGCGATTGAGTCAACTGTCGTTCCCTCAACGGCAGTTGAGAGCGCCCGTGTAACGAGGGTATCGCACTCTTTCGCCTGCACTCGACTTTGCGTTTCCCATTCTGAATTCATTCCGAAATCAAGTTCGGAAAGTAAAATATTTCGAATGTTTTTGAGTTCGAAAAATTAGAAAGTTTCGATTAAAAGTTCCAAGTCTGAATTTCATGGATGGAAAACAAAATACATCAGTTTCCAACTACGTTTTCATGAATTTATTTTAAAAAACCGTGAAGTGTGCTACAAATTTTACTGAAAACATTGCCCATTTCTTTAACGCCGTGAACATACCCTTTTCTCTGTGCTGTGGTACTCACGGTACTACCTGTATTACTCGTTGTTTGCCGCAACTTATGAAACATCCGCTGAACTGATTGAACGGTTCATCGAAAAGCCCTGAAACGGTCAGGTGAAGGTACTTCCTAATTATATGCAAACTAGCTGCAATTCGAACAAACTTCGCCTAAATTTTATGCTGGCATAAGACAACTAAACATGCAGGACAATGCATTCATATAAAGACATGCACAGTCTTCCAGAAAATTTTAAGTTGCTTTGGGTGCTTATATTCGGCAAAATAACCTGTGTGATAAAAAAACAAAAAAAACAAAAAAAGAAACATTGAACACAGGCACAGCACACGACACAAGTCAGGGCTGAGGAGAATGCAACCAGACTAAATTAGGGGACCACATGGCCTAATACAGCTGATCACGTCACGACCTGTTGTTATCAGGCGAACCATATTGCCGCTGCCTGGAACTTTTCTTTTTCGATCAGTGGAGATATTGGCCACTCTAAAATGCAGCCGGTTGTTACTGATAATGAAGTTTATCATTACCCTTCGTTTATCAGAGGGGTTTCCACTCTGATAAACGAACATTCCTTCTTGTCGCCGCGGTACGTCAGCTCTGGCCTCGGGCAGGCTGCCTCCCTCTCCGATAAGGAGAGAGATGGCGACGATATGTTGTGAGTCATACGGTGGAAAGTTGAGCGTGTTGGTTGTACACGGTTAACGAAAAAGTAAAACAGCGTCAAAAAAGAACAACAAGAAGACGAAGTGCATAAAAAAAAAATCTCTGACCCTCAACTGATTTATTGGAAGAAAACACAAATCGACAAGCATCACGGATCCTCAAAAATCATCAAGTCACTGCCCCCGCACGTGTTAAACCTGCTCAAGAATGCCAACTCCGTCAAATAATGCGATAAAAGGCGAACTGATGTATGTACACTGTGATAGGTGCGGTTGCAAACACATTTCTTGATAAAAACGAGTATCTTAGGAGAACACAGTCAGCAAATGACTAGAGAAATTTTAAAAACTTTTTTTTATATTTTAAAGCAAAAAAACAAAATGCGTTTGCCGTTCTTGAGCAGGTTTGACACGTGCGGGGGCAGTGATTTGATGTATTTTTGAGGATCCGCGAAGCGTGTCGATTTATGTTTTCTCTGAATCAATCAGTGGAGAGTCAACGCTGTTTGTACACTTCGTCTTCTTGTCCTCCGTTATATTTGGCGCTGTTTTACTTTTTCGCTAAACATGTTCTGAGTCAGTGGCGTCACTGGGGTCAGCGACACCTGGGTCGCCTCTACGACACGGCCGCCATTACCGGCGCCAATATTTGTTTACCCCAACTTCCAAGCCCCTTTCCCGACATCTGCGAGGGCGGTGCTTAGTCGGAATCGTCAACAACCTCCTCTCCCGCCTTGCGCCTCCCTTTTCCGGCGCAGAAGTCAAAAATGAGGCGCACTTGAGCCATTGAGCTCGGCGGTGAACAACCGTTGAGGAAGATGGATTGCTAGATCAAGGCAGACAATCTATCTATGTAAGCATCATTGCCACGTGCCTTTCCCTTGCCCCTTTCGGCTAGAAATAACACGAAATGAACCAAGGCAGTAAAGGTGCTATACAATGCCTCTGACCGCGAAACACTTCCTTTGCTTTCCCTTCTTCAATACTCTTACTTAACCGAGACAGTGTTATCCTGACACCCAAGTTGTCCATTCTTATCGGCCCACACAAGGCCGATAGTCACGGCATCGCATCCCTCTGATCTTCTCATAACGTTCTACCGTATCTATCATGTTTATCAAGTACTGCAGGCGCAATGTTTTTCGTGAGTGTGACAACAACGCTAAGGCAAACATTGAAATTGAAGTTTTGCGAGTGACTACGGATCAAACTTCTCCGGAGCACGCATAAAACGTCTCTCGATCAGACGCGCCCCGTCACTTTGACACGGTGCCAACGGACCGGTTCGCTCCGCGAACGCTCCGCCGGTTTCAGGAGCCATATCAACAAGCCGCACGCGGAGAGATCGCGCGCATTTCTCGAGAGCTACGGCGTGTGTGTGTGTAGACGTAGACGATGTAGTTGGAAAAGGAAGGAGAGGCAATCATGGGTGTAGGTTCATAGGCCAGCCTGCCGGGAATCCGCTCGCAGAGCGCGCGCCGAAAGCACGATATCTACAAAGAGAGGCGCTTCGTTGATAATTCGTATAGTTTCGAAATCGCGCCTAGGAGCCCGCAAAGTCCGCAAAAAAATCTCAAAGACGTCAAGTTAGCTCACATGCATTCCCATGAAGCGCGTAATAAAATGTTAATGCCTATAAAGCACGAATTCATGCCTGTGTGCACGTATGAAACCGGTAGAATGGTCAAAATGTAGACGCCTTACCTTTCGTGCGAAGACGGCCGTGATTTTTTAACGAAGATCCAGCTAGCGGGGAGTCGACCGCAGCGATATCATACCCAGTTTTGCCTGTAGTGTTGTAGTATGCCATCTGTGCATCAGATGGCGCTTTGAGTTATAGTGTGTGTTGTTAAAACAAGATGGCGCCATGATCCCTTCAGCGGCACGCGCCGTGTCTCATATATGGGTAAATTACTTCCGAAATATAATTTAGTTACAATTACAATTACATTGCTCCAAATGTAGCAATATTACAATTACTAATACATGAAAGGTAATTAATTACAATTACTACTACATGAAAGGTAATTTATTACAATTACAAATTACTTTGCAATTACCTATTTCTGAGAGCGACCCGACCTGGGAAATATAACTTTAAACGAGATGTTTAGAATATTGCAGCGCATTTCTTGATTCCTTGCCCCAGTGTTTGAGGAGGCTCAACTATCGCTGTTCCCGTATTGTACTTTCCTTTTGTGAATTTTGTTTAATTACCGATATAACTTGACCGTTTGGGGTCATGAAGTCCTAGGTTCTTATATTTTCAATAAATAATAAATTAGTTCAAATACTCGAAAACGCCAGATCGCTAAAAGCAAAACTGGGTTGACACACTTTTGTCAGTTAGGCCAATAAAAATGCGACAATTAGTCATATTTGAATTTTTTAATACGGTTCATATAACACTACAATCCACAAGTGCTAATATAACCAGATTAACATGCAAACATTTTATGTTATTGTAAATTATTTACATTAATTTGAAATTATATTGGCTCAGAAATATATAAGAACTGAATCCGGGCTGCCGAATCAATGGTGACAATATTCACAGATGCGAGGTCAGTCTCCAAAATACTTGCGCAAATAATACCCCGAGTAAAACCAACAGGAAATAAATTTCAGAATAATTCAAAGAAACAGATATGCGACAGAAATGGAAGAGGGACTTAAAAAGCTTTAAAAAAAGGAGAATAACTTCGTAGACAAATAAAATCCCCAACCTCGACTAAAAGCTGAAGGTAAATTTTGTTTCTTTCGATATTTTGGCATGTTTCCGCTATTGTTTTCTGCTCACACTACAGACGGCGCCAAGCGGCGCCGATGAGGTAGGCTCGAAACAGGATTGTTCCTCAGCTCGCAGTATGAGCAGCAAAACAACAAACGCAACACTATTCTTGTTGTGCGTGTGTGTGAGTACGTGTCTGTGTGTGCGAGTGTGTCATCAAGCGCTAGGTGAGGCTTTGAGAGAGGTTCCGTCGGCGCCGCAGTCTTGCAAAAGTAATTCTCATTGTGCCCGAATTTATGCAATTACTGACGCTAAAAGGTAAATAAATTACAATTACAATTCCTTTTAGCCGAACGTAATAAACTACAATTACAAATTATAAAGTAATTAAATTACAGTAATTGAACTACTGTTATTAAATTATTACCCAAGTATGCCATGGATGCATGTAGATATTGTGAGAGAACCAATATATCATTCCGACTCCGAGATGGTCTGACGCGTCTTCCCCTACCCGGTGTGCCCGCTCGGTCCCTGGCCGCCGGCTTCGTGTCCCACGTGCCACGCCATGTAAGCCTTCCCATCCTTTCATAAGCCTTCCGAGGCTCTGGTTTCCGTAGCTTTCGTGTCTCTTCCCACCCTTTCATGGTGGCCATCCATGACCACTGCAGTCCCACTCACAGTGAAATGCTACACAGTGGTCTCATTCAACGCCACTTCCGGTGATCGGGCGTTGACAGCGCCCCGAGAACAGTATGGGGAACTATGGCTCTTTTTCTTTGTTATTTCAAATCAAATCAAATCAAATCAAATCAAGTTTTATTTGCTGTTACTTGATTTATTTACTATATGCTGTTACTTGATTTATTTAAACTGTCTCAATAGTACGAATTCCTTATACTTACGTTATTTAGTTGTAGAAAACATTCGAAACCACGCAGGGCCATGATCTTATATTGTAAAAGAAAAATAGCAGTGGCCATTAACCACCGTTAGGCCCGTTAGCTCCATTAGCCTTCAAGAGTTCACAGCCCTGCGCCCCGCTTGTCCGAAGCGATGTTTTTAAACTTCAGCGGTCCCGTTGTCGGTGATCGCTAGGCGAATATCTATTTCTGAGGGGCATTTCCCTTTCAGTTAGCCTCGCTTGGTGTTTTAATTTGATGTGCGTTTTCGAATCGCGATGCAAATTCGTCCCAGAGGGGCCTTCTCGGGCAGAAGCCGACCAATCCATTTATTTGACCGATTGGGATTGTGCCCCAAGTTCATTACGGGGAGGTGCATACATATTTTAATGTTTTCGTGCTGCCCTCCCTGCATCCGTGCAAGGCGAGACAAGAGTATGTTTCTCTCGAACGGAGTGCACATCGGGCGTAGCCGGTTAACCTTACTCGCTACTGCGTGTTACGTGCGCCCGTGCACTATACGACTTGAATGGAAGAAGCGATTCGAACGTAATTACTTGTTCACGCTTTATAATATCCGCGTAACTTCCGCGCAACGAAAGATTCACACCACTTTACTGGGAAAATAAAAAGCTCCTTGGCCAATCCGGTTGTACACGAACGAACTTGCTTTTTGCAATTCTGCAAAATAATAGTAAAAGAAAACTAGCATCAAATTGCACGCTTAGAAAAACAAAAATAGTTCTGCACCGCCATAAAAAGTCAATTTACCGGTTATTATATTTCCATGCAAGCAAAGAAGTTGGCAGGGTACATACACCTGAATTAATTTAGAGCCCGGTGTACCGTTGAAGAAATTGAACGCAGAGTCACATCTAGAAATAGCGTATCTTATATATGTCAGTTTCTGAGATTCACACTAGTCATGTCAGGGTTCCTTGTGGGCATGGCAACGTCTCGAAACCCGCCGTTCAATATGGGTCGAGCCCTAGACGTCGTCTATTTCTGCTAAACACGGCGCACATTAAGGCACACAATTATTACTTGTGTATTCTATAAGTGAAAGGTGCATGCAACTTTGTACATTCACTGTATGCTGTTACTTCCTTGTTCCAGCATGATGGTTCTTCAAAGAAGTAAAGAGAGAACTGGGAGTCACCGATGAGTGAAGGCAAGCTTTAAGGGCTTAAAACCCAAGACAAGGCCGGTCAGCAGCCAGGGGGTTAAGTGAAAAAACTCAAGAGGTCGTCTGGGTCACAAGAGGACAAGCAGAGACCGTATGACGGGAAAGTTAGAAGTTGTGTCTGCTCCTAGACACATACAACCTCAGCTTAGGCAGCACGGGCATTTTCTGGTCATCATTATTGCGGCCAATATGAGCTGAAACGCCATGATGTGCGGTGCGGGGAAGTATCAAAGCCGTGTGTCATATTTTTTCCCAATACTGCGATGCCCGCTGTGACCAAGAGAAGCTCTCTTCTGCGCTCGTCGTGCTACTCTGCACCTATGTGTCATCTGCTATTCAGGAAGTAAAGGCAATATCCATTTGCTTAATCGAACCACAAAACCTATACATGACATAGCATAAATCTACTACAAACTTTCTGGAAACAATTTTACGGTGCCCCCACTTATGATCACGCAGAGATCAGCCCATAGTTGAGTGGCTCAAATACAGGTATCTCTCTGTATTCGCCAGAGACACATTAGAAACCGTCAAAAATGCCGACAGAAGTGAGCCACACATCTGACCATTAAAGTGCATTCGCTAAGGGAAATAGTGGAGAAGGTCGTGAGCGCCCATGAATTGCGTAATTCATGCCTGAAGGGATGAAGTTCAACTAAGTGACCCAGCACACAAAAGGCGTTTTCGAGCAGCAGGAGACGAGCAGAACTGCCAGCTCGTCGCAGCTGTGTCGGTGCACCCTTTCCTATTGGAGCGGGCTCCTCCATAAATGATACTAAAAAAGCACCAGGGCCGGATAGGATAAGTAACTGTTTTCTGAAAAGATTTGCAGAATGGATTGCAAAATATTTCTATCTCTTCTGCACTGTCAAGTCAACGGACTGGCTAGTTGCCAAAGTTATTCCAACAGCCAAAGCTGAAAACAAGCCACGTTTGAACAACTGTCGTCCTATTACGCTTACCTCGACATGCCGTAAAATATTGGAACACATATGAAGCAAAGACATCAAAACTTACATGGAAGAGAATAAGCTATGTATTATTGTCATCAGCATTGGGTCTAGAGCTTCTGTTTCGAGGGTCTCACAGCTGAGTGATATACTGCATGATTTCCCGGAAGTAATTAACAATAGAGGTCAAACGGATGCAGTTTTTATTGATTTGTCGAAGGTATTCGATAGAGTGCCTAATAGTAAGCTAATTCATCAGCTTCAGGCTACAGGTAATGATTACAAACTTGGATCCTGGATAAAAGCCTATCCGAGTGCGCGCGTCATTTTTTTTTTCTGGAAATTGGTCGAAAGTGTTCAATTCCGCTCGATGTATATATTCTGGTGTGCCACAGGTCTCTCTGCCAGCAGCACGGAGACAGGGTGTGGGTGTGGACGCCCATTCGCTGCCGGGGCCTCAGCGAGAACCTCTTAAAACCTTACGGCGGACATTACAAGGTCATTCGTCGCTTTGGAGGCTTGAACTACGAGGTGCTCCACTACGGACTCCGGCCATCAGGACTCTGCCAGTCACGACCCGAAGTGGTCCAAGTAGTTCAACTCAAGCAGTTCTACGCACGGTAGGATTGTGACGCTGCATGTTAATTACGTCTCACCTTATTTGCTTAGCCATTTGTTTTTCTTTGCGCGTTGAATCGGGACAATGCACTTTTGAAAGGGGTGGGGATAATGACGCGCGCAGGGCCAAGCAAGCAGCGCCCGATCACGAAATTCAAGAAGATTAGCATATATTCCTACTCGGGCGTAACTTTTACCATTTCGTCTTATTTTGTTTTACCCTACTGACTTTTACCATGCTGCACCCATGACACGCCTACAACTGACTAATAACCATTTAGAACAGATCCGTGCGAATGCTAGCCTTGATATTTTTGATGAAAAGCGTAAATTTCGAAAGTGTGTTGAGGCTATTGTTTTTTCCTAACGTTTCGCTTTTATCCTGTTTAACATTTGACTACTCCTTGACTCATTGATAAGTGCACCACTAAAGAGGCGTTAAGCTGTTGGTGGGTCACTGAAAATAAGAATAAATAAATAAATAAATAAATTCATATGCTCAAAAGTGACTGTTCCTTCTGACCCCGAACGCTCAATGCTCTAACTTTCTGGGCCGAATTTTCGCGATGCCGACGCAGACTACATAGGGATCTGGCCGTGGCCTTGCCGTGTCAGTCTCGCTCTCGCTTGCTGTTACGCCGCCAAATACCCGCCCACTTTTCTGCTGCCTCGACGCTCGTTCTTTATTTTGTTTGGCATAAACATTTATTTTCAGTTTGCTGTTCATCCTCTCGTCACCTTCATTGGTGACCATATCTACTATGCTCGTCATCTTGAATATTCGCCCTAGAATGTTCGGGAAAAAGCTAGGGCGATACTGACTAGGCAAGGTCATTCTGGCCTCCTTGCCTTTTACACTAGGGGTAAGAGTGTACGCGAACTTTTTAGATGAACGTAGAATCATTCACGCAGCAATACGGCGAGCAAGGGTTCTAAAATGCGTCTTTGGCGCATCGGACCGCAAAGAGGGGCACGCCAATCAGAGGACAACATAGAGAACGCATAGGGAAGGCGCGATTTGCGGCCGTTCCGGCCGAAAGGCTGATCGTGAATCTGCTTGGTTTTCCAGTTATCGAACGCTTATCATCGTCAAGCTTCGTAATTTATCTTCAGGACCAGCAACCGTGCTTCAAGCATTGGCCTGTCGAGGCGCAAGAGCGTCTTTTCTACCTGGCCAAGCAGTCAATACAAGTGGAAACCACGTCACCCGAACGGCGCGGGCGGCGCCAGCGGTCTTCACCAGCGATATAAAGGAGGCAGCTGCGTTTCGTACCTTCGGGATTTGCGGCCGTTCCGGCCGAAAGGCTGATCGGGAATCTGCTTGGTTTTCCAGGTAAGAATATTACGGGTCTTTCCCTGTCTTGCAATAGTTAGGCCGCAAGCCCCGAACTGTTCGCTTTGTCGTGCATTTCTGTTTGAGATGATGGGCGTTTCTATCTCTGTTTACCGCGCCCTTATTGGGCGGTTCTTTCGGTCCCATGCCCCCGGGGATGGGAAAGTCATATGTTGTTAATTAGACTGGACCTTGTTTTGCAGAGACCCCGGAGTGTGTTTGCTGTCCTCTGCATATGCTCTCTGCTTATCCTTTCTGGAGATGTGGAGCAGAATCCCGGCCCTGAAAAAATGGAAAAAACTGCAAGCTTCCCTTGACAGGCTCATTGCAAACACGGAGTCTTATCGGAAAGATAACTCGGAAAGGCTTCAGTCGATATCAAATGGTGTGGAGACTTTAACTGCAAGGGTTGCCCAGCTCGAATCAAAGGTGGAAGAAATAGGACGCAGCCACGACGATATAATCTCAATGAAAAACGACATAGTTTCACTGAAAACCAACTTGCGTAAATTGTCTTCAACTTGTCAGGATATGGGTTACATCGCAGAACAGATTGATGAACTTGACAATCGCTTACGAAGAAATAATCTTATTTTCAAGGGAGTCCCAGAGGTACATGGCGAGACTTGGAGCCAGACCGAGCAGATTGTAACAGATTTCAATCAAACCAATCTGAAAAGTAACGCTTGTGTAATCGAGCGGCCTCACGGTGCAGGCAGAAAGCGAAACGAATACACCCGCCTGATTGTCGTTAAATTAAACAAATTCAAGAAAAAACAGAAAATTCTGAATTGTGCATCTTTATTAAAAAACCTGACGTCCATGAAGGTGTGGATAGAAGAAGACTTCTCTCCTCGCTTAAGAGAGGCTAGAAGAAAGCTTCGTGAATACGGAAAACCGTTCCGTTCAGCTCAAACACGAGTACGTCTTAGTTTCGACAAGCTATTCGTTGGTGACCAGGCATATTATTACGACCCCGTATCCAGACTTGTACCGTACGCATTACAAATAACCAAATTACTTGTAATTGATTACTTTTTGGAGTAAGTTTGTAATCAGTTGATTACTTTTATTAGGCAGTAATCACAATAGTAATTTGATTACTTTTTGCAGTAATAAAAATTACTTCTAACCGTTACTATTTTAGCGCACAACCCCCCCCCCCCCCCCCCCCTGCCCCGATCACACCTTTTTTTCTGAAATGGCAAAAACAAATTTTGCTTCTTTTTTTCGAACAGAAAAAAAAAAAAAAGATTTTTGCGGATCTGTAGGAAGCGAGGTCAACCCCTTTGTATGTATAGTTTCTGTGGAATGACCTTTTTTTTCGAGCTGGGACTGGAATTGGCAAGCCCCAGGGAAGCCCCAGTGCGTGACAAAGGCCATGCAGGCCGAAGTTTGAGGGAGCAGAATGTAGCTTTGTAAGTCCTTCGTTCAAACTAGCCCCCTCACGCACACACACACAGAAAACAACAATCCTGTTACGGTACCTACTCGCAGCCCATAGAAGAACCAGAACCGAAGAATGTCTAAAGCGGATGCAAAATATAACAAAGCCAGTTCAAATACACGTCAAGATCCCATATTTCCCCTACGTGGTCTTTGTGGCAAGCAATGTTTCGAGGTTTGAGGTAGTTCATTGTTATGAGCGCTAAAGATGTTTGTCTTAACACAATAAAGTAATCGGAAAAGTAACGGTTACTTCTTAAAGTAATGTCCAATTACTTTTGGTGTCGAGTAATCAAGTAATCTAATCGAATACTTTTAGCCAAGAGTAATAGTAATTGTAACCGATTACCTTTTTTTAGTAACGTGTACAAGACTGCCCGTATCTGATAGAATTATCGAACTGAATCAAGATTCCGTACCGAGTACGAGCACAGGGCAAAAACCGTATCAAACTTCTGCGCCGAATACAAATACAGGGCGGGAATGACGACGCGGGACGAGGCCCAACACCGATATGAATGCGTCTTTTCTTGTTAACTTTAGAAGCATTCTCTCGAAACAAGATGATTTAAACAACTTGATCACGGTATGCAACCCTTGTGTCATTCTCGGGACAGAAACCTGGCTTTCAAGTGAAATAGACAACAACGCACTCTTTATAAATAAGGATAACACTATCTATAGAAAAGACAGGAACCAATCAAGAGGCGATGGAGTCCTCGTTGCTATCAAAAACTGTTTTTCCACCACTCCAATTTTTTTTGATACAGATATTGAAATTGTTTTTGTTCGTGTGAAGTTCACATTTTCCTATGCCATTATAGGTGCATGTTACAGGCCGCCTGACGAACATGTCTCGTTCAACTATGAAATGAGTAAAGCCCTTGATTATGTCACTCTTCAATTCCCTCAGTGTCCAGTTTTTCTTGGAGGCGATTTTAATTTCCCGGGTAATGACTGGACCGCGTACGAAGCAAAAGATGGCTGCAGAAATGTCTCAAGAGTCAAATATTTCTGGAGTTGTGTAAGTCGAGCTACCTAGAACAAGTAGTACACATGCCGACTCATGAGAATTCCATCCTTGACTTATTTCTGACTTCTGCACCTCAAAAAGGTTAAATACGTTTGCTTGCTCGAAGAGCTTAGCGACCACAAAGTGGTTTTAGTAACGGTAGACATTGCAATACGTGACAAACCGGATGACGAAAAAGTGATCTATCATCACGCGAAAGCAAACACAGCTGAGATTTCTACAGCCTTAGAGGCTTTTCTTGGGCAGTTTGAAAGGAACTATAGGTGCCGATCTATATGAGAACTGGGCCCTAATTAAGGAAACCTTACTGAAATTGCAAAACTTGCATGTACCGAAAATCAAGATTACTTCTAATGTAATCCTTAAAACGCCTCCTCAGTAAAAAGCCTCCTTAAAAAGCCTCCTCAATACACAAAAAACGTCTCTTTGTCAAAGCAAAAAAAAAAATCAATAATACGAACTCATGTAACCGTTACTATAATCAGGCGCAGGTATTAAAATAGAAGTGAAAACAGCGAAAGAAGACTTTTTTTTTTTTTTTTTGAGTAAAGCTTAAAGATATGTTGAAATCAAATCCAAGAAATTTTTGGAGTGCTGTTGGGCCTCAGAAGGCCACGGGAACCCCTAAGGGGCTTATTAACGACGAAGGTAAACCTATGTCTTGTTCTGAATATGCCAAGTATTTGAACGTATTCTTTGGAGAAGTATTTACCAGTGAGATTTTCCCACTGACAACCTGCGATCCCGATGTCAACATTCCTTTTCTAGACAAAGTTAGCCTTACTTCTCTTGGTATAAGCAAACTCATCAACAATCTTCCTCATTACTCTTCTCCAGGTAATGACAATATCACTGCCAAATTGCTTAAGCTAACTGCCCCGTACTCTTGTAGTCTCCCGAGTTTGTTGTATCAACAGAGTATTGACTTAGGAGTCATTCCTAAAGATTGGAAGCATGCAAAAGTGCTGCCAATATTTACGTCCGGTGACAAGAATTCTCCTAACAACTACCGTCCTATATCACTGACTAGTATCCCCTGTAAGCTTTTAGAACATATATTAGTCACCTTTCAGACAACGACCTGCTCTTTTGCAATCAACATGGTTTTCGCAAACATAAATCATGTGAAACGCAGTTATTTGAATTGCTTAACGACATTCATGGAGCTATTCATTCTAGAGTTCAAACAGATGCCGTGTTTATAGATTTCTCTAAGGCTTTTGACAGGGTTCCTCACCAGCGGTTACTAAAAACGTTAGGCAGTCTAAATCTTCACCCTATGTACACCAATTGGATCCTTAATTTTCTCTCGCACCAAACACAATCAGTAACCATTAACAAAGAAACTTCTAATACAGTAAATGTAATATCTGGATTTCCCCAGCGCTCAGTTCTTGGACCGTTTTTTTTCCTTGTTTATGTCAATGACCTCCCGACAAACATAACCTCTTAAATTCGACTGTTTGCTGACGATTGCCTTATTTATAGGCAAATACTTAACTCGAACGATGCTTCGCAACTGCAGCGCGATCTTGATTCCATCACAGCTTGGTGCACGGATTGGCAAATGTGTGTTAACGTATCAAAAAGCAAACTCATGACGTTCTCGACCAAGCGAAGCAATATTACTTTTGATTATACACTCGCCAACACAAATCTTGAAAGGGTAACAAAGTATAAGTATCTTGGCGTTATCTTAACAGAAAAACTGGATTGGAAGGAACACATCGACTTTATTGTGGGTGGGGCAAACCAATCGCTGGGATACTTGAAAAGACACCAGTACTTAGCTCCTCCAGAAGTCCGCATCCTTGCATACACATCATTTGTTTGTTCTAAAGTTGAATACGCTAGTGTGATTTGGAACCATTGGCAAATAAATCTTACATAGAAGCTAGAGTCCGCACAAAACAAAGCTGCGCGTTTTATTTATAAAGACTACTCACACTCATACAGTGTAACTGCCCTGAAATCGAGAGCAGGCTTGCAATCACTGAGTAGCAGGCGTAAACAGGAGAGGCTTTTATTTTTACATAAAATCTATTACTTCAAACAGGAATTCAAGAAACTACTTTTGCTCCCTCCGCACCGTATTACTCCTAGGATTGATCATCCCTTCAAGATAAGATTATCACCTAGTCGCACTAAACAATTTTAGGAATCGCCTTTGCAATTAGCCATTAAAGACTGGAACAGTCTACCTGAATCCGTTGCGGATCTGGCGGACGTCGCTCTTTTCAGAGACGCCTGTGAAACTTTGTTCAGTGACTAATTTTTTTTTTTTTTTTGTTGCGTACTCTGCGTGTACACCACCTGCATGTTTTACCTTTATTGGTACATGCGCTTGCGTTACCACTGACTGTCGTCTGCTTGGTTAGTTGAAGCATACTGTATGCTTTCTTTTTTTCTTTTAAGTACGTGCTGATGTTTTGTCTTTCTCACATTCGCGTGTATTTTGTATTCGAATATACTCACCTTGTACCTTCCCCCCTCATGTAATGCCTTCGGGCGATTTGAGGACAATAAATGAAACGAAATGAAATGACAAGGCAGCCAAGCTCACCCCGTTACTGGTCGAGGTAGGGGGAGCAAACGCACGTGGGCGCATTTGAGAGGTAAAGAAACGCTGGATGAGTGCAAGGAGCAGACGAACTTGCACGACGTATATGCTGGGTGCAGATTATCACACTTGACACAGTGGGCTTCATAAGAACAAGGGTCTGTTGGATGGGCACTCTTACCAGATTTGGCACACGTGGCTTTGCTACGGCAGCTCCGAGAGCCATGGAGAAGCCTCTTGCAGTTGCAGCACCTCCGAAGGTTAAGTATATAAGGCCGCACCCTGCATTGCAGGTACCCAGCCTTTACTGCCAAGGGAAGTGCGGTGGATTGAAAAGTTAACACTACATATTTAGTTTTGAGCTCCTGGCCTTCACGACGCAAGGTGATGCACCTTGCAGCTATGACTCCTTGTTGAGAAAGGCCCTCAATCATTTCGCTGTCTGAGGTATCGAGAAGGTCATCCTCGGAAATAACTACTTGGATTGTGTTCAGGGTGCGGTGAGGTGTGACCGTGACTTCATGATCAGCTATTCAAGGCAAGGAGAGCAGCACTCAGCTCGCTCGATTCAATTTCAAAGAGTAGGTCACCCGATGGCAGTTTGTTGGGTTTAAATTCTTTACCTACAACATCTTCGAGTGTTGTTGCGACAAGGAATGGAGATAATTTCCAGAGCTGTTTCTCAATTTTAGAATGAATAATCAAAAACTTTGAAAATCTAACAGGTGTAGGTGGTGTTTGCTTTGTTCCTTGTACTTCGGTGCGAACCCTTTTCACGGGCCAATCTAGGAAGGTGTATGGCTTGGAACGCATATGAAGGGCAGACACTTCGACATCTGTAGCGCACCACCTACCACGGAGCCAGACAAGGGGATAGGTAAACTGTCATAACAGGTCTAGCTTGTCTGAGTATGTTACTCTACCAGTGCTGCCAGGATGCTATAACTATGTGTGGATCATGAGAAAGTTAGGTCGGCAACCAAGCTTAGCCCTTGCCTGCAGAAGAAGGTGAAATGAAAAAGAAGAGAAGAAAGCCTTTTAATATAAAATTGTAAATCAAACTCGGAAAATGAAATTATTGATTGTATTCAGCTTTTTCTAAATAAAAGTCCGGTGGAGCGCCACGAAGCGGCGTGTACGGGTGGGCCAGGTCGGTTGATATTTTTAGTGACCCAGATACACCAGATACACAGTAAGCGGGGGTGCCGGGTGGATTAACACCCGACCCGATACACCCGCTGTCCCCCTTTGCGAATCTATAAAGTGCGACTCTTTCTAAGAGTATAAATCTTCCCTTTATTTGTAGTTTTGAGCATGCCTACTAGGTGGCGCAAGATTCCACCCAATTTTATTTTAGCTTTGAGTATACGTCCACTTACTGTGTAGGTAACTATAACCAGTATAACTATCGAGTACCAGAGTGACACGTATTAAAATGGCGTTGCTAAAATGGCGCGAAAATCCACACACCCACACTCTTAAAAAAAAAGGAGTCCAAAGGGAGTCGCTGCTTCCATGACTCCCTTTGACACTTCACGACTCTCTTAGAGAGTCAATGATTCGTGTGACTCTGTTTTGACTCTTCCACTTCTCAATGGGAGTCACAGGTCAGCAGCATTTGGCGCATAGTATTCGTTTTCTAATTTATTTTCCAGGTATTCAATGGCTAATAAATTTTGTGAATAGGTCGTTTGACAATGTAGCCATCAACACGTACACACCCAACTAACGCTACCCAATTTTTATTTTTTATTTATAAAATTGTCACTTACATTTAGCGATTAGTGGGCGAATATAAATACTAAGAGTAAAGCACGAAAAGACTAGTAAATATTATAGCATTGCATAGAAACCTCATGTCACAAAAAAAGAAAAAAGTCACAAGATTCGTCTCCACGCAGTCATTGCTCACGTCGTCGTCGTGAATTGCTGCACACTTGCGTGCTATGCAGTAATTACCCTTTTCTTTTGATGGCTACTTATCAGATACATCTAATAACGAAAGAATTAAGATTTTGATCGCACAGGGAGTGAGCGAAAAAGCCGCCCCGACGATGTCAAGTGAACGCAGGTCGACGTACGCCGAACGCCTCGCAAGATCAATGCGTGCATTTGTTTGTAAGCTGGAGAACAGCCACTAAGACTAGTACTCAAATTTGATAAAACCATTTCGTCGCCGTTCGCTATTTTCAATGAGGCTAACGCGGAAATGACGACCCTCGCTGTCCGAGAAGGCGTTCAGGCGCAAACATGCACCTCTTGCTACGGCGCTGTGACGAAATTGACCAAGGGAACGAGGGTATTATAGAAGTGCAGTACTATTCGTCTAAATGGTTGTTCTAGAGGTTGCGAACTAATTGACGCAGTGAGCTAGCACGGCGTTCGGCGTACGTCGACCTGCGTTCACTTCGCCTCTGCTGGGTTTTTACCCGCTCCCCTGACAGCAAAATCGTAATTTTTCCGTTATTCGCTGTGTCTTTGCTATGACGAGAAGAACAGCTAGGGTACTTACAGCATCACGAACATTATTGCGAGATAGTTTGGAGCAATCTACGACGACGTAAGAAATAGCGGTGCGGAGACGATAGCAGCGAAACGAAAACCGAAAGTACCCGTTGACAGTCTCCTGCTCCAGAGAGGACCTGAACCACTAGGGCCAGACTATGTTCCAGGCGCTGGGAACTTTTATGGGCAACAAAGGATGGGTATACCGTATGGATTTAAAATAAATTTTTATCATTGACGATTTCATTAATATTCAATGCTTGAAGAAGAGGACGCAGCTTTCATCTAAGAACCAGACAAATTGAATGTTTCAAAGTCAGAACGTCAGAACTCGCGTTTCAGAAGCGGTTTCTTTACTCCAGAGTAAATACTCACGCACCGTCCTCGATCGGGAGGTGACGTCGGATCAAATCGAGTAAATACGTCATGTGATCTGATATGCAGCCCAAAAAGGAGCAAAAAAGCTGGTGGAACCATCTAAAGAAAAAAAAAAACGCGTCTATGTAAACAAAAAGAAAAAATCGAAGCGGTTAATCTTATTGTTTTTTCGAGTGCTTTCTCCGTGATCAAAAGATATCGTCTGCTATTTTCCGCCATCACTGCTATATTTTCTTTGTGCCGTAGCCCAAGACAAAGTCAATCTGCATAGTATCCAGGCCGCTCCAAGATCGAGTACTGAGTACACAAGTACTGTTTACTCCGTTTACTCGCGATTTCACGTGGTATTTTCCGCGGACGTAGGAGGCATGTTACTCGGGTAAGATTTGGAACATAGCCTAAGGGTATTATGCTTTACTAATAACCTCATATAGATATGGTAAATCTCGCTTGATGAGAAAAAGTGGTATCCTGCAGAATACCCACGGCCCCCACGACTATCAGGATGGATGGATGGATGGATGAATACGGCTGAGCCCTTTGGATCGGGCGGTAGCTTACGCCACTTAGCCATTTTGTCTTACCCTTTAAGCTTAGAATACTTAAATGTGAAAACTATATTCACTCCGTACTGAAAAGAAAGTGAGGCTAAAGGAGGGTTGAGTTGTAGCGCCACCTGGTGAGAGGCGCACGGACTACACCGGGAGCAGGAGCTCGCACATGGAACGCTCATATGACGTGGTCGTTAGGAGAGAGGGGGTCGTGCCCCGTCTTCCGTCGTGCGTCGTTGGCGCGTTCCGGGGAAAAGCTTCCGTTTCAAAGTTGTTTTCGTGCTCTCAGACGTGCTTCAGATGGAATAGGAACTCTCCAAGTCACCAGCCATAAGCCCATTGGAAGGTTTAAAGGTACGTTGAAGCAGTTAGCAAGACTGCCTATAAGCATGTGCGTTTACTCGTCCTAGTATACTTTCTGTTCGCCCGTGTTCTCTACGCCCTTGTACCCGCCCGCATTTGACTTCTGTTCGGCCTTTGACGACTTTTTGGCGCCATGAGTGCTTATTTTGTTCTATTGCGTAGATGACGTGAGATTCGCCCTCGTGCAGTATACATCTCTAGGCAGTTGCGTTGCCCAGACGCCCTTCGTTTGCAGACGGCCGCCGTAAGAAGTGAATTGACGCTGTTATTTTGTTACTCCATTTCTTAAAGGCTGTGTCTACGGCACTCTTGCAGAGCGTTCAAATGCCGTCCGACGGCACTCCACTCGCGCCTTCAAGTGTCGTCCGAAAGAAAGTCGGACGGCGCGTGTATCACTGGGCACCAGTGAAGTGCCGTCCAGATGGAAGAAAAACTCGCCACTGAAGCGGCGTACAGCATAGACGAGAGTTCATCCCTTTGCTCCACCCTTGATTCATTTCCGGAGTGCCAACATGAAATGTCCGTGTGTTATTTTTAATGTAGTGTTCTTTAAGTCAAATGCACTTGTCCCAGCAATCCTATAGCATTTCTATTGCTTAATAAAAAAAAATGTTTTGTCGAACCTCTGCAAACAACGCATCTGCAGGCCTCATTACCTCACCATATACCGATCGGAAATCCCCTCCCATGCAGGTGTTTCTTTGTTTTTGTTTTTTTAAGAGTTTGTAGTTAATTGCAGGAAGATACAGTGAATAGGGTGATATTGTCACGAATGACGAGGTGAAACGAAGAGTAACTGGGAAAAACTCAAACGTTTAATGGGGGCGAACTTGTGCCCAAAAACAAAAAGGAAACAGAAGATAACAGCAGGGCGTCGCGGGCGTCGAAGTCGGCGAAAGAGCAGAGTCGAACGCTGGGGCGAAACTGACTCGACAAGGTCGCGGGCGGCCTCTTATCTAGAGTGAGTCACTATCTCGAAGATTCCGCGGAGGTTCGAGCGTAGCGCACTCGGGGCGAGAATGAACAAGCACTTTCTAGAACAACAAAAAGCAGGAATAAATGATAGAAGTTACGTCCGGAACAAGAATAAACGAGAACTTTCTAGAGGTCCTTGACCGAGCGTTGCTTTCTCGGCCCTGCGCGCGGCATTATCCCCCCCTTTAAAAGTGCATCGTCCCGATGCAACACAAAACACAAAGCCACAACAAAAGGATAGCAGAATCGGGAGCCACAGTTCACAGTTTAACGAGAGTTCAAAGTTCTATCGCTCGTAATACGGCTTGAGCCGCACGACGTGGACTACTTCGGGTCGTGGTTGGCGTCGTCTTGATGGTCTTGTTCCGTCGGGAAGCACTTCGTAGTTTAAGTCCCCGAGACGGCGAAGAACCTTGTAGGGTCCAAAGTAGCGCTTGAGCAATTTCTCGCTGAGACCGCGACGACGGATCGGCATCCAAACCCACACTCTGTCTCCGGGCTGGAAGTGGACGACGCGGCGACGAAGATTGTACCGGCGAGCGTCGACACGCTGTTGATCGTGGATTCGAAGGCGGGCTAGTTGGCGTGCTTCTTCTGCTCTCTGGCTGACCACATGGGCATCGTCGCATCCGTCATCCACAGGCTCATGGGGCAGCATCGCGTCCAGCATGGTCGTCACTTTTCTTCCATGCACAAGCTCGAATGGTGTAAGCCCGGTTGTTTCTTGAGCTGCGGTGTTGTAGGCGAACGTGATGTATGGTAATACCTCGTCCCACGTCTTGTGCTCTACGTCGACGTACATGGAGATCATGTCGGCGATCGTCTTGTTGAGCCGCTCCGTTAGCCCGTTGGTCTGCGGATGGTACGCGGTGGTCCGACGATGGCTGGTGTGGCTTAGCCGAAGAACTTCTTGAGTCAGCTGTGCCAAGAAGGATGACCCGCGATCTGTGATCAGCACTTCAGGTGCGCCGTGTCGAAGGAGTATAGATTCGACGAAAAACTTGGCGACTTCTAGCGCTGTTCCCGATGGCAGGGCTTTCGTCTCGGCGTATCGTGTAAGATAATCGGTCGCGACGATAATCCACCGATTTCCTTGGGTCGATGTTGGGAACGGCCCAAGTAAATCCATTCCGACCTGCTGGAAGGGCGTAGTCGGGGCAGGTATCGGCTGCAGGAGTCCTGCTGGTTTCGTCGGAGGCCTCTTACGTCGTTGGCACTCATGGCACGACCGTGTGTACAGGTGGACTGTTTTCGGGAGTCTCGGCCAGTAGTACTTGTCACGAATCCGGGCGAGCGTCCTGCTGTAGCCAAGGTGTCCAGCCGTCGGGTCGTCATGGCATGCTTGAAAGATTTCTTCTCGCAGGCTGGCCGGAACAACCAGCAGCCACGCAGGGTTGCTCGTTCCAAAGTTCTTCTTGAAGAGCACGCCTCGCCGCAGAACGAAGCTTGACAAGTCTCGGGCCAAGACTCGCGGAACTGAACTTCCTTGACCTTCGAGGTGGTCGATCACGGCGCGAAGTTCGGGGTCGTCTCGTTGAAGTGCTCCCATGTCGGTGTCCGTAATTGCTCCGAGAAAACGGGCGTCATCGTCGTCGTCGGTGCTGTCGGGAGGAGATTCGACTGGGGCCCTAGACAAACAATCGGCGTCATTATGCTTGCGGCCAGACTTGTGCACAATAGTCACGTCGAATTCTTGCAGTCGAAGGCTCCAGCGAGCGAGGCGTCCTGACGGGTCCTTGAGGCTGGCGAGCCAACAGAGAGCGTGGTGGTCCGTGACAACGCGGAACGGGATCCCGTACAGGTACGGGCGGAACTTGGTTAACGCCCAGACGACAGCGAGACATTCCTTGTCGGTTGTTGAGTAATTTTTCTCTGTCTTGGACAGTGCCCGGCTTGCGTAAGCGATCACCCTCTCTGCTCCGTCTTGTCTTTGGACGAGCACCGCACCTAGCCCGGCGTTGCTAGCGTCTGTGTGGACTTCCGTTTCTGCTGATGGATCGAAGTGTCCGAGGATAGGGGGCGACTGGAGTCTTTCCTTCAGTTCGTTGAACGCTTGTTCTTGCTCCTCCCCCCACTGGAAGTTCACGTCGTCCTTTGTCAGATGCGTGAGCGGTGCAGAAATCTTGGCAAAATCGCGAACGAAACGTCTGTAGTATGCGCACAGCCCAAGAAATCTTCGTACGGCTTTCTTGTCTGATGGCTTCGGAAATTCGGCGACAGCGGATGTCTTTGCAGGGTCAGGACTTACACCTTGAGCACTCACGACATGGCCCAGGAACTTGAGCTCGCCGTAAGCGAACCGACATTTTGACGGCTTCAGTGTCAGTCCGGCATTCTGGATAGCCTGCAGCACGGCTCGCAAACGCCTCAGGTGCTCGTCGAAGTTGCTGGCGAATACCACGACGTCGTCGAGATAGACGAGACAACTTTGCCATTTCAAGCCGGAAAGAACGGTGTCCATTACGCGCTGGAACGTCGCCGGTGCTGTGCATAGTCCGAAGGGCATCACTTTAAATTCGTACAGCCCGTCTGGCGTGACGAAGGCAGTCTTTTCACGATCTCGTTCGTCGACCTCGATCTGCCAGTACCCACTCTTCAGGTCCATCGACGAAAAGTATCGGGCGTGGCGCAGCCGGTCCAGGGTGTCGTCGATGCGTGGCAGTGGGTAGACGTCCTTTTTTGTGACGGCGTTCAGTCGGCGATAGTCCACGCAGAACCGAAGAGTCCCGTCTTTCTTTTTCACCAGGACTACCGGTGAAGCCCACGGACTGCTGGAGGGCTGGACAATGTCGTCATCGAGCATTTCTTGGACCTGCTTCTGGATGACTTCTCTCTCTTTCACAGAGACACGGTACGGCGACCGATGAACAGGAAGCGCGTTGTCTTCAGTGACAATTCGGTGTTTCGCAACGGTCGTTTGGCGCACCTTCGACGACGTGGAGAAGCACTCATTGAACTTGGCGAGAAGGTCACTGAGTTGTCGTCGTTGTGGGGTGGGCAGGGTTGGGTCGATGTCAAACTGCGAAGGCGGCGTTGTTTTGGGTGGCCACGAAGAGAGGTCTTCTGATATTCCGGCGATTGCGGCTGAGTCCGGGAGTTCCTCGGCGTGACCCACGGCGGTGCCTTTCGTAAGGTGCTGGGCCTCCTGTCGGAAGTTCGTTACGAGTGCGACAGTGTGTCCGTCTTGGAGCTCCGCAACGCCTCTTGCGATTCCGATCCCTCTTCCTAGAAGCAACTGGAGGCTTCCTTCGAGCAAAACGTCGCCGCAGAAAGTCCCATCGACCCCGACGGGTACGAAAACACTTGACCGCGGAGGGAGGTTCACGTGGTTTGCGAGGACTCGTACCGCGGATGACGTCGCTTTGGGTTCCTCCGGTGGTGGAGCGGGTTTTCGTAGCGTCAGCCGGTTTGCTCCGAGGTCGATGACGGCGCCATACTCGCAGAGAAAGTCCATTCCGAGAATAACGTCCCTCGAACAGTCTTGCAGAACGACGAACTTGACAGGGCACGTCTCACCGTGGATCTCGACGCGAGCGGTGCATCTCCCGACTGGCGTGATGAGATGTCCGCCGGCGGTTCGTATTTGGGGTCCATCCCACTGGCGTCATGACTTTTCGAAGGCGGCGAGAGAGCCTCCCACTCAATACTGAGTAGTCTGCTCCGGTGTCCACGAGTGCCGATGTGTCGAGGCCGTCGATAACAACGTTTAGGTTGTTGGACACCGTTGCCGGGGCGTCGGTTCGCTGGAGGGCGTCGGGAGAGTGGGAGTGCTCCGGCGTTCTTGGAGGCTCTTTGCTTTCGTCGTTTTCGGCAACGTCACCTCCAGGCGTTGCCGCACTTAGTTTTCCCGGCGACGCAGGGGAGACCGGCTTTCTCGGCGGGGTCGTGTCGCTGGGGACGCTGAACGTCGTGGCGATGGGGAGCGGGCTTCACGGCGGAGAGACGACACTGGGGAGGGCGAGCGTCGGAGGTACTCCTCGATGTCGCGAGGGCGTTCGCCGTACCTCGGGCGTGGGTCGTTCGGGTGGAACCCACGCAGGCCCATTTGCCGGTAGGGACAACGGCGGTAGATATGGTCGGCCTCCCCGCAGTGGTAGCAGATGGGTCGTCGATCCGCTGTCCTCCACACGTCGGTTTTCCTTGGCGCCGGCTGTTCTCGGCGGTCGTACTGACGTACTTCGTCGTTGCGTCGGGGGTACGCCTGCGTTGGTGGATCTCGTCGTGGCGCCACCGGGTAATGTTGAGCAGTTGGCGGCGGTCGTCGGGCCACTGCGGCGTAGGTCAGCGTCGGCTCATCGGCTGCGGCCACGGTGACAGGGGCATCCGGAAGGAACGCTCGCTGAACCTCGTCCCGAACGACCTCGGCAATGGAGACTGAGGCCGGGCGCTCAGCAGTCGGCAGAAGCTTCTTAAGCTCCTCCCGGACGACCTCGCGAATGAGCTCTCGAATGCCCGGGAGGCCGTGGGCAAGGTCGCAAGGGGACTGCGGAACCGCGCTGACGCCGGGTAACCTCTGGTAGTGGCTGGCTCGGGCCTGCAGAGCACGCTCGATGTTCGTCGCCTCCGTGACAAATCCTTGAACGGTTGTCGGTGGGTTGCGTACAAGTCCACCAAAGATGTCGTCCTTCACGCCACGCATCAAAATGCGCAGCTTCTTTCCCTCGGTGGCCTGAGGGTCGGCGCGGGAGCTCAGGCGAAGCACGTCCTCTACAAAGCTCGTGACGCTTTCATTGGGGCCCTGGGTCCTCGATTGCAGCAGGTCTTCGGCCCTCTCCCTTCGGTGTTGACTGGCGAATGTTCGCGTGAGTTTGTTCTTGCAAAGGTCCCACGAGGTCAACAAAGCTTCATGATTTTCGAACCAGCGCCTTGCAGTCCCTTCAAGCGAGAAATAGAGGTTTTGCAGGCGCTTTTCGTCACTCCACCCGTTGTGGCGAGCCACGCGTTCGTACTGGTTGATCCAGTCTTCGACAACCTCGTAGGTCTCGCCGAGGAAGGGAGCAGGTGTCCGCGGAGCGACGGGCAGGACGACGACGGGCGGTGTGGCCATGGTCGCGATCTTGCTCTTCCGTTTCTCGGGCAAGAGACCAAATTCGGGGGACTGACCTCTGGTACGACGGCTTCTTCGGGCTTCGGCGTCTTCGGCGAAGGGTAACCTTCCGGGGCTGAGCACGTCGCTTGGCCGGGATGTCTTCGGAGGGGTACGCTCAACGTTCATAGAATGTACTACCCCGCACCTCCACCAAAATGTCACGAATGATGAGGTGAAACGAAGAGTAACTGGGAAAAACTAAAACGTTTAATGGGGGCGAACTTGTGCCCAAAAACAAAAAGGAAACAGAAGATAACAGCAGGGCGTCGCGGGCGTCGAAGTCGGCGAAAGAGCAGAGTCGAACGCTGGGGCGAAACTGACTCGACAAGGTCGCGGGCGGCCTCTTATCTAGAGTGAGTCACCATCTCGAAGATTCCGCGGAGAAGGTTCGAGCGTAGCGCGCTCGGGGCGAGAATGAACAAGCACTTTCTAGAACAACAAAAAGCAGGAATAAATGATAGAAGTTACGTCCGGAACAAGAATAAACGAGAACTTTCTAGAGGTCCTTGACCGAGCGTTGCTTTCTCGGCCTTGCGCGCGGCTATATCATTTCCAGCTCTTAGGAGTGGCAAGCGTTTTTTAGGAATGGCAACCATTGTAATCCAAGACCTGAGGCCAGGTGCATTGTCGTAATACAGAAGCACTCCCTTTTTTCAACTTTCAAAGACATTTTGTCCTTGTTTGCGGCAACTAATTTAGTAATTGGGTTTACATAGTCATAACCTGGCATTGTGGCTCCACCTCATAAATAATCGCAAGAATAAAAAACACCCTTGGCATCACAAAACAGTTGACCAAAAGGTTGTTATTGTTAGTCGAACTTCGACGAGAAAGAACAATCCTTTCTGCTCAGCCTTCGGGACGGGACCCAACAAGGCTTGCTGTCTTTCCCTCTGTACAGAAATCTACAGGGCCTGCTATCGTTCCGTCTGGACAGAACTCTAGTACACATGCTATCAGTCCGTTTATACAAAACTCTTGATATTTTTTTTTTTTTTTTTTATCTTGGAGTGTTTTGAGTTTTGTTGGTCTCTTTCAACGCTTTGTAACAAGGCGGAGTTAGTAAAGTGGTGTTGCACAGATGTCTACCGCTATGAGACAACCGAGGGACTAAGATTTTTTTTTCTTTTTTTTTTTTAAGAGCGTGTTAATTACCCCACGACTGGTCCAAGGAGAAGTGACAAGTGCAGGAGGCATGCAAGTGCCTCGGCAAGCCCGCTTGCTATCGCTCTATTTTGTTTCATATACTGTAAACGACTGAATTTTCGCGAGGACCTAATGTTCGTGAATCGCCTACAATTCGCGAAAAATGCTTCCCGCGAATAATTCGGGCAATATGTGAACGCTAAGGAAGCTACACTCGATTCGTGAAAATTGGAACCCGCGAATAATTTCAAATTTTCATTTTCGGCCCGATTCACAAATATTTGAGCCCGCGAACATTAAATCGTTTACAGTAAGTAAAAAGAAACCAAAATTTTGGTTTCTTATTTCTTTGAAACTGCACATGTCAAGACCAGCTAAGTCGAAGTTTACATGAAAATAAAATAATTTACAACAAAAATAAACAAAATCGCGTAATTTAAAAATAATCAAACAAAGATATAACAATTATGTGTGGTGCACACAGGGACGACGACACTGTGCGCTAGGACCCGGTGACGTCGTGAGACGACTGCGCGTCAACAAGGTCATGGCAGGCCGAAGGATGGAATTGCAGTATGTGTGCGTCGACAGGTCTCCAAACCCAGGTCTCCAAAGTCAACAGCAGAAGCTTCCAAGGGCGTCCCAAGCATGCACCAGCAACTTCGGGAGGATGCATGGGCACTGCTATCTTGTAAGCAATTTCCAAGATTCAAAGAAAATGAACACAGTTGGCAAAAACTTGAGTCTTAGAGAACCATGCGTGAATGAATAACTTAACAATTCATGCCTTCTTGGCATTCAAAACACTGTTCATCAGGTTGTCGGCAGGCATCTTCACGATGTACAATTTGTGCATTACTTTTGTATTTGTTGATTTTTCTGGAAACAGGTGCCAGAGGGTACGGGCATAGACATTGGTAATTATATGCGTGCATCGGTACAACTTTTTTTGTTATTTTATTTTAAAGCTTGCACTTTAGTTTTGAAAGAACATTGTGGTTCCCATGGCGAAGTTGCAAACATTATATTGATGCGCTCAAAACCAGTCCAAGGTCAGAACTAATGCCAAGGCATCTTAACAAATTAATGTGACTAGAAACAATGTCATTTATTACGTTGTCAAGCTAGGCCTCGCAAATGTTAGCCGAATCGGGTCCACTAATACTCGCCCATGTAGGAGGGTGTCTTTAGCGCCCATGCTTGTTGTTTAATTAGACCTTGACCATTATTCATTACTACGAAGGACTTGCATTACGAATGAGTTTTCTAGTTAACGGTGGTGTTCCTGTTAACAAACCACTGTATTAGGGGGGTAGAAAATAGGAGTGAAGAAGTGAACTTTGGTCTTTAATGGCAAGCCGGTTCATATGGAATCATTTTGGTTTCAGTAGAGGCTCAAGTATGCACGACACTGACGGGATACTCCTTTCAGTCGACGGAGACAAGGGTACCACAAGAGCCAGCGAGGGAAAGGGAACGGGACCTCTTGGTGTCAACGCCTTGCCGCCTTTGTCGCTGTGCCCCGAACCGTGCAGTATTTGCCGAGGTAAACAATTAGGCCATTTGAAAGTTTTGCGGGTAAAAAAACATGACTCACTTGCATGCCTTACTGTAAACAATCCAATGCAGCACTGAAGTTTGCGAGTTGCAGATGATGTCACAGGTGGGATAGATAACCTCTACATTCTCAGAGTTCTGTGGACTAAGGGGCTGCCCAAAGATTACACAGCAGGATGGCACCCCGCTACAGAGCACCAGCATATGTCGTATCATAGCCTCCTTTATAATGACAAAGCCTGGCAGATTGCCGCGAGAAGCGGCCGCCGAAATGGAAAAGGTGGACTGGCATACAACGGAGAAGAGTCTCGCCACAGCGGACGCGAGACACAAAAGACGTTTTCGGGTCCTCGCCACTGCAAAAGCTGCGCGCTGACGTCCAGGTTCTCTGAGGAATGGCTCTTTGATGCTCTGTGCTACCAAATCCTTACGCTCCAAATCTGTGACCAGGCACTCTATGACTCCGTCGTCAAACTGACAGGCTTTGTGAGTATAGAGGTGCTATGGTCGTACTCTCATCCACTTTGCTCCTTTTTTTTGCAGGGGAAAAGCATCTTTTTGCTTGCATTCTTAAAAAAGAGGGTTAGACTGTTATGATTAAATTGGTGCAGACAACCACTAACAAGCTCTGTTTGCTGTCGTCGAGGCCTACGCTGTTCTCATCGATGCCGATCTTCGCAAAAGAAAACAAGATAGGGGAAAGGACAAGAGCAGAGGAAAGCCGTGCCGTTTGCGTGGTCGATGTAACTACTCATGTTGAAGATAAATCACATGTAACTATAATTGTTTAAGATAAATCTGTTTGAAAGGGTGTCTTCGCTATGCCAATCTGTAAACATATTTTTTTTTAAAGTTGGAGACCAATTGAGATAAGTATCATCCGCTGTCTTCTCAACTGGGTATTTAAATATTTTATTAGGAGTACTTGGCCATGACTTAAAACAAACCAAAGACCAGATTCGGGCTCATATTCGAAGGCGGTTTTTCCTGCCAAACTTTAGTAACATTTATCTAAGCAAAGATGATTAACTAATTACTATTAGTTTTAGTGTCCAGCCATTTCTGCGTGCAAAAGATGCCTATATCGGTACAGCACACGAAAAGTTATAGGATACTTTGTAATGCAGAGATGCATTATTTTGTTACTCAGGTGGAAAATTGTGATGATTACTACCTTGTAGTAGGCCTTGTACACATCGCGACACTGTTAGCGCGAACACGACATCGGCGCATTTTCGCATTTTACTTCTGAATAGTATTAGCGAACACGAAATTTTATCGCTTACATTATAGAACTAAATGAGCTCTTTCAGTAGCAATAATAACTTGGGTGACATCCCTTGGTTTCAGAGAGAAACACTGGAAAAACCGGCGATCGCTTGTTCGCGCTAACAGTGTCGCGCTCTGTACATGAAGCGTTCCCTCACATGCACACAGATGTTAAAGCAAGCTTTTAGCCCTCTCTAAACTCCTTCATGGCTTGCTTTCATTACAACTAAAAAGGGAGCACAATGAGACGTGGACAAGAAAGGAAGAAACAAGTGCTCACTACCAACTAGTTTATTCAGAAAAAAAGTCTTCCCTTCCTTCCTTGTCCCTGTCTTAATGTACTCTTTTTTCATTGCAGCCACGAAGCAGCTTGCCCAGCAAAGAATTTTATTATGCTTTCTTTGACTGTACTAGACACTCTCAGTAGATAAGCCCCAGTCTTGCCTAGCACCTAGCTTATGCAAGATGCTGCAAAACAGGTAGAGCTAGACTTCGTACCCTCCCCCGTTTTCTCAGTAAGGACCGTGCCCCTTGTACTTCAAGTGCTCTCAGTGCACTCGCTGATGTATTACTTACATTCCCTTTAAGCCTTAAATTGATATATTTTTTAAAAAAAAGTAGACAATAGCAGCTTTAGCCTCCCCCGCCCCTCTACTGTCTATCTCTCTCCATGGGAATATTTTAGGTTCCTCCTGATGGCTAAATTAATTTTGAATGCAATGGTCTGCATTTTTGTGGTGTCCACCTGTAACCTGATACATCATCAGGGTGTCTCCCAACCTGGAATTCTCAGGGAAATCGTCAAAAAGTTGGCTTCATCAGGGAAAATGACCAGTGAAAGTGGAATGGTGATGCGGAACAATGCTTGACGGTTGCGCATGGGCATGACTATGCTGAATAACGTTTCCGAAATATGATCCTTCGATCCAGAAGTGGTCAGGAAGTTTTTATCAAAATAGTCAAGGGAAATTCTAGAAAAGTCCGGGAATTTGAAATCAGCAATTTAGACACCCTGATGCACTGGTTCCACCGTACGAAACACTTCATAATCAAGTTAGAATTGGGGAAAGTGAAATATAGAAAGACAGCTACAGGCGTCTGCCTCACTTGTCTTCACTCTGCTGCATGGACTTTCCATCTATGACACTGTGGGCACTTAACATGTCCTCGACAATTTTACTTTGCTCACCTGCAACTTTGTCTGACTTCCAGAACTTATTTCTTATCATTGACTTTTTTTTTCTCCCAGGACCCAGAAAAGACTTTCGGGAACCCGACGTTACTTTTCACTGGAAAGCACCCATGGACATCTGGCAGCATGTGCGTTGTCTGCGAGGACCTATGAATCGACGTCCTGGACTTTTCAACAGGAATCTTTCTGGTATTTGCCATGTACTGAGCGTAGAAAGGTCAGTATGGGGGGGGGGGAAATCGACGAAGCACACTTTTTGTGCTTGAGCACCTCAGGGGTAAAAAAATACAAAGATTTTGGTGAGAGCTGTGAAAGTTGTGACAGCACTCGAAGCACATTCCTAGAACAGGGAAAACGAATTATCAATAACGGTTACTGTTTTTATGTTTTCCATGTGTATTTGGTGAATATTCCAGCCATAATACAAAGGTTTGTGTGTTCCAGTGTGTATCCAAACTTCTGTTAGATTTTTTTTTTGTGCATCTGTTGATCTGAGGATCCAAACCATAAAAGAAAAACAAAGCTTTGAAAAAACAGCAAGCAGGCAAAACAAGCCTTTAGGAAACTTGTTGTAATTTATTTTTATTCTAATTTAATCCTGCAACACCAAGCAGGCAAAGCAAGCCTTCACAAAACTTGTCATTGTAATTCATTTTAATTATTGTCTAATAATTAAACCAGTTTTGTGTATTAGTATTATTTCTTATTATATTATTTGTTTAGTTATTGTGATAAAACACCTGTGATAAGCCGAAGCAGGCTTTTGAGCCAATATGTATCGCATTAGTTTCTAATAAAGTAATTGTTTTAAATACTTGTGGTTTGTTTTGCAGTAGCTGCATGCTAGGACTCATGAAGTTGCATGTGCACAAATGGCAGTGATATGAGCTGAGACAAAACAGCTATCTTTATTGTTCAATTTGAATATTCCTGCAATTTATTGCCACCCACCTATCCACGCAAAGCAGGCATGAAGCAACAAAACATGCTGGTTCACACCAGCTCTTGCCAATAGTCCAGAGATCTGATAAAAAAAGATATACAACCTATTGTAAATGATAAGTGCAATCAAACTAATAAAAAGTTAAGCTGCGGATTAAAAAAAACACTTTTTTCTGTTGTGCGCAAATTCCAATGTAACAAAAAATGCTGTCCTAAAAGCTGTTGTGTTTCATGATACATTTTAGAGCAGCATTCAGTTCAGCATGGTTAAGACCGTCATCATTCATTTTTTCATGTTTCAGGAAAGAAAATTGCAAGATATTAGTTCTGCATTTCGACATTTACACTTGCAGACAATTGATGAGCTTCTTTTAGGTAGAATCGAAGTTTCCATTTGAACTTTTATACTTTCACGCAGTTGATGTTACTACTCTTTTTTTTAGGGAAATCAAAGTTGAACCTCGCAGGCGGCAAGAAGTCTCCTAACGATCACAATGCCTCCCTTTGTTCAACAAACTGATACTTGACTAGGGCTGCTATACTCCAGACAGGGTGAGAGTCAGCACTGACTATCTTTCGGAGAGTCGCTCATACACTTCCATGACTCTTTTACGATAGGAGTCAGGGGACTCTTCATAAAAGGAGGGTCCTCACGACTCTTGTTAAAGAGTCACGGGGATTACCAGGAAGGAGTCCTGTGACTCTTTTCCTACGTTGGATAAGAGTCGTTAAAGAGTCGCAGTTGACTACGTCACCTGGAGTCGCCCATACACTACCATGACTCCAGTGTGATGAGAGTCGCAGGACTCTTTTTTAAATAAGAGTCAAGCGACTCTACAAGCAAGAGTCGAGAAAGAGTCAAATGTGTGGTGCGCAAAGACCCCCCACAGGGAGTCGTGGAGACTCTCTTTCAAAAAAGAGTCGAGGGACTCTACAAACTGGAGTCGTAAAGGTGTCGAATCTGTAGCGCTACAAGTACCCCCCAAAGGGAGTCATAGGGACTCTTGTTTTTTTAAGAGTGCAAGATATGAGTGGACACGCTGAAACATCGCGACAGCGTCATGCCATTTGCTCACGGAGTAAAACCATGAAGCAAATCCAGGGCCCTGATTGGCTTATTTGAACGTCTCGCTCTTTCGTAAGCAGAAGCCGACAATGGCTACGTTTACATGGATGCGACAGCAGCACATCGGATCCAGTTAGCGAATTGGATCCACTTCAACCACTGCGTTTACATGGATTCGGATCGACCAGTAGCGGCACCTTGTGTCGAAGGATCCCAACGCAAACCTCGTGACCTTTCGATTGTTTCCGAGGTTTCCGGTTTGCGTAGCGGCATGCAACGCAACGCTCCCGTGATCCCTCGCTCGAGCACTCGATTCGATACGCTAGCCGCCATATAGAGTCTCGATTCGGATTGACCCTTTCAATCCACCCCGTCCCAGCGGATCGGATCGGATCGGATCCCATCCGATCCGAGCCGTTTACATGGACCAATTCGATTCGTTAACTGGATCCGATGCGCTGCAGTCGCATCCATGTAAACGTAGTCAAAGGCTACGTTTACATGGATGCGACAGCAGCGCATCGGATCCAGTTAGCGAATCGGATCCACTTCAACCACTACGTTTACATGGATTCGAATCGACCAGTAGTGGCACCTCGTGTCGAAAGATCACAACGCAAATTTCGTGACCTTCAGAATGTTTCCGAGGTGTCCGGTTTGCCTAGCGGCATGCAAAGCTAAGCTCCCGTAATCCCTCGCTCGAGCACTCGATCCGATCCACTAGCGTATACATGGAGAGTCTCGATTCGGATTGACCATCTCAAACCACCCCGTCCCAGCGGATCGGATCGGATCGGATCCGATCCGATCCGAGTTGTTTACATGAACCGATTCGATTCGTTAACTGGATCCGATGCGCTGCAGTCGCATCCATGTAAACGTAGCCAAAGACCCTTTCGAGCTTTTTGTTTGCTGTTTGAGATAACAAGACCGCGCTCACCGAGGACGGCGGCGGGGACGCCCCTTTTCGGAGCTGCAGTGGCGGACGGCGGGGTGTTGTGTCACTGGGGCGCGTGTTCAGGCTCCCGACGTCCCTCGTTCACGCCGTTTCGTGGCGACAGCCTGCGGCGGCACATTACAAGGCGACACGAGCGACGCGGCTGACGGTAAATATTTGGCGGTAAACAAAAGGCTCGCTGGAACGCGCGTTAACTAAACCGACCACCCTCGTTCAAGCCGCTTCGCGGCTACATTGTGCGGCGGCACATTACATGACGACACAATGGGGGCGAGGCCAGTGGCATCACTAGGGTCAGCGGCATCCGGAACGGTAATCCTCCGCGACTCCCCCCCCCCCAACCGGCTCGTTGCCCGCCTCCGCATTTCCCCCGCTCGTCGCCCGCCGCAGCGAAGCCACCGGTCTTCAAAGCATAGGGCGCCCTATGGTTTGAAGACCGGCGCCTTCGCTGCGTTTCCATAGGAGTTGAGCCTTTTTATTTTTTTCCCTTTTTTCCTTAGGTAAGTTCGCTCTTTGCGATTTTTTTAAAAAACGATGCACCACCTGTGGCCAACGCTGTACAAAATCGGAACGCGATAGGTTAAGAAACCAATTTCTGCGGTCGATTTAAAGAGCCTGGCCGCTATTGGGCACACGGGGAATATAAACACACATTATTGCCCAACCCGCATCACATCCGATCTCTCACTCAAAGATAGTCATCCAAAAACGTCATTTCACTCTGAAGCAGAGAGACAGGCGGTGCACAGACGCGACAGTTTCTTTTTTTTATGTAGAACGCCTCCATAATTTCTATTTTCATTTTATATTTGGCCTTTCTTAAAAGATTCGAAGAATTTAGGCCAGGTTTGCAACTACTTTACAGTTTACTGCTAGTATGTTTGCGGACGACCTCTTGCTTTATATTAAAGTACGAAACCCCATGGATCAAGAAAACCTAAGCTCGTCTGTCAACTCTGTTAGGAAATGGTGTGAAAAATGGGGTATGAAAATTAATCCAGAAAAAACTGTATCTGCCAGAATCACTAGTAAAAAAGTAAACATTCTCTTCTACAGATATCGAGTTGGAAACGATCCCATAGCTCTAGTTGATCACTTTAAGTGTTTAGAAGCTATGATATCCGCAGTGTGGCCTCGGCTCGAGCTTATACAGCGGGCTGTTCTCTTTTCTTCCATCATCGAGTTGTGAGTTTGCGCTTGTCTCTTCTCTCTTCTCTCTCCACCGTTCCTTTCTATTTGTGCGCTATTTTTACACGTTTAATCATTACCAACTCGCCCAACTAACCACCTTATTACATGGAATCGCCACATCAACAACGTTTAGAGTACGGCTCGAAAAGTTGGAATTTTTTAAGCGAAACCTAGGCCATACCACAAGTCAGGTGAACATGACTGCCTACACAACATTTATACGGCCCACCCTAGAATATGCCTGCGCGGTGTGGGGGATCCGTACCGACAGAATCGGATCGAAAAATTTGAAAAAAAAAAGTACAAAGACAGACTACTCGCTTCATCCTTTCGAGATACGGCCGAAGGGACGCCGTTACTATAGCAGGCTCGAACAGCTCAGTCTCTAACCTCTTCACACCCGCCGAGAGATATCAAGGCTAAAGCTTCTTGTTTTCAAAAGACTTACTTATTGTAGACATATCTCATTTTTTACTACCACGTATTACTACGCCAGTAAGGGGGTACACAATAGGGCTATGCAAGTTCGGCGAATTTATAATGACACATAAAAGTATTCATTTTTGTTACAACAGTTAGTTGAAAGGTGGAACAAGCTTCCCGAAAGTGTTGTGAAATGTGATTATTAGCCTTATTCGAGAAATGTTTACTTGAATTATATTAGGTTTCTTATGTTGTTTTTATCAGTGTGTAAAGGAAGTGTTCTTTTCTTGGTTAGGTACATCGATAGCTTGTGGAGCGTTATGTGATCCAGTGCGGTCTTGCAAATTGATATGAAATGTATAAGGTGTTAAGAAATGTATTTATTGCACGATATGACATGTACGGAAATTGACGGTCCACCCCTGTAAAGCGCCCAGAAGGGCGCACAGTATTTACTAATAAATACATAAATAAACACATTGCCTACAATGTTCAGCAAAATGTCCCCCCCCCCCCACTGCGTTTTTGCGCACATACAGATTATGCTCACGTGCTCTGTCATTGAAGCAGCGCGCAGTCTGCCCAATGTATACCCTGCCACAACTATAGGGGATCTCGTACACAATGTTGGTGACACAATCAGTATATTCCACCGCGTGTTTCTAGGAATCAGTATGAACCAACTAGCCCAAACCAAAGTTTTAATACGCTTTCGCGCCGGCGAAAATCCGTGTAAAGCGCTGTGCCTGACTCGTAGATCCCGTCTCACGTCAAGCCGTCGTCATTTTAAAAGTACGCGGTCATCGCAAATTAACACCCCTAGACGTTTGATCGCGGAACGAAATACACGTTCAAAGACGTTCATTTTTCAAGACACCTCGTGTGGAAACAAAATACACCGAGCCGTGCGTAAACACCAACACAATTTGAGGTGTCCGCCATGGGACAACGGTTTACACTTCTATAGTAGTAGTGCATAGAAAAAATCGTAAGGGTGCAGGCGAGCTGGTGAATATTAACCATGTTGAATTAACCTGAGACTGGGGTAGAGAAGAAACATCAAAACGTAGAAGGAACAGAAAATAGAGAGGACGACGTTTCCTGTCTATTTCCTGTCCCTTCTACGTTTTGATGTTTCTTCTCTACCCCAGTCTCAGGTTAATTCAACATGATGAGTAGTATATTTTCGCTAACAGTGTAGGTCTGAGGACTATTTATGGTTCAGACACACCCGCGGTTTACTGTTATTCATTTTATAGCTTCGTGTTAACTTATTTAAGGGTGCATCGAGGCGATGCACTTTTAGAGAGGGGAGTAATGCCGCGTGAATGACCGAGAAGGAATGCTTAATTCTTCGTACATCCAGAAGATTCGCGTTTACCTTAACCCCGAGAGTCAAAACTAAAGGAGGCCAGAATGACCTTGCTTCAGTCTCGCCCTAGCTCATTCCCGAACATTCTAGGCCTAATATTCTAGATACCGTCTGTAGTAGATAAGCAGCTGACCGTGACTTTGCTGACTGACTCAGACCCTCCCGACTACGACGCCCTCTTTCGCCAGCGGTCGACTCTGCGTTTCCGCAAACTCCGACGGCCGCCGACGCCCTCTACCTAACTTGATACACCCCTCTTGGTCGGTCGTATAATTTGGGCCAAAGCTGGCCCCGTTCAACGTTTATTTCGGTTTATTATTCATCGACTTGTCGCCCTCATCCGTGGCGAAATTTGTTTGACCGCAATTTCAATCACTTTCCAGTCCAAACTCCGAAGCTCCAAAGCTCTGAGTTCAAGACGTCAAAATAAGAAAAACAAATATTTTGACGGGTGGTGGAAAAATGATTTTGCTACTAAAACTTTCCCGATTAAATGTAAACACTCATATTGTTAAATCGGTTAAGGAATTCCTGTCTGATCGCTCTGAGCTTGTCTTTGTTAGCAACCACTCATCTAGCCCTCTCCCGGTAACATCAGGCGTCCCACAAGGATCTGTCCTCGGCCCCCTCCTGTTCTTAATTTACATAAATGACTTGCCATCACATCTGCCATGCCAAATTCGTGTGTTTGCTGATGACTGCGTTATTTATCGTACAATCACTAATACCTTTGACCAGACATGCCTCCAAAATGACCTTAACCATGTGCAAGAACGGTGCCACTGTCTGCAAATGACCCTTAATCCAAGCAAATGCTAAGTTGTATCATTCCATCGTTGCCGTAACCTCTTTCTTTTCCCCTAAACTGTTGATAGCGTCACAGTCGAATCGGTACAATCACTGAAATATTTAAGTGTAACCCTGTCAAACGATCTATCTTGGCGCGTGCATACTACAAACGTCATATCAGCAGCAAACAAAGTCCTTGGATTTGTTAAACGCAATCTGCGCCATGCCCCGAAGCACGTACGTTTACTAGCATACAAGTCACTTGTTAGATCAAAACTCGAATACGCATATGCTATCCGGAACCCTCACCAAGCATATATCAGTAATGAACAAGAAATCTGTCCAAAATCAATCCACGAGGTTCAATCATTCTGCCTACTCATACGACAGCAGCATTTCACCTTTAAAAGCAGAATCCGGCCTCACACTTCTTTCTCTTCGCCATCGCACGTTCAGCCTCTCCCTCTTTCACAAGTTTTACTACAGCTCGCTCAATCACGCACCTTACATTGTCCCCCCATCAAGCATATCTCCGCGCATTGGTCATTCACTTCAAGTAACGCTTCCACGTGCCCGCACTCCGACTTTTGTAGCCGCCTTTTTTTCTAGAGCAGCAGTAGACTGGAACGGCCTTCCCCACCACGTCGCCATCACATGTCCATCCATTTTTATTGAGACTGTCGTCAACCACCTTCCGACATGAATGTTTGTTAAAATTTATTTTATATATAACCACGCCCCTTATGTAACACCAGTCTTTAAGGTAATAAAAGGAAAATAAAAATATGTTTTCACGTTTTAGAAAGTGGCGTGACGGAGGACAAAATAACATTCGAGATTATATTTGAATTTGAATGTCGACCTCCCTTAAAAGACGAATTGTGAATAAATATTATAGATATTTAAATTACTGAGTTCCTTTAAAGCAAGTACTTTATTGAAAACTATTTTGAACTTCTATAAAAAATGTCATCTATCTATTACCAATTTCTTTTACTTAATACAGCTCCTCCGAGCGTGCTCTTGCAGAAAATGCGTCGAATTATTAGGCCGCCAGCGTATTTATAATAGGAAACTTTTATACCGGCTTGATATGCTGTCGAATTATTGCTGTCAAACCTATTCGCATGCTTTTAAGCGTGAGGGTTGATTGTTGTGTGCTCTTTGTGGTTTCGTGAAATCTATGTGAATTATCATCACGTAAAAATCGATAATTTCGTTTAATGCTTACTGTCATAAAATTTGTGCTTGTGCTGTTGTGCACAAGTTTATGCTTGTTTTCATTCTACTTTATTTTGAGTCCTAAATAACTAGTACTCTTATCATTGGTATCCATTGTTTTTAGGGATGCTACGAACCTTCTAAAAATCGAGTTTGAAAGGTTCGAAATCCTTGAACCTCGCTAAGGTTCGATTCGAAAATTTCGCAACTTTAGAACCCCGCTGAGGTTCGAATTCGAATAATTCTAAAATGATAAGGTTTCTGAAAGTTCGAGTTCGAACATATAAAATTTTTTTAGAGATAGTTTAAATAATTCTAACATTCGGAATTCATTCAGGATTTAAGTTCGGAAAATCGAATATTTCAAATATTAGAAATTTCGAAAGTTTCGATTTTAAGTTTCAAGTGTAAAATTAACGGGTGGAAAACAGATTATGCAGTTTCCAACTGAGTTTTCATGAATTCAACTAAAAAAGAAGTCGCAAAATGTGCTACTAACTTTACTGAAAGCAATGACAGGGGTGGAACTCATGAAATGTACTTGGGAGCAGCCACGGGAGCAGCTGAAACAGCTGTTTTAGAGCAGGTTGGGAGCAGCTAAAACTACATTTATGAGCAGGCTAGGAGCAGCTCGGATCCGTTTTCATTGCACTTCAGCTTGTGCCTTAGAGAAGCCCGGGAGCAATTTCAATTGTGCTTAGCAGCATGGATGAACATGAGTGGTGAGGGACCTAGGTCGATCGGATAACAGTGTAACAAATGCGAAAACTTGAAACTTTGTGAGCCTTAATGAGAATCAAAAAGCAAGTACAATATGTTTCTGAAGATAGCGTCTTTGATATTTTCCGAGTGGACTTTCAGCTTCTCAAAATGCAAACAAGCACTGCTTATCGCACAACCCAGATGTGCTCGACATAGTAATTTTATGTGCGAACCACGTGACGTGCATAAGCAACGGACGTGCAGTTGCGCGGAGGAACAGGGCAACAAATTTCGAGTTTATCCTATTGCGCAACTCAATATCGAAGCAGCAAAATACGATTAACGGAGTTATCGTATTCGAAGCGATAGGCAGGAGCAAAGTTAATGCACGCCGAGCAGATCTACCGCTCGCGTGAGGGCTGCTGTCCGGCAAGGTTTCGGATCGGACAGAGTTTCAGTTCTATCATATTACGATTTATCTTGTGAGAATGCGGTTTTAACTTGTAACGATGAAGCACTAAAAGTAATATTTTGCTCATTTGTTTTCCCCTGGCTGACGTCCGGATCCCGGGCCGCACAGTTTCAGGCAATCTGACACGTAACGACTCGACCTCACCTCGGCCGACTTGCTTGTTGAAGAATAACAATCCAGTCGCAGGTGGTGAGGCGCTTAGAATCCGAGTTTTTTCGTGCGCTTCCGACTCGGGATACACAGGGAGAATAAACAGAACGAAGGATTGCAAGGCCGACCAAGCTAAACGCGCTCATTGTTGCCAATCAAGTCGATAAAAACCGAAACCAAGTACAAAACACAATTTTTTTGTCGCACGTTTTGCGATTTAGCGCATAATGGCGCGACGTATTGGTTGTGACGCAGTTTCTGCAACATGGCGCAAATGAAGCAGCCGTTCCACTCCTGAATGATGAGGTGGTGAATCAACTGGAGAAAATGACGTTTAATGGGGCGAAGTTCTGCCCAAAACAAAACACAGAAAGGCTACCGTCGCAGGCGTCGATGGCGGCGAAACAGCAGGGTCGAACGCTGGTGCGAGACTGACACCGGACCTTTACACGGGGTACCTTTTTCTAGCAACGTGGGTTTCTGGAACATTCGGCCTAAAAGGTTCGGCGCGTAGAACATTCGTAACTCAATCAGAAGAGAAAGTTCTCGAGTTAGCGAGAACGTTAAGTAGAAAGAATAAATAAATGAGCCTCGCGCTCCCTGGAATCGAACCCCGATCCTCTGCGCGACAGCCAAGCACGGTAGCCATTTGGCCACGTACGCGCTCGCTCAGCCACGCGCGTGGCAATATAACCTTTTTTTTTATTTATTGGTAGCAAAATACGCTTCCTTCTCAGTGGTGTGTTAGTGACGGTACTGCCTGTATTACTCGTTATATGTCGTAACTTAGGAAACCAGCGATCAACTGGTTGAACGGTTAATCGAAATGCCCCGAGGCGGTTAGGTGAACGTACTTCCTAATTATTTGCGAACTACTCGTAATCCGATCAAACGTCGTCTAAATGCAAAGCCGGCATACGACAACTAAATATGCGAGACGACGCATTCACATAAAGGAAAGCATCCAGGCTTCCCGAAAGGTTGCTCTGGGTGCGTATTTTCGGCGGGATGACCCGTGAAATAGAGAAAACACAGAACACAGGCACAGCACACGACAAGTCACGGTTGAGGAGAATTCAACCAGACAAAAATAGGGGACCACACGGCCCAACAAAGCTGATCACGTCACGGCCGGTTCTTACCATATTGCCGCTGCTTGTAACTTTTCTTCTTCGACGAATTGAGATATTTTCCGCCCTAAAATGCATGCTGCCGGTCACTAGATATAATGAAGTCAGCGTCGATTCAGCGTTCACTGTAGCGCATCAGGCGTCGCCCTCGGCGCGCGCCTTTCATTGACGCGAGGAAATTGAGGGCCTTGCGTTCAAAAACAGCTAATGCTATGAAGGACGCTCCCAGCGAAGCGCCTCGGTTTAATTTCAAGCCTGCAGATCAGGGATCTGTTGGCCTACAGGTTACCTGGGGGAACCAATGGAGTTGTGCGCGGGGGAGGCTGTGTGCGGAAGACGAGATAAAAAGGTGGTGAGGTACGAGGCCGAAGCCATCCAAAGCGATCATTCAGCGCTTCAGAAGCGCGTCGTTGGTGGTACGATCAGCTAACGCTAAGACTCTGAATGCAATTTCAACTCCCCTTATTCATATATGTTGCCTGGAACCCATGGCGGTGAACTTGCCCATACAAAAATGTCCGATGGTCGGTTATAAAAAATTCGTTGTATGGTCGACTTTAGCTATTTGGCCCAATTAGCTAAAGAGTTTTCTATGGCTGTCTTCAGCATTTTTATGGTCGTCTTTATAGGCTTCTTTAGCTTTGTCTATGGCCCTATCACTGTCCAGCCATAGCGCTCTTTAGCTTTTCTAATGGCTGGCTCGCTATAGCCAGCATGCTATAGCTGCCTATGGCTTTTCCTTTGGTGTCTTTAGCCATTTATATGGTCAGCTAAAGAAGGCTGTGTGGGTTTTCCTATGGCTCTCTTTAGTCAGCACACTATGAAAAAAATTCTTTTCAAGTTCCTCTGACTTCTGAACGCCATGTTAGATACATATACATCACTGAACACACCAAATACACAGAACACAAGCAGAACAACCCCCCATAACCCCACACACAAAGGACACCACCCCTCTCTACGTATGCTACGTTCGCACTACCTCTATATATTCAAAAATATATTATTCAAAAATGGCTCCCTATCGACCTCAATATTCCCCTGAGCTGCCCTCACTGCAAGAAGACAGCGAAAGCAGACCTCCTTCATCTTATATGGGATTGCTCCGCATTCACGACCGGCCGGGACACGATTGCACGCATCCCTCATTCCGACCATACAACCCTCGTTCAACACCTCTTCCATGAACCAGCCAGTCGACACCTTCTCGCCACTTTTGGTAGCGTTAGCGGTCTGACCAGGATAGTGTAGGCTGGCTCACTCTTTCCTTTCGACTGCTCCAGGGTACCCTGCATGTGCTGCAGAAGACAGCGACGACAACGAAGACCAATGACGGCGGAACTGGTGCCACTTCCGTAACACCCAGACACTCCCCCCCCCCCCCCCCTCCTCAACCCCCTTACCCCCCACAGCGGCCTTGTGCCATCCTCCCTCCCAAAGGATCAATAAATAAATAAATATATGGCAGTATTATTTTTGAATTCGACTTGGCCGGTGACTGCCGTCATTTGTCGCATAAACACGGAGAGGCGGAGCAAATATTACTCGTACTTCCGTACTTAATACATTATTCGAATTGTCTCTTGGAATAGCCCCCATCTCTTTATTCAACACCCTGAAAAAGGCAAATGTAGATGATTAGGCTAATTAACTAAATTTAATAATTATATTTTAATAAGTTTCATGAATCATGTTGACAATGGAGTGATGAAATGCAGTACACTGTTGCTGAGGATTGCAATCCAGCTATTGCTTGCTTGTTCGGTGCCAGTGTAATATATTCTCACTTTTGGGGGTAATAATTAATTTTAATTGTTGCACAATTATTTCAATGGATTTTTCAAACAAACAATATTACTGGTCTTCACGACTCGTTGCAACAGCAGAGAACATATCTTGAGTCATGCTTTGTCACCGGTATTACAGAAATTTAGTATTGCGTTAATTTTCTTACCTGGAGAGTTTGTCCTAAAAAATAAGTGCCGGTAGTGATTTTCTATAAGCGTGTAAAGAAAATTTGTTCGTTCCTAGTCTTTAGACACGGGGCCATAAATATTTCTATAGACTGGTAAAGACAATGTTTTGGTTCCCAGTTTTTAGACTCGGGGCCATAGAATGCTCTTTTGGGGGGTAAAGTACATTTATTGGTTCCCAGTCCTTAGACACGGGGCCATATAATTTTCTATAGGCGGGGTAAAGAACTTTTTTGGTTCCCAGTCTTTAGGACTCAGGACCATAGAAATTTCTATTGGCGTGTAAAGAAAATGTATTCGTTCCCTGTCTTTAGAAGAAGGGTCATAGATTTTTCTTTAGCTGGCTGTAGCTGTATTTATGGATTTCAATAGCCGACCATAGGTGGTGATAGCCTGCAATATAATTTTTCATAGACGACCATAGAGCATTTTTGTATGGGTGGTTCGAACTTTTGTGCAGAAGGTAGAAGGTCGTCGAACCTTTGAAATCAGCAGGTTCGAAAGTTCGAAAATCGTCGAATTTCTTAGCGTGATAAAGTCGAAAATTTCGAATTTCATAGCGTGAAAAATCTGAAGTTTGAAAACAATCGAATTTCTCGGCGCCAAAAATCCGTAAGTTCGAAAATCGTCGAATGATTTATGTAACAGGTTTGACGTTTCGAAATTTTGCGCACCTTTCGAAAAACCTTTTGATCGATTTTCGAATCCCAGGTTCATAAAAAGTTCCCGTCATCTCTGATTGTTTTGTATAGGGTCAATTCTTTCGACCTGTTAAATTTATGCTGGACTGTGTACCCACGCAGAAGCACGCAAGTGCTTCTGTGAGACTGAGTGAAATGTATGAATGCTTCATTTGTATATAAAATTATTATTATTATTATTACTATTCTTACCATGTAAAGTGTCTCTTCTGTCGCTTTTTCATAACATTTACTTCTCTATCCCTACCCTCAAAGAAAAACTTATTCTCCCCTCCCCCTCACAACTCCTTTCGCCTTCATTATCAGTAGAAAGTTGGAATTCTCCAGTGTCGCACCTCCGCCTACCTCGACTCTTTTATTCCCAGGTCGTCATCGGAGTGGGATCACCTTCGTGCGTCTTAAAGGAAGGGGGGGGGGGGGGTGCAACGATTTTAAGATTAAAGGAATTTGAATCTCGTCATTTTTACGTTGTTTATCGTGTCCCGGGGAATAGAAAAAAAAACATCTCCTTGATTAAAAATGTCGCGATCCCGCTGCATAATCGCAAAGCAAAAGTCGAGCTTTTTCCCCCACCGGCAGCCGCTACTGGCAGCCGAAGGAACTACGGCGACAAGATTACGTGACCTCGGTCGGCTCCAAGCTGCAGCATGACGCCCGCTAATGTCCGCAGAGAGAGGGAGAGGAAGCGTCCTCCGAGAGAGCACACGGGAAGCTACACGGCAACCCGAATGACGTCACTAGGAGGGGTACCATTTGTGACCCTGAAGACTGGGAGTGAGTTGAGGGATGCCAGAAATGCCAATATTTATCTTTTTTTACACAACAACTAGGACACGCAGGCGAAATCGGTTTTCTGTTCTAATTACTTTAAAAGTGTCAGAGGGCAACTTCCACATATTTGCACCCCCCCCCCCTCCCCCTTTAAGTGTCCATAAATTCAAGTGATTCTTTTAGAGATGCAATAACCACCCATATTTTGTCAGCAGGAACCCTGAGTGGTTTTTGTCTCGTTAAATGTTTGTATTTGTTCTCATTTTGGTATTATATTTTGTACATTCCCCTTCTCTCTGTATTGCCCTCGAGCCCCGAATGTACTGAAATAAAGAAAAAAATAATAAAATAAAAAAAATGAAAGGACGTTTACAACTCCCTATAACGCCAAACTAGAGCGCTGCTCTTGAGGAGGAGGGGAGGGTACGGAGGGGACGGTATGCCTCTCCTTTGGCTGTACAACACTAGAGCGCACGACACAAGAGCGCCGACATTAAAGCGCCGACAGTAGAGCGCCACGACGTTAGCGCGCGCGACACGAGAGCGCGCGATTCGAGAGCGCTGCACTCTTAGAAAAAATGGTATCGATAGTCCTCCCTAAGGGGAGGAACGGTCTTGTAACCTATGTTCCTTTAGAACGGGAGGAACTTTCGTCCCTGAAGCAGGGGAGCAAATAGTTTCCTCCGTCGCCTGCATCTCATTATGGCCGCCCTGAATCGAGCAAATCGAGCTCAGTGAGGCCTAGACGAGGAACGCTACGTCTCTTGTACGGGACGAGAGGAGCAGCAAATAAAAGCGAAACACGAGCTTTCCGCGAGCTGTGTTTATTTCGAAGCCAGATTCCCCCGCAGGTACAGAAACTTCCATTTCGAAAGCAGTTACTCAGTCTTCTCGTCGTCAGCACTGCGATGTTAAACGGAGAAAACCGATACCCAGTAACTTCGCGCACTTTACGTCTTACCTTTGCTGTTCCTCGAGTCACAATTCCTTCGTCAACCGCACATCACGGAGGAATTGAACAGGAAAACCAATCCGCGAAATCAAAAGCCACTCTCAAAAGAACAAACTCGAAGCCGCTGTTTATTGCGTAGCGTGAAAGAAGGTTAAATCGCCTGCCACCAGATGGCTGGGTCAAGCAGAGTAATTGCAAGTAGCTAGGCTAGGTGGAGCTAGGTACCGCCCAATTCATGTTCTACAAAAAAATATTTTAATTTCCTCAGGCCACCATTACGCATCGGGATCTTCGGGAACCTCTGCGACACACACATTTAGACACATTAAGCATAAGCATCAAGTGAACATACATTGAGCGCATACACTTACAATGCACATACAAACATCAATACAACGGCACATTAACCCGAACACTACACCCGTGCTCAGCGTTTCTGTCTTTTATACTGGTCGTTTTGAACGTACGGAATTTCTCGGTGACTCCCTAAGCAATAAAAAATATTCCCAGCATGTTCATTTTTTTCCAGCAATGTCATACCTCTGAGAGTATTTTGAATGGCTCAGGGGAAGAATCTCTTATTATAAAGTTAACGCTCGATCATGCTGTAATTATTTGGAATCCAATGCGGTTCGAAGCCATGAGTTTGTTTCCCCGTACGGCACGTCGTATCCTGTATTTCTATTGTAGCGTTTGTTTTTCTATTTGGCTGCGATTGCCGTCTTGAATTTATCTCTGTAGAGCGGATATTCCCTCAGCTGGAAGTGATGCTTCACGGGCAGAGAAATCGCTTTTCGATCAACCTGAATGCAGTCAAAGCCGCGACTTGCGGCAGGTGTTAGGTATACGGAGCTACGCCGTGGCGAGCTCGAAAACTTCTAGCGCTCATCCCAGCGCGCCAATTAAAGGTCACTTTCTCGAAGAATCGTAGTAAATTTAAACAGCAAAATAAAGGGTAACTTTTTGGTTTTTTGATTTTACATACTATTCTTTTTTAATGCTAAAATTCCACAATGTAAATATAAGCACTTTCCGCCATAATTTTGTACTGTTCAGTCCTTTCCCCAGAACGCAATCGCTCTCGGCGAGAAGACAACTGACAGTCACATTGGCTATTGTACGATAGGAGCTTACTGTTCAGACCAGCGTTCCAACATGACTATCAGCAAGTCGATCGAGTGCACGTGCCTAATCCCTCAAGCGATCTTAAACTTTGTATTGTAAAGCGGAATGTCAACCTGCGACACCCCCTCCCCCTCCGAATCACGGCCCGACCACGGCATCAATGCCCAACAGTTTACGTCATCTCATCTAGTTGTTACACCACTGATACGCGAACACACGGTACACTCAGCGATATTCCAGTCTTCTGTTCACAACCCACAACACTGCCATCACGAAGTTGCTGCTATGTTGCTGACACGCAGAAATAACAAACCACGTTGAACGCCGGTTGGCACTCGGCATTGGAAAACAGAACCGAACCAGCACGGAAGGCACCAAGGCAGCCGGCAGCAAAACCTGCCTGTCTTGGACGCACTTCCTGCGATTTTGATAACGTCGGAACGTCGACACAGGTCGCGTGGTTCCGCTACTGTAGTTCGACCGGTCTGGTGACGAGGGTCCCGCAATCCGGCGACGCCATCCTACCCAGTGTAGGTAGCGCTGCTGGGCCCCTGCTCCGGAACTTCGCTGTTTCTAGCGGCTTTGTTTGCTCGTTTGTTAAAATTAGTGATAAAAACGTCAATGCAACCGAAATATTCTGCACGTTTTGAGTAGAAGACGGAATTACCGGTTGGCCGTCGGTGCCGGCTGAGGCTCAATCAACTCAACAACATTTATTAAACAACGTGCGCGAAGTTGTCGAAAAACGAAACCGAAAGAAGATGAGTCGGGAGGGCGAAAGCTTTCTCCCGTCTGCCTGGAGAAGGAGAAAAACGTTTCGTTCCTCTCTGTTTCTCGTGTCCGCTTGGGGGCGCGTCAGTAAAAGGGAGGAAGACGCGCCGTTGCTACGTTTTTCCTTCATTTTTTCTTAGAGTGTGCGACGTTAGCGCGCGCGACTCGAGAGCGCAGCGACATTTTAGCTCGCTTGCCATTAGGGCGCCCGTCACGAGAGCGCACAACCAGTCCAGCGCGAGTGGCCCGACCCGACCGACCACTTGTTCGGACATCGCGTGCTTTATGTGAAATTGGCGGGGATTTACGCAGTGGAATTCAGCAAGGACATTACGAATGAGTCGACGAAAGTTTTGCGTGTGACAAACCAAGAAGTGTTACAAAAAGCCGACAGCAGAAAAAAAAAATATTAGTAGCATACATTTCCGCAGTAAAAGAACATCGCAGCTTCATTATAGTCCTTTGATTTTGATTGATAAAGTTCACGACCGACCTGGCCATAGGCGTACCAACCGGGGGGGGGGGGGCACTTTCCCCCCCAGTTCTCAGAGTGGGGGGGCAAGGCATGTGTTTTGCCCCCCCCCCCCCCCCCCCCCCCCTGAAACAGCCGCACTGGGAAGGGCAAACACTGTCCGGCGGCGACCAAGAGATACCAAGGGCACCGCCCCCAGGCCGTGGGGTGGGGCGGGGGGGGGGTCTGGTTTGCCCCCCCCCCCCCCACTCAAAAACAAGTTGGTACGCCATTGGACCTGACTAATTTTTATTTTAAATTATTTTAAAACTTTCAAAAGGAAGCAACACGTAACATTCTGGGGTTTTCAACATCAATTTCGGGAAAGGAGCTCTCGTGCCAAGAGTCATACTCCAACTTTTCATATTGTCACAAATAACAATTGTACTAAACTCTTAATCCGGGAACCTGTGCCGACAATGAAAATAAAATATATGTTAATGTCAGCGTAGCAGAGGGATTGAGCACTGGGGCGAGCCCGACAACATCCGGTGCGGCAGGCATCATTTCCTAGATCTTGACGCATTGGCTCTGTTTCTGGAGACGTTTTTGTCGGAAAAAGGCTGACCTACGAATCCTACAATAAATCCTTTACAATTTACTACCTGTGGCACTATCCTTGTGTAGAGGTTCGCTCTCTATTCATGTCAAAACTTTTCTGTTCGTACTTTTATTTCTGTTTGTGCTGCGGGTTTTTCTTCGATGCTCATATATTTCTGAATTTTGGTATCCGTATATTTCTGAATCATAGCACCCCTCATTCAGCCTTAAAAGATTGGAGCTCGCGTTCTGTAGGAATGCAAGAACGGACAAAGCGTAGACAAGTATTTTTTTCTTTGTAGGCTCTTTTCTGGGACATGCAGAAAAACATTGCCTTTAGGTTGTGTTCTATCAACACAGAAGGTGACGCGTCACCTTACCGACGCGTCAACGAATTAGAATATTGGGGGAAAAAAAATCTCAAATATATTTTACAGATTTGCAGGGCGGTTTTCCTGTATACGTCAAAAGGCTGAAAAGCTCTGCATCCGATAAAATTGCGCTGAGCTTTGCTTCGATAAGTTTTTGCTGATCGTTTTTTTAGCGGTGAGCTTTCTTCATTCGGTCAGGGACGTCACGATACTATTAAATTGGTTTAGAAAGAGTGGTACCCGTTTCATTCTTTATTAAAGGCATTTGTAATCAATCAGAGATACCAATGCTCCCACAATTTTTGTTCTGTCTGTGGAGCCACGGGTCATCCCATTTTGTGGGTTTCGCTCAACTGGGGTGCGCTTCGGTGTCGTGCGCTCACTGGTCATGCGCTCTCGTGACGTGCGGTCTAGAGTCAAGCGCGCTAGTGTCGCAGCGCCTTCGAGTGGCGCGCTCTAACGTCGGCGCTCTAGTGTCGCGCGCTCTACAGGCCGCTCTCCCCTCTCCTTTTCCCTGCTCCCCTCTTCTCATCCTCCTCCCCCTCCTTCTCTCTTCCTCCTTCCTCTTTCTCCTTCTCCTCCTCCACCGCGGTGCATTAGGCGACGTTTCCCATAATGCACTGCACGGTTACGCCGACGTGTCACGAAAAAGCGTTACACCGACGTCGACAGCGACGCCGCCAGCGTAACCGTAACGCGTCGGCGTAACGCTTTTTCGTGACGCGTCAGCGACGCGTCCCGCCGTCGCGTTATACCGACGGCGACACCGACGAGGCACGAAAAAGCGTTACGCCGACGGCGACGGCGCCGCCTCGCCGCTCAAGCCGGAAATGGGCGGGTAAGAGCTGCGCTTGAAAAGTTGAAACCACAAAAAAAAACAAATGCGGCGGGGGGGGGGGGGGGGGGGGGGAGGAATTCAAGGCGACACCTTGCAGCGGCGGAATGGAGCGCCGCAGTTGCGGGGTAACAGGAAAGGGGGGCGGTGGTTACCCTCTCATAACCTAACATTCCTTCCTGTTGCCAAGGCCGTCCTCTGACCTTAGGCAGGCTGTCTCCCTCTGCGATAAGGAGAGATATGGCGACGGTAAAGAAATTGTTTTGCTTTGTAGGTTTAAGAGCCTTGATGTTACAACGCCTCAACGGGTGACCTGGTTTCTTAACTGTAAATAAGAAATTTAGCCAGTGCAGTACAACCGCTACCCTGGGGTTTTTAACGTGCATCACGCAGTAGTGATTACACGAACGCGTGCCGGTACGAAACCCATCCAGATCGAAACGGGCAGGGGCGGTGGAGATCGAACCCAGAAGGTTCCCAGCGCAAGCTTTCGCAACGAGCTGAGACGCGTTTAGCCCACTCGGCCACCGATTCCCTTGCGGCGGTATGATCTGAGTCGCCCGTTTTATGTGGCGAGAAGATCAGACCGTGGCGCCTCAAGCGGTTAACCTTAGAACTACATGGATGGGGACAAGAAAACAATGACTCAGCGCTCGGCAGACTTTTAACGAACGCGATGTCAGCGTTCGGCTGGAGTTCGTGTTCTCCGGTGAGGGGGAGGAGCGGCTCTTTTATTACCACTCCGGCCTGCATAAACAGTGCAGCATGCAGGGTGTACAACTCTGCACAAAAGCAGAAATAGGTCCAGCTCGTATTCCCTGACGACTGCTTTCGGGAGAGATCCGACAGTTAGCGTTACGTCGTTTATTGTCAGTATTTTTATATCACCCTGTGCCCCGCGCTCTATTGAAGAACATGACTTGGATATGCCCACAAGGCCTATGTGCATGTGCACAGGTCTCGTGTTGGGTAAACACGGAGGTGTGGGGACAATAAAGGGGTCAGAGCGCCCCCTATTGAAAACTCCAGCGAAATTGACGCAGCGTAGCGGCAACGCCGAAAGCCCCCAAGGGAGGAGGTCGTTTCGACTCTGTCGTCTGCTATCGCTGCTTGGTTCTCGTAGGCAGCATTGAAACAAACATCGTTTCCAGTAATTAATTTTATGCTTCCGCCGTGCCATTCCTACGCACTGACCAGAAGGTTTCTACCGTCGATAAATCGCTTTGCTTTCATATGTCACACCGATTTTACGGTGCAGTGCAAGAAATATATGGTGGTCCGCTTGCTGAATGGCGAAAACGACCACCTTTCGTCCGTCATTTTGCCTGACCAGCAGGCCCCCCATAGTTCGTTGGAGTCGCGAATAGTTTGATCTCCTCGCCACATTCGCGCCACAACCGTGCTCTGTTGGCTCCCAGGAAAAGGGCAGACTAAAAGGAGGGTGCGCAGGACGAACACGCTCTGAAATGTACAGTCATCGGATGGTGGTATGCTCCGTCTCCCTTTACGACCTCCCCCTCGTGTTCGCGCCCATGGTCGTTGATGCAGCGCCCTGTTTGGCCGATATGATCTGCTCCGCTCGAGAGGGGCACAGAATAGACCCGTCCGGTAGCGCGGGGGACGACTGGCTCCGAGTTGTTCTTGGCACACGATACTCCGCGACAACTTTTCTTGGCAATGCAGTTGAAGGTACAGGCACGCGTTCCCCCTCCCATTTCGAGCGCTTGAATGAAGCTGTGCGCGGGCTCTCCTCCTTTCCCCGGAAATGCCAAGAAAAGTTGTCGCGGAGTATTAGCGGCGAGATGTTTTGGTGGCGCCCTCTTATGGTTTCCTCTCGTGACGTCATAACCTTATGAACAACAAGTTCGACGGTGTTCATAATTAGCATGGTGGAAGCTTGAGATCACTGCGCTCTGAAACCAACACTGCCAGCACCGTCAAAATTGAAGTTCTTACATTACTCTTATTTCTGACGATGAGAAAACCTTTGCTGACGTCATAGTCACGATTCGGCCAATCGTGGGAGGCCGACCACAGCGACGCTTTTGATCGCTCACGTCGCCAATAGTCTTGGTTTGTGTAGGTGCGCTCACTTGACGGCACATCGCGCTCAACTTGAACGGGCACGAGAAGACCACGTCTCTGTCGAAGCGACGAGCTACTGCATTTAGACACTGGGCGGTGTTATGATAGTATGGGATTGTGGCGAAATTCTTCGATGACAGCCCCCTAATGACGACCCGTATGTTGTCAGGTGCCCGATATCACAGACCAGCCTCCATCGTGTGTACCTTTCGGTATATTGGAATATCTCGAGCCCCCTGCTCTTCTGTCCCCCACTCCGTCGTCGTCTACTTCGCGGTCCTCAAATGATGAGCAAGCTCATAGCACGATTCCCACGGAATAATGAGCATACCCCCAAGTGAGAGCAACTTCATACCTATCTCGACTGTTCGCAGGAACGTTGACACCTCGGCACCGTGTCGTATCGCATCGCCGTCAATCGAACAGCTCGTAACTCTAGGCTTGTCACAGCATCGCATCCCTCTAATATTCTCATAACTTTCTACCGTATCTGTCATAAGGTTGAGAGCTGGGCTAGGTGATATTTTTTAAACATTATAAGATAAAACTGCGTAAAAAGGTACAAAAGGAAGCGCTCTGTCCTGTCCTGTTTGTCGCTTCCTTTTGTACCTTTTTGCGCTGTTTTATCTCATTATGTATCTATCATATTTATCAAGTACTGCCGGCGCAATCTTTTTCTTGACTTTGACAACAACGCTAAGGCAAACATTGAAATTGAAGTGTTGCGAGTGACTACGGAGCAATCTTGTCCGGAGCACGCATAGACGTTCTCCGCATCAGACGCGCCACGCGCCCCGTCACTTTCACTCGGACCCAACGGACCGGTTCGCTCGGCAAGAGCCCCACCTGCTCCAGGAACCAGATCAACATGCCGCACACGCAGATCGCTCGCATTTTCCAAGAGCTACAATGTGTGTATGTAGGCGATAAATTTGGAAAAGAAGGCGGAGGCAATCGTGGGTGTAGACTCATAGACCAGTTTGTCGGGAATCCGCTCGCAGAGTACTCGCCGAAAGCTCGATATATGCCAAGAGGACGGGCGTTTCGTTCATAATTCGCATAGTTTCGGAATCGCGCCGAGGAGCCCGCAAAGACCGCAAAAAAAAAAACGCAAAGACATCAAGTTAGCTCAGGTGCGTGCCCATGAAGCCCGTAATAAAATGTTGATGCCCATAAAGCACGTATTCATGCCTGTGAAGCACGCATGCAACCGGTATAATAATCAAAATATAAACGCCTTGCCTTTTGCGCGAAGACGGCCGTCGTTTTTGAGCGAAGATCCAGCAGGCGTGGAACACCTCCGCACCTCCGGACAAAAAGGGAGTTGCGCGGCGCGAACACGGGTGGCGGCACCATAAGTTTTACAGCAGTGCTCATGTGGTGGGAGGCGTTCATTACTAAAAACTAAAGAAAACAATAATGAACCAAACTCATTTAGCTCTAGGTATAACTGTGGGCATGGAGGCTCTGCAGCCATGAAGTTGCTCATGTTTTTCGTCCTCCCGCAGTTCCTGATCGAGTCGGCGCGTGGGTCCCCAACTAACTGGAGTCACGATGACGGCGCGGTTTTCTTCCGGCATCCGGACGACAATCTTCATCCTGCCAATCACTGGTCGACAGCACCGTCCTGTCCTGGTATCAAGTTCATCGAGAACATCGTTCACACCACGTCATCAGCAGGGACATCGACAGCGGCGGCTATAAAGGAGCTTCCCTTGCGACAGCGCGCCAGTGGGCATGGAGGCTCTGCAGCCATGAAGTTGCTCATGTTTTTCGTCCTCCCGCAGTTCCTGATCGAGTCGGCGCGTGGGTCCCCAACTAACTGGAGTCACGATGACGGCGCGGTTTTCTTCCGGCATCCGGACGACAATCTTCATCCTGCCAATCACTGGTCGACAGCACCGTCCTGTCCTGGTATCAAGTTCATCGAGAACATCGTTCACACCACGTCATCAGCAGGGACATCGACAGCGGCGGCTATAAAGGAGCTCCCCTTGCGACAGCGCGCCAGTGGGCATGGAGGCTCTGCAGCCATGAAGTTGCTCATGTTTTTCGTCCTCCCGCAGTTCCTGAGCGTGTCGGCGCGTGGGTCCCAACTAACTGGAGTCACGATGACGGCGCGGTTTTCCTTCCGGCATCCGGACGACAATCTTCATCCTGCCAATCACTGGTCGACAGCACCGTCCTGTCCTGGTATCAAGTTCATCGAGAACATCGTTCACACCACGTCATCAGCAGGGACATCGACAGTCGGCAGCTATAAAGGAGCTCCACCTTGCGACAGGCGCGCCAGTGGCATGGAGGCCTCTGGAGCAGCCATGAAGTTGCTCATGTTTTTACGTCCTCCGCAGGTAGTAAACAAAAACACTTGCCAGTGTTTTAAATCAGACAAGATGTTTGACTTGTTATGCTTCATGCCCCGAAGCTTGTATAGGCACAGTAGTTTAGAGTTTCTGCTGCTGTTGTTGATCGGGTGATGTTTGAGCGGAACCCAGGTCGCCATGTCAAAACCAACAAGCAAGACCAATTACTTAGACTTACACGAAAACAGTCGATAAACTTAAAAACAGTCATGCGATACTTCAACAAGAAAGCTAAACCGTTACTAAAAGAAAAAAACCAAAAGCAAAGTGGAACAGACAGTTTCACAACACCTTGAAGAAGCGCGTACTTAACCAACTCGCGGAGTTGAACTCGACGCACGAAAAGCAGAAGGATACTAGTAGCGGCCGCGACCCTACGGAACCCCAGCTTACTGCAGCCTTAAACCGAACTCGTCTCAGCTAAAAACACGTTGCGATGATGCAGAGGGCAAGATCCCGTCGCTGTAATCTTTTATTTATTTGGCATCACCGACGCAGACAAGGAGACGTGGGCCTCAGTCAGAGTGCTTGGTCACTAGCTTGTGCTCCGAAAAACTAAACGTGCAAGTTGAATCATCTAGGATTGAAAGGTCGCATCGCCTAGGAAGCCATTCGACCCTCAGAAAGTCGCCCAATATAGTAAAGTTTTCTTCGTTTAAAGATAAAGATAGCGTTTCTTTCATCAGCCCACAAGCTTAAAGTGAACTCGCGTAGCCATCAGCGAAGACTTCCCAATTTCTGTTCCGGCTCGCACGCCGTCACCTTCTTGATTTTGCCAAGGCCAAAAGGCACTCCCTACAGACTGCGTCATGATAAACTTTTTATAACTGATAAGTGCTACGTATTCGATGCCGCCCTTGGCGCCGTTAAAGAAAAGACACATAGGCCACGCCAGCGCTTCTTCTCGTCGTCCCTCTAGGAGTCGACCGGCAAAGCACCATGTTATCACTAACAAATCTTCAAGTCATTCTATCCTATTTACTAACATTAGAAGCCTAATACCAAAGAGAGACGAAATAATTTCAGTAACTGAAGCGTGTAATGCCGCTTTTGTTGTACTTACAGAGACGTGGCTAAGCCCTGATATATCTGACGTTGAGCTATTTCCCTCGCACCTAAACTTTCGAGTGTATAGGTCTGATAGAAAAACTAGAAAAGGAGGGGGCGTACTTTTGGCCATAAAAGACCATATACCATCTCGGCTAATACCGCTTACCACTGACCTAGAAGTTGTTGGGTGTATCTTTGCACAACGCCTTCCGTAATAATGGGCGTGTGTCTCAGGCCGCCGGAAATAAGAGAGATTTGTTATTGAACTGTATAAATGCCTTTCTGAACTCGCATGTAAATATCCTAACGCTTTAGTTACCCTTTTTCGTGATTTCAATTACCCAAATATTGACTGGTCTACTATTTGTTCCAACTGTGCATTTTCTCAAGCGTTTGTTGACCTTTGTTTAGATTTTAGCCTATCTAATGTTATCACTCAACCCACTAGAATTACCAATCGCTGCAGCAACGTACTCGACCTATGTTTAAGCAATGACCTTTCACTCTTCAGCAACGTCACATACTTACCCAGCATTAGTGACCATCTCGTCATTGAGCTAACATTCTCCATCACTACTCCTAAGAAATCACGTTATTGCAATTCTCAGTTAACTTCGCAGAAAGGACGGTCAATGAAAACTGGATTCTTTTCAAAGATAGACTAACATCCCTAATCAAACGTTTCGTTCCACTCACTCGAATTATATCCGATAACACTAACCCTTGGTACGATAAAAGAGTTCATTGTCACTCCAACAGGAAAAAAAGAGCTTATACGAGCGCAAAGGCTCTTAACACTAACGCATCTTGGAACGCCTATCACGAATGCGCTAGGGCCTACAAATCCGCGATTCATGATGCCAAATCCAAATTTTATACTCATGACCTCCCCAACATTTTAACTAATAAACCTAAAAAGTTTTGGAAAGTAATTAACCCAGCACTCTCTCTTCCATTGCAATTCGTTGATGAGTACGGCCTTCCACTTTCTGACGAACATAGTGCTCTTGAAACTAACAACTTTTTTAGCTCGATCTTTACCAATGAAGACTTGTCAAGTATGCCCAACTTGTGCCAACCCCTTCATCCTCCTATGAATCCTATCATGATCGACCACTCTGGTGTACTAAAGGCCATTGATCAGCTGAAGGTGTCTTCTAGTCCTGCGACGACCAAATAAACTCCAAAAAATTAATAAATACTAAACACGTCTCTTCAACTTTCCTCTGCGACATTTTCTCGCAGTCTCTTCAACTTTCTGAAATTCCATGCGATTGGAAAATCGCTAACGTCATCCCCGTTTACAAAGCAGGTGATCACCAACTAATCAACAACTATCGCCCCATCTGGCTCACCAGTGTGTCGTCTAAACTCTTAGAGCATATACTCTATTCTAACAGAATAAACTTTCTAGACTCCCACAACCTTCTTTTCGAGCATCAGCACGGCTTTCGCAAGTCATACTCATGCGAAACGCAACTAACAGCTTTTCTTACTGACGTTTACTCAAACTTTGATTCGAATAAGCAAACTGAACGCCATATTTATTGATTTCTCCAAGGCATTTGACAGGGTCCCCTCATCAACGTCTCTTACTGAAACTTAGAAATATTAATATTCATCCCTCAGTCGTCAAATGGATCTCCGAATTCCTCACAAATCGCACCCAGTACTCATCTATTAACAACACCAAATCTACCACCTGCACTGTAACCTCCGGCGTCCCCCAGGGAACCGTTCTTGGCCCCCTTCTATTTTTAATATACATTAATGATCTCTACCTCAACATCTCCTCTTCAATACGTCTGTTCGCCGATGACTGTGTAATTTATAGACCTATTAATTCAAACCACGATAATCAAATTTTGCAGAATGACCTCGCACTTATAACTCAGTGGTGCCACAAATGGCAAATGACTTTAAACTTTAATAAATGTAAATCTCTTCCTTTTCTTATCACCTTTCCACTATCCCAGTAGCTACCTGTTCCTCATATAAATACCTAGGCGTTCACCTGACCTCTGATCTGTCATGGACTACTCACATAAATGCTGTCACTGCCGATGCTAACCGTACTCTCGGATTTGTTCGCCGTAACCTCAGACTAGCTACACCTTCAGTTAAACTACTAGCTTATACAACCTTGGTCAGATCTAAACTTGAATTTGCTTCATCCATATGGTCACCATGGCAATCATATCTAACTAACAACCTTGAATCCGTTCAAAACAGAGGTCTTCGTAATATTTACTCTGACTATTCCCCATACACTAGCATATCAGGATTACGCAAAACAGCTAACCTTGACTTACCTTCTTTACGTCGAAGGGTTTCACGTCTCACTCTTCTTCAAAAAATCTTTTACCACAACAACCATCTAAAAGATTCTCTTCTATCACCTCCCTACCGTATTTTCCCTCGTTTTGACCACTCATGTAAACTGCGCTCAATTACTTCGTCATCTGTCTCTTATAAAATGTCGACTCTACCATCTGCTATTGACGATTGGAACTCATTACCTGACCTCATTGTAAACATGACTGACACTAACAAGTTTGCTGCAGCCGTTAACCTCTTTCTTTCTGAAATGCAAGTATAGGTTACAGCGTGTTTTTTATTAACCATTTTTGTTGATGTTTTTATTGTGTTCACTCCCTTGTATAATGATCCCTGGGGCCCTGAAGAAAAGAAATGATGATGATATTATTTCCCTAAATGCAACTTACGTCTTCCTAAAAATATAACATACTAATATTATAAAGTTCGTGTGAACATCGAACTCCCTAAATTTTGTCTTGTGTTTTTTGCGCTTCTAAAACCAAACCGCTCCCTGCGCGCCTGCGCGCATGCGCTCTGTGCGCTCCGAAACCGGTGGACCCACAGTGAACATATTTACAGTGGTCCCACTCAAGGCCACTCCCGGATACGATCGAACCATGTCCGCGCCCATTTTTAATTTTGATGAAAAAAAAATGTTTTGCTGGCCCCATGCCCAGAAGAATAAAACCAATCCTTGTTTTGGAAAAAAAGAAAAAAAAACTTGTCTTTGCGAACACATTTTGTAAGCCCCCCCCCCCCCCCCCCCCCCCCCCCCTCAGTCACGTGCGAGTTATCCGTATCGCGCGATGTTGGCATTTCGGGCGGCTTCCCCCCAAAACACTGTTCTGGCTACGGGTCTAGACATATTTACTGACAAATTAGGCACAGGAAGGATTGACAAAAAGTATAATTCACCGAGTTTTAGAGTCGTTATTTTGAGAAACAAAATCTCAAAACACGGCACATTGCGCAATAACGCTCCGGATTAAACATTTTGTTTCTCCGTATCAATAAAAGTTTAGTTCTTCAAACTTAGCCAGTGTGTTTCCCTTTACATAGTTCATCTTTGCATGAAATATTCTTGTCCTGGTTAGCGGGAGAAATTTACAAGAATTGCTTACACACGAACACTTAACTAAATATGCATTATATTGGAAACCATTTAAAAAAAAAAATCCCTAATAGTCTTTCAACTCTCCGAACTTAACGTTTATAATACGCACTAACAGAATCTGCAAAAACATAATGCCATATTTGTGTGGCTTTGAAGTTATAGAGCGAGAAATATGGCCAAATTGACGCTTACGCGGTTGCCATAAATGGGGCGTGCACATACCCGTTCTTCACAATTTAATTAATATAAAAAAGCGTCAAAATGCAACGTGGTCGTCAGGAAAAGACAAATCGACAGCGCAGAGGTGGGCGATTGTTTTAAAGAAAAAATTCCCAATACAATTTCGTACAACCGACCCAAAAATGCCTTTGGACCGGAGCGATCGAGAGGCGCCACCCTGTAACATGCTTCGCGGTGCCTGTTGCAACAGCCGGCGTATAGCGTCTCCGTCTACGCGACTTAAAGCAAGCAACTGGAGTGACTTTGCAAACAGATCAGCCTACAACCTTGGCGGTAACGTGATATAGGAGGTAGGGTGCGACAAAACCTGCGCCGCCTTTGAGCGCCAATAGATCCGCCGCCACGGAGGGCCGCACAACACAAAAAAAAACATAAATAAAAAATACTGCAAAAAAAAAAAGAAGTTCAATTGATTGAGATTGTTTGTATTGGACGTTTTCGGATAGGATCGAACGGCCATGTGCGGTCGACATTTCTTAAATTTTTACCATAAGATATATTTTACTTGTTGTGCAAACGCAAAAACATATACGAACTTCTTTTGCGGAAAATAAAATTTCTCTTGAGGAACAAATATCGCAAAGTCGCTGTCGGTATACGCGCACGCTTTTGCGACTTCCACGAAACCTTCCCTTTGGATACTTATAAAAAAACACTTCTGTCGCATAAGGTTTAATCTTTTTTTGTGTGTGTGCAGAGACTGTGCATAAAAGAAAAGGAGGAAAACATGTATAAACATGGTAAATGATTACAAAGCAATTCAGAGCTTTATGAACCGGGATCTTAAAAGACACGAAATTTAATTTTTTTTTTTAAACAGGATTCGGACGCGTTTGTTCAATATTCGCATAAATTCGGATTGAAAACGAAGATCTTTCTTCAGATATGCACTGATATGTACACAGGTTATCGATTTTGCAATTATTGGAAAATCAGTTTAAAATGAAGGCCATTCGAATTTTTCTTCTACTTTTCACAGATCAAGGCTCATAATCTGTCCTATCAGTTCCTTCAAAAATTCTTTGGAATATTTTTATATTTTTGAATTCACAGAGCGCTATGTGTACAGAATTGCCGTAACGGGAGTGGAGAAAGGTAGGACGTTGCCGATTTCAAACAAGGGCAAGAAAGGGGTAGGAAAATAGGAAGTCTGTGAAGAGAAGGTACTGTGACAAGAGTTCGTGACAAATAAGAATTCATACAAAGGATTACAGGTGCGTTTGAACACAAGTCAACAATCTAAATACAGATTTCTCGGATCAGTGAATTTCGGAGCTACCCTTCGTAGGAAGGCTGTGCTGCTGACGACCACGTTTAAATAGTGATAAGATAGAACACACGTTTAAAGTAATACAATTGAAATGGGTTTAATAAATCAAGATCATATGGGAACATTTGGCGCGTGACGCGTGCATTCTTTCTGCCTTACGCTGACCTGAGTCGGTCACGGCGCTCTCCTGGCGCTTCGAGGAGGAACATTTTTTCCCGTTTTGCCTTTAGCGATCATGGTTTGTTTCTTCTCAGTGGAACCGCAAGCTCGCGACCTCGATCTGCTTTTCGCAGCCTTAGGAGACTTTACTTTCAAAAATATATATTTTCTGCGCCTACTGTTCTTGCTGAAAGAGGTGCGGTTGCGAAGTGTCGGACCGTGTACACTGCCACAAGTGACAGGATTGAATTCCACGCACAGCAGAAGCGGAGTCCCACTCCTTTGCTTTCATTTTCCTGAAGGTTTTGACGTCAGCTTTCGGGAGGTGGATTAGTTTGACGTTCGGCAGTCTAGTGTTCAGTGGGGAAACCATCTCAGACGCTGACTTGATCACCGACGTGGTGGGCCGTCGGAGGTTTTACAGCGTTCTCTAGTGATTGACACGGCCCCCGATTCCATCGCAGGCACTCTTGCCATGTCCAGGTGCGGAAAAAATCCGCTTCACTGACGTGTACTTGTTGCTCTGCAGCTCGTGTAGTTGGTATTTGTTCTTAAAGTGACTTGCTGCACTATCCCTGACGTAGGTCACATGAGCACACCCAAATTGAATTTCATAATTCTCCAAACCGTTGTCATATAAATTAAGTAACACACAATCTCGTTCAATCGAAATTCTTTTTTTTTTTTTTTTGCTGTATCTTTATTTATTTTTTTTTTTCGCGTTCTGCGCCCTTCCACGGCGGCGGATCTATTGGCGCTCACAGGCGGCGCAGGTTCAGGTTCTGCCGCGCTCTATACCTCCTATGTCTTGCTACCGCCAAGGTTGTAGGCCGATTCGTTTGCAAAGTCGCTCCGGTTGCTTCCTTTACGTCGCGTAGACGGAGACGCCACACGCCGTCTGTTTAAACATACACCGCGAAGCATGTTACATGGCGCCTCTCGATCGCTCCGGCCCATGGGAATTTTTGAATCGGTTGTACTAAAATATGTTAGTAATTTTCCTTTCACAACTACCGTCCACCTCTGTGCTGTCAATTTGTCTTTTCCTGACAACCCGGTTGCATTTTTACGCTTTTTAATAATAATGAAATTGTAAAGAATGTGTATGTGCACGCCCCATTTATGGCAACCGCGTTAGCCTCAATTTGGCCATATTTCTCGCTTTATAACTTCAAAGCCACACAAATATTGCTGTATATTTTTGCAGATTCTGTTAGTACTGGATGAAGAAAGAATAAAACAATTTAAACTGGGACAACACAACCACATCTTGAAACATGTGGTTGTGTTGTCTCAATTTAATTGTTTTATTCTTTCTTCATACATCACTTCAACCAACACGCTCTTTTCCCAGGCGGTGAGTACATATTATCAACGTTACTTTGGAGAGTTTAAAGAATATGAAAGATAGCCTTTTTTAAAATTATTTTCAAGCCAATGCATAGTTAAATGCCCCTGTGTTAGCAATATTTGTAAATTTCTCCTGCTAACCAGGACAACAATATCTCTCCCACAGATGAATCATATACAGGGAAACACACTGGCAAATCTTGAAGACCTTAGCTATTATAGATACGGAGAAACAAAACCTTAAATCCAGAGCGTTATTGCTTATTGTGCCGCATTTGCTGTTTTGTTTGTCAAAGTAACAACCCTAATGGTCGTTGATTACTACTTTTTGTCAATCCTTCCTATGCCTAATTTGTCAGTAAATATGTCTAGACCCGTAGCCAGAACAGTTCTTTGGGGAAGCCGCCCGAAATGCCAACATTGCGTGATACAAATCAAATGTGCCGGAACATCACCGGCTGTGCCGACGTCCCTTGCTTCAGTTCCTAAATAAATGGAACGTTCAACAAATGAAAGACACGCTCTGAGCTTCAGTTCGTCACAGAAGCCCTCACTGAAGTTAAAAGCAAAGGCTTGCCCCAGAAGTACTCTTTGCAAGCGCCAGAAGGGATGCAAATGTCCTCAGTAAAGGCCTCCTTATTGTCTGCTAAGCTCTAATAACGTCCAGATCGCGAGCGACTCTACATTGACTCTCGGCAATTCCTGTCTTATTGAACCACGTCACAGTCTACACTCAAAATAGTTGCAACCCTCAACCCTCAACCACAAAGCATTTATTGAAACGGTATTGGTATTATATTGCACTAGATATTTGCGACCAGAATATTAACTCTTATTCCCGGAAAACATGATAAAAGTTTCATCGTTGAGCACCACCTACTGAGGTAAGAAATTGCAGTTTTCGCTGTTTCTCCCGTAGAGTACCATGCATTAGCTTGTGTTAAACAATGACTGCCGGTGGTGCCGCTCGATCCCAGCAAGAAAACAACTGTCGCAAAGTGGACGTGATCCCAAAATATTGCAAAGACGCCGCGCTCAGGAACCTAGGGGTCAAACCAGAGCTTTCTCTAACGGCACACATGTGATAGCACACTGCCTATTTTTAGAGTCCCGGAGAACATTTCGGAAGTCAAAATATTTCGAGAGTAATCTTAATCGGATCATGGTCTACCCCATCAAAAACGGCCAAAAAGGGAGTGTGGTTCAAAAATATTTGCAAGGGCGCCTCTCTCAGGAACCTAGGGCTCAACACTGAGCGTACTCTAACCCCACACGTAACGCAGCGGGCTTGGTCTGTAAATTTTAGAATACCGGAGAGCATTTGGAGAATCGAATTATCTCTCGAGCTTCTTTAATCGGAACATGCTCTCTCACATCAAAAATGGTCAAAAAGGGGGTGTGGTCCGAATATATTGGCAAGGGCGGCGCGCTCACGAACCTAGGGTTCAACACTGATCGTACACTAGCCCCACACATATTGTAGCATGCTTGCTCTATTTTTAGAATCCCGGAGAGCTTTTAGAGTATCATATAATTTCGTGAGTTATGTAAATCGAAACATGGTCTCTCCAATCAAAAACGTTCAAAAAGGGGGCGTGGTCCAAAAATATTGGCAAAGGTACCGCGCTCAGCAACCTAGGCTTCAACCCTGAGCATAGTCTAATCCCACACATGTGATAGTAAGCTTGTTCTATTTTTAGAGCCCCGAGAGCATTACGAGAATTCAATTATTTTGTGATGTATTTTAATCGGAACCTGGTCTCTTCCATCAAAAACGGTCAAAAAGGGGGAGTTGTCCACAATATTGGCGAATACGCCGATCTCAAGAACCTAGAGCTGAACCGTGAGCTTACTCTAACCCCAAACACATCATAGCAAGTTCGGCACACTTTTAGACTCACTGAGAGCATTTCGAGAATCGGATTATTTCGTGATGTATTTTAGTCGGAACATGGTCTCTCCCATCCAAAACGGTCGAAAAGGGGGCGTGGTTCGAAAGAATGGCGAAAACGACGATCTCAAGAACCTAGCGCTCAACCTTGAGCTTACTCTAACTCCACACACATCGTAACAAGTTTGGCGCACTTTAAGGCTTCCGGAAAGCATTTCGAGAATCGGAATATTTCGCGAGTTATTTTAATATTGGCATGGTCTCTCCCATCCAAAACGGTCAAAAATGAGGCGGGGTCAGAAAGTATTGGCCAAGGACCCGCGCTCAGGAGACTAGGGTTTAAACCTGAGCGCACTCTTATCCAATGGTTCAAACTTGATCAAATGATCAACAGTTTCGCGAGGGTTTATAATCAGGAGATGGGACCTCTCCAACCAAGAAGGTCAAAAATGTGGCGTGGTCTGAAAATGTTGGTAAAAGTACCACGCTCGGGAACCTAGGTATCAACCCAAAGCATGAACCAACCCTCCACCTATGATAGCAGTCTTGGCCTATTATTATAATCCCGGAGAGCATTTTGAAAATCAAACTTTTTTGCGAATTTATTTTAATTAACACATGTTCTCTTCCATCAGAAAGCGGGCATGGCCCAAGCAGTTCTGTCAGAGGTGCATGCGTTCTAGTTCAATTCTTACCTGAAGACCTGAGCGCGGAGGCGCCGGAAGCGGGAGGGCAGGGGAAGGGGGATGAGGGAAGAGGGTGCATCTTCCAATGGGAACCGGCCAACTAGTTGAATCCAACTCGTCGACGGCCAACTCGTCGAAGGCCCACTCATCGAATAGGGGAATCCGTATTAGGGAAATTCGTCGAAGGATAACTTGTCGAAAGGGAAAATCGGTCGAAGGGCGATTAGTCGAATGGGTTGAATGTCGGTCTGAGGTAAAAGTTCGCGGTTCCTTTTTATCTTTTGACCTAAATTTTTATTTGTGTTTGGACTAGGGGCAGCGCCCTTGTTAAGTTACAAGATTGAAAGGAAATTTACAAGAGGGCAAAGACAGGAGAGAACCATTTTACAAGTTGAAAAATGTGCCATCTAATGATCGTCCTTTTGTTATCTTTCTTTATTACTTATTTTGTAGTGATCCGCCGCAGAATGTTGCCACGAAGCGGCGTGAACAGGTGAGCCAGGAGGGTCGATAATTTTGTGATGAGCCGCCGCAGACTGTCGGCATCAACTAATGAACCGAGTAGGTTAACACGCGCCCCAATGATACACGAGCGACGGGTCTAGGCCGAATCGTCGAAAGCCGACTCGTCGACGGCCAACTTGTCGGCGGCCCATTCGTCAAATAGGCCCATTCGTAATAGGGCAACTCGTAGAAGGAAAACTCGTCGAACAGGGCAACGGGTCGCCGCTGTTTCAAAGCCATAGTATATAATTTCTTGTCCTGAAATATAAAAGCAAATGCTGCCGTATAGTAATGCGTGGTATCGCCGCACAGAAATAGACCTCCAGTGTGCGCTTTCTTGTCGAAAGGTGACAACTTACAGCTTTCTTCGATTTCACGGTGCAGTGAAGGATGACAATTGCGTCGCGCGTATATCACTGGGGCACGTTTTAACCTACTCGGCCCACCCGTTCACGCCGCTTCGCGGCGACAGTCTGCGGCGGCTCATGACAAAAAGTAATAAAAAAAAGGAGGTTCCCTTAACGAACATTTCTCAACTTGTCTCAATGTACTGTCCTGTCTTCGCCCTCTTGCAATTTCTCCTTCCCTCTTGTAATCTAAGAAAGGCACTGTCCCTAGTCTAAACAGAAATAAAAATTTAGGTCAAAAGATAACAAGGAACCACGAACTTTTACCTCGGACCATCATTCAACACATTCGACAAGTCCCCCTTCAACAGATTACCCCTTTCGACAAGTTGCCCTTCGACGAATTTCCCTATTACGAATTGGCCTATTGGACGAATTGGCCGTCAACAAGTTGGCCGTCGACGAGTTGGCTTTCGACGAGTTGGCCGGATCCCACGAGTGACGTAGTGAACATGCCCCAGTGCACCGTGAAAGTGGCGAAAGCGGCAAGTTGTTACCTTCGTCAAGAAAGAGCCGACTGGAGGCCAGTTTTGTTAAGGAGCGCCTATTGTATACGTTTTTTTATGAAAGAGTTACACATAAAACACAGAACACGAATTATTATAGGGCAATGTTCGCTTTAACGTTTAAGGACAAAAATTATATATTTGGCTTTAAAATAGCGGCGACCAGTTGGCCTATTCGACGAATGGGCCGCCGACGAGTTGGCCGTCGACGAGTTGGCTTTTGACAAGTTGGCCTATAGACCCTCTTCCAATACCTCCTACATAAGTGAGCCTAAGTGCTTTCCTGCATCACTAAAGAAGGCCGCCGTATACGCCATTGCTTGAACACGACTACGGCGTGAGCGCTCGGCAAGATGTATGTGTCCGATAAGTGAGAACACGACTCCTAGCTGAGCACTGACGCATTGGTTGGGTTCAAGCTTTGGCCTTCCTTCTTTAGTGACGCAGAAAAGCACTTGGGCTTTCTTATCAAGTACTAGGAGGTATTGGATGATGCACCCCCCCCCCCCCGGACATCTCAGAAATTTAATGTATACATTATGGGGGAGGAAGTGGAAAATCGCTCCTCCGCCTTACACCCCCCCCCCCCCCCCCTACCCGGCCCAATCTCCCAAATAGTCCCGATCCCTCTGTCTGAGCGTGCCTTAACCCGCCCATTTTAATGCAACAGCCTTTTTATGATATGTAGACATTTCGATGATCGCATCAATTAGCTAGTCATTTTAATTGCAGTATAAGGCAATTTTAGTGCTTTGAATACAGGGCCTTGCCGAGAGGCATAGCCACCTGGAGCTGACGCACTGACTTCCAAGTATACACTCCTGCACGCGCAAGGATCTGTACAGTGTCCGTACATCGCCTAACTTGATAAAAATGAAGTTAAAAAAGAAAATTCTTGCTCGTTCACTACTCATTTTTAGAGCGCAGCTCTTAGACGCCCGTTTCCGGCTTGAGCGGCGTCGCCGTCGCCGTCGCCATAACCGCGCGCTGCATTATGGGAACTTTTCCACAATGACGTCATACGTGACGTCACGCGTGACGTCACGAGGGTCACGGTTGACGTCACTAGGGTAACAAGTGACGTCACAAGGGTCTCAAGTGACGTCACGAGGGAGGAGGGATGGGGAGAGAGGGAGGGGAGGAGGAGGGAAGGAGGAGGAAAGGGAGAGGAGGAGGAAAGGGAGAGGAGGGAGGAGGAGGGGCGAAAAGGAGAGGAAGGAAAAAGGAGGACGAGGGGCATACCATCCCCTCCTCCTCCTCAAGAGTTGCGATCTAATTGGGCATTACAGGGAATTGTAAACGTCTCTTATTTTCATCTAAAGTCATAGCCTCCTCTACCGGGTGTTTCCGGAAATAAGTGAAAAATCCTTAAATCTTCCGTGGTAGAAAAAAAATATTTTGGGGAACTAATTATTAGCCACGGCGGACGTCAGAAATTGCAAATAACATAGTAAAGATCAAGCTAATTACCTAATATTTAGTAATAAAAATATATATATAGGTAAAATAGGCGTATGGATCTTATTAGGAGCTTCTAAGCATTATCGAAAACTCCTAAATCAGTCAATTTTAGGGCGACTTGGGGCGCGCTAGACGCCCCGGGGGTGCGCTGAAGTTACCACTCGTGCAGTTGGCAAAAGACCGGCAATGGGAAAACGCCGATGATGTCCTTTCGCGGACAAATGCAAGCACACTCACACGCGTTTACACAGGCATAGACACACGCACTTGTACCTGAAGGCAATCGTGGAAACACAAAGAACCAAAACGGAACAATTTAAGCTTTTTATCCATAACCCGCATGTTCAGTTTATCCCCCCCCCCCCCCCTCCCGCCCCCGCAAAGGTTGCGTACCTTCTCCCAAACGTGACCGTTTTATATGTGATGGCTATTCAACCAAACCATATCTCGGTTTTGCATTTAATATTAGCAAAATGTTATTACATTCGTTTTCAACTTCTCGTTTTTAATGAAAGCAGCCTCTTCGAGAGAGCCGCGGCTTGAGATTGGCCGACGAGCGCTCATCGTCACCGCGCTAACACCGCTCCTGGGGTATGCCCCGCCTTTCCTGAGCGGAAAAGTCCGCTTAGAAATGGGTGTGTTCTGACCTTTCATCATCTTTTTAATAGGAAAATTGTCGTCGCGTGACTGTAATCTTCTTTTTAGGATACTTATGCCCAGTAGAATTAGTTATGACCAAGAGCAGACAATCGCAGAATCTTCTTTAGTGCCCCTTTTAAAATCTTAATGCACTTTTCATGTCGTAAATTTCGAAAAGCTTTCTATCTGTCATCTCTGCTCTAATATTGATGCCTCTCGCCATCTAGCCGCACATTCGCACGCTAGCCGATCTGATCTTGAAACGTTGGGGTACTCTTTATTAAACTCTTGATTAGAGGCCCTGTTTTTGTCTAATATCTATTTTTAACCAGGCAGAGAGCTGTCGAACGTTTACCTTCAAGCCAAACGGAGGGGGTGGGAAATTTTGGGTTGGGGGGGGGGGGGGGGGGCAAAGATTGCGGCAAGAGGTCACGTTCGCCTCCGGCCTCTCCAAGCCAGGCCTTGAGCCTTTCTGAGCCGGGCCACCTGCACTCCAGCGGTACGAGTTTGTTTTCCCCGTCATCCGCGAATCTTTTCATTTTTGCCACAGTTTGTAAGTTTTATTTACCGGATCCAGGAAAAAAAAAAGAAAAAAAAATAACAATTAGAATTTTTTGTTAAGAGATTCTGTTCTTGCCTCAACTTAGATAATGCACATTAGAAACGTCCCAAGCCGGGGATCTCGTCCACCCCTCATCAAATGGTGTAAAACTAATAAAAAGAATTTAAAGATACCAAGGACAAAGGAGCCGGAATATGCACTGCGCAAGTTTGTCAGGGCAAACAGGCCGCACCGTTTTATATTTTTGTGTCTGGAAGTAAAAGATATATCATAAAATAGGGCTGCAGCCTAAGAGGTAAAATGCAATGTTATACAATACCTTTCCAGTGTAAAATGCGAAGATGCGCCAATATCGTGCGCTTTGTTAGCTCTTAGATATCGAGAACTGGAAAGCCACCTTGCGTGGTTACTCTAACAAGTTCAGGTCCCCTCCAGGCAGGTCAGACACTCATGAACATGAACTCTTGATTCCGAGTAAAGGTGATTGACACGCTGCCTAGATCCGCATTAAAAATGAGATTGACTTACGTCGGTTACGCTAGCAAACAGACATGTATTTGTACGATGTAATGAACGTCGTAATACGCCGCTCACTTGTTTATGAATAGAATATCAAAATCTGGTGCTTGGTTAGGCGGTTTTATGTATATTTTGTACAGAAAAAACTTGCTACTGCTTCGATGTAGCGCTATGTTTGTGGTCGTGTATAGCCATGAGACCACTCACTGGGGGTCTGTCTTCACAAATTCGGGGTTTAGAATATTTAACCAAAACACAATGTGTTAGGAACCATTCTCTGTGATCACGAATCAAAAATCACGTAAGGTAGACAAAAAACACGTAGGGTGTAAGGAGGTTTTCCATGACGTCTGCGGCGCCAGAGTTGTGAGCTAAGTGTGCCTAAAGAAGCGCGCGAAGGCGCATTTCTACCTCTCGTGTGTCATATTAGCGCGCACGCCGCTGACCAACTAGCCAGCGCGCTCGTAGCCTAAAGCGGTTATCGAGCTTGCCTTACATGAAAAGAGCCAAGGTTCGATGCCTTATCGCGGGTACACATTTTTGTCGACTCTGTTGTGATGTTCTGGTAAATTCGAGAAACGTGTTGCTGATTCGAGGTTAGAATGTTCTACGCGCCGAAGCTTCTACGCCGATTGTTCCAGAAGCCCACGCGTGTATACAAAAGTGGCTCCGTGTAGCAAGCCGCAGTCCGTCTTACGCTAGCGCCGTATTCTGCCCCTTCGTCGACATCGTCGCTCGCTTACGACGCCTGTTCTTTTTACCCTTTGTTTTGTCACAAGTTTGCATTTATTAAGCCGTCAGTTACTTCACCTAACGCCGTCTCGTCACTTCATTCGTGACAATATTGAGTTGGCCGTGGGTACCGGACATTTCATTGAACGCTTTTTCATCGAACGCCATTTTATCCAATAAGTGAACAGTTCGTCGAACTCAGATTCATTTAACGCTGTTTCATCGAATTTCGATTTACTTAATTTTGGAGCATTACAATATGTTTTGTTTTCTATGTTTACGTTTTTTACGTTTTTTTTTTTTTTGTTTGCTCTTGGAATTGTTTTGACGCTGCTGTCGAATCCCCAGAAGTAGAATTACAACCCCTGTTATTTTCTTCACTTCAATGTTGGTTACTGAATCGTAGGGAGAACCTCCTAAAGAAGACCTGAGTGGGTATGCGACTTACTCTTTTCTGGTGACGTAAGCGGCTCTTCTCGACTGCACACTTTCTTCCCCCTTCATCCCTCTATTGGTTCACGCATAAAAGGTGCTTCTGGAAAAGGAATACTGCTTCTCTCCGCTGCGCCTTTTTATTTTGCAATTGTCTGTTTACATTGTATTCATTATATAATGGGAGAATTGCTTTTTTTTTTTGTAAGATGAAAATTCGGCAGGTCTAGGGTAATGTTGATTGCAAATAAATGAATCAGGCGGGCAGATACGTCTTTTTCTCTGTTTCATTTTACATAGTTCTAAAAAGAAATATCGTCAGCGTTTCCGTGTTTTTATGTGCCACAACGAAACAAAATTAATAATTTACTATAACAAATAGAAATACAAGAAAAAAGAAAAGAGTCTCTTATTACTAGTTGCCTAGTCCACTGGAAAATAAATCGTATAATTTGCGATGATCATTATCAGAGTCACCCTTCCGGTTATATACATAAAAAAAATATATTTCCTGAATACAGAGCTCGTACTGTTCAAATAGGCGGTGTTCGTAGCAATAGCTTCGATGAATCGTCGCTCGATGTAATGGCATTCGATAAAATTGCGATCAATGTGAAAGCTTCGATGAAATGGTGTTCGATGAAACGGCGTTGGACGAAACATTCGGACCCAGCTCGGCGCAACTCAGTTACTGTTTCTGATTGCGATATTGGTGTGCTTAATTTTAAGGTGGGCTGGTTGGTTTAACTTGCGCCTGGTATATTCAGCTTTGGTATTCATACCCACTAAAAAGATAGCCTGTCCCAAGCATCATTATTCCCCGGGGTCCCACCTAGCTTGCGTCAGTGTCGTTGCTAGCGCACCATGCAGCGTCTTCCAATTACGAGCAGGACCCCAGCACGACTTGACGTCAAAACGGACGGGTCTGCGGCTTTGCGGCGACTTTTGTGGAACGTGTGTGTACTGCTTGTGGCGGGTCGGGATCCACTAACGATGACGTCATGCGCAGGACTTGTCTTCTAACTGGGTTACGTCCATGCGCTCGACGAGCGAATGGGCGCGTTGACGGTTCTACGATGACGCGAACCCAAGAGAAACTGTAATCATGAGGGCCTTGCACGGAGTACCGGCAAACTGAACTCGCATGACGCAACAAATGTGGAGTAACACCGAATAGTCAATTACCTTATGCATAGACCCACCGGCCGTGCGCTAACATGCTAAAAACAACATAAGCTAAATGCCGATTAAGTTTAGGCGTCTACAAAGCACAATACATTTTTATATACTATAAAAGGCCAGCTGAACTTAGGAAAATAGAATATAGAGAGAAAAAGAGACAGGCATACCGCTGGACTACCAACTGTGTTTTAATACTTTCTCCTCTTTCTGAACCTTGACTTTGTGCTTTTTGTCTTTTTTTTTTGTGCGTGTTTTAAAACCCACATAAAAACACAGCTTATATCCGAAACCTAACTAAACTTGAATTTGAATCACCCGTACATATTTTTATATGTATATACATATTTTTATTTGTATTTTTACATAATTTTATATGTATATGGCCGATCACAACTTAGCAATCTGAGATCTGCCCCAGTAAATGAGTGCTCAAAGCGCTAAAAAATATTAACCCCGGAATTTTTTTATCGGATTCTAATGTTTTTTTTTTGTTTTTATTTTTATAAATTTTAAATTTGTTTACATCGCGAAGTTAGGGCGCAGTCCTCTTTCTTTGATGCAAATCGTGTCAGATTTATATCAAAGGCAAGCCATGAGAATAATGCCCTCACCTTCTGTCAGAAACTGGTCGCTTGGAACCTCCAAATCATTCGTGTCCGTCGGTTTTGCTCAAGCGAATTTCTCGGAACTGCTTGCCAATATATTTGATCATTTTTGCTTGCGCTTGGACGCGCTGAAGCGCATCCATCATGATGTTTGAACCTGATGTGTCCTCACGCCTAAGCATACGCGAAGAAATGTCAGTGCCTTGAAACGTACCAACCCAAAAACCCTCGTGTACCGACACGTTCATACACCGAAAAGTCCACACTGAAACTATGCACATAAACAATCAGTACTGAAATATCCGGTTAATTAAAATGTACATGTTATGAGCGCTACGTCGAAACTATCCAGGACCACAAACCAACTTGGAGCTTTAATCTTTGCGCCGCTCTGGTTTTATCTCTTTTGTAGCGGATAGCCTTACTTTGTGCACGCTGCTTGCAACTGGGTTTCATGCAGAGCGAGTTGTCACCTATCAGACACACAGGCGCATTAACTTACAACAAAATAAAACTGGCACGAAGAAATAGCCAGCAGCAAATTCACCAAACACTTTTTCTTCGATACTTCGGGACCTACTCATAATAAAACGTCCAAATCTCAATAACCTTCGTTGTCAGCTTTGCTGGGTGCTGTGAATTCGTCGTGCTCCGAACTAAACGCAATAACAGGATTCTTTTAAAGGGTTTTGGCGCACTTTTGGAGCCGTCGTTCGTGTTTCTTTTTTTTTTTTTTGCTAATTAATATAAAGTTTAGCGTGCTTTAACCTACGCCACGCCTTGTATTAAGCCAATTTGTTTATGATTCTGACCGCTTCTGTGGCGTTATCCTGAGCCCAACGTGGAGAGATTGAACCGCAGGTGTTCTATCGCGAATAGTTTGGAGCGTCGCTCACATCCCCCGTTTGTTTGCAACCTAAAGTCCTCCTATTTTTTTTATTTCTATATTCCTTAATAAATTAAATAATTTTAGACGTTGTCTTTAAAATCTTTTTAGCAAAACAAGGTAGTCTTGTTACAGCGTCATAAAAATTTGCGATGGGAAGATGATTCGTGAATTAATGCACAAAAAATTCGGTACGTTTATCATAATATTAATAGTTCGTGCGCCTAGACATCGCACCAGAGAGCCCACATCAAAACTATATGCATCTAAATGACTGAAAAAAGCATCCTACAGTGCAGTCTTATAATAAAACAGCTAGCAATCAATCGTGTTTTTTTTCTAGAGCTGTTTAGAACACGTGCATCCGCTTCACATTCGTTGTAACAGTAGAAAACAAAGAGGAACTTTTGTTAAAATTGTTTTGTTTTATTTTATCTGTTTCGGTTGTAGTCATATTCCACAGATTGTGACACGCGTTGTGAGGATACGCCAACCCAAGTTTTAAACCTTGAAAGTCGATGCACAACCTCGATTCTAATCCGTTTACCATTAAGCTGACAGTACGGTGGGAGCTACGAGCTCGTCGGAATAAGCAACAGCATTCCTTTCGTCAACTGGCTCTGCTCTCTGCGAGTGGATATGGATGAGAGCATGATAACGTGGCGAAGCGATAGGGGTATGGGTCGTTAAACAAGCGTGTCGGCTTAGTGGTGAATGGGGTATCGGGAAACAATCCGCCTAGCATACGGCACAACACCGTCGGTCCAAAGCTGGTTTGAGCTAGGTGAAAGACAAAGCGGATAGGGGTAAAGGAGGTAAAATGAACGAAAAAGTAAAACGTTTGTAGAAACGTTTTCATGCATTTCTGAGGAGACAGTGGAGACAACGTCCTCGTTAAACCAGTCGTACGCCTCTCTTTCGCCACGTGATCACACTCCCGCCCATACTCACGCGCAGAGAGCCGGCTCAGGTGATAAGACGGAGGCGGCTGATTGGCCCGGAGGGCACTTAGTTCCCACCACAGTCTCAGCTTAGGTGTGAACGGGGTAAAAAATTGTTACGAAAAAGCACCTCCTCGACCGGTGGGACAGCTTTCCCACTAAAGAAAATAATGATCCCCGGAGAAAATGAAGAAAGGGGAGAAACGACAAACACAATTCTTGAAACGCAGCTAGGGATTATTATAGTCATTCTTGTCCAGCTCGCTTTTGCATTAATTGCATTATATTCTGTCCTCCCTTCCCCAGTCCACAAGACAGCTCGTGCTCATAGCGCCATCTGTACTCCGACAAAGCAACTGAAATAGGTGTGTGTGTAGGCGTTGTAGGTCTGAAATAGGTGCCGGCGTCGCCTGTGTGTGTGTAGGCGTTGTAAATGGAGATTGGGAGGGGAAAGAAAGTCAATTGTGTATGCGTCCTTCCCTACTGTCTTCTCCACTCCTTCTCGCATTCGCGCTCCGCAATCGCGCTCCGCCCTTCTCTTTTGAGCCCCCTCGTTCACCGGCAGACCAGCGGCATCAATGCCGGCTCCCTTCGTAAGCGGTTCGAGGCGTTGCCAGGGTGCGGTCTTGCCGGAGCCTTTCTGGGGGAGACGCGTTCCAGGCGTCATTGAGAACGGTCGACTTTTAGCGGGCTCCATAAACCCCACGTGACCCTCGCATAAACACCGCCTCGCTCCGTCGGCCTGCCGCTGCACGTCCGCCAAAAGAGCTTTCTGCGACGGATCCCGCCATGGCTCCGTACGCCCCTGCACCGTGGACTACCATGCGATATTTAAAAAAACCGAAGGTAAATCACCTCACCACCATCCTGAAGCTGACCGACATTGTTTCTTTTTCGGAGTTTAAAGAGATGCGGAACCGAAATCTTAATTCCACAAAACACGGCGGCAGAAGTGTGCTATGGGACACTACAAACACAAAAACATCACTCATACATCTATATCTCGTACGGATGGCCTTTTTTTTTTTTTTTTTTAAAGGAGGCGCTTTTGAGATATGTTGACGTCTTGTTTCTCCGAGAAAAGTCGAGAAGGAGAGGAAACGGCCTCGCGTCTTCTCCGCCTCGCCGCCTTGAGGTGGCGAAGCGAAGAGAGAACGAACCGAGATATATTGACGTCAAGTGCCTCGTCACCCTCGTTCAATAGCGACCTTTTTTTTCAAAAATACGGCTGTTCATTCGGGATATCGCCTTATGGGTGGTGTTGTACGGATTCTAGCGTCCCGCCTAACCCTTCTGCATTGTTTTCTGAAATCCCAATTTCGGAGCACCATCCCTTTAAGTCCACCCTCCTTAACGACGCTGTCATCACCGCCGCCCATCTCACACCTTTAGAAGACAAGAGACGTACTTCAAAATCCGCGACTTGCAAAACATACCGTATTTTCCGGACTATAGTCCGCGGACTATACATGTTTAAACGTTGAAAATTCAGGCTGTGCGGACTATCTACGCTTGCGGACTATACAGGAATTTTGTTTTTCAATATCGTTGATTATGACGAGACGAATTTTGTGAATAAAAAAGTATGTAAGTTATGATTTATGTATAATACAAGCTTTTTTGTGAGCTAAGAAAGCAGACACATGTCAAGGTGTGCCGCGTATGAGAAGATTTTCGTGTTGACTAAGCACCAGGTGGGGACTATGCACCGAGTGCGGACTATGCACCGGGTGCGGACTATCTAAGCAAAATCTTTTATATTTGACCTTGAAGTTGCCCCTGCGGGCTATACACCGGGTGCGGACTATAGTCCGGAAAATACGGTATTCGTCGCCGACACCAACCGCCCCTCCGCCCAAGACAAGCTCCTTCAAACCACCCAAGTCACCATTCAGAACAGCACATACACCATGCCCAGCTACCCCTCGGCTCCCGCAAACTCCTGCAAGGGCGTCATTTATGGTGTCCGCGCTCTCACCACTTCCGATAAGCTAATCGCCCACATCGAGTCCGAACTTCCTGTCATCACCGCTCGCATGATGGGAAAGACAATGACGGCACTCATCACCTTCCAAGAAACGTATGTGCCTTTCACAATCTACTATCGCCGCCTTGAATTCCGCTGCTACTGCCACAAGCCCAAATCGCAGCAATGTCCAACCGGTCTCCAACTCGGTCACCGCATCGATGTCTGTCCCAAGAAGGGCAAGCTCTCCGTGTGCGACATCTGCTACCAAGAAAACTTCACATGGGACATGCCTTAGACCCAAACTGCCCCGCCAAGAAGCAGGCCAATGCGCAAGCCACACTCGCTGCTATACAAAAGGCGAGTGCAGCAGCGCCCCAAAGCACCCCACGAACAGCGCACCCCTCCTCCACCACCGAAAACCAGGAGTGGGAAAACCTCACCTCCTCCACCCTTCAACTTAACACCTCCCTCCCCAAGACGCCTAATATCAACACCAGACGAGAAAATTATCGCCGACCACGCGCCTCACAAGGCTCAACCCAGCAACCGCGCAATGCCCGAAGTCTCAGCCGTAACAACAAGGTGAGAGAAGCACTCCGTCCCACCTCTCTCCCCCAATCTACACGTTTAACCCAACCCGCACCACTACACATAACTGCCTCTGACATATAGAAACAGGCACTTGTTGCTGCCAAGCGCGCACCACCCATCACCAACATAGTCCACGCGATAAAGGTAGGAGTCGCTAACCGGTCACCATATGACCAACAAACAGACATCACAACTCCCCCTCTCAACACACTGATTCCCAGGCTCCGTCGACCTTAACCAAATTAAGCTTATTTTTTTAAACATCCAGGAGCGCCTCACAGCTCTCGGGTGGGGCTAGCAGACACCAAAGCACATTGCCCATAACCCACTATACGTAAGACCCCCGATCCCCATCACAATGAGAACAGTATACCCCGCCAAAGCGGCGACAACTCCTCAACGGAAGGCGAAATTAATGCCTAAACAATCCATACACTTCCTTCAATGAAACTGCTGCAGCCTACAACGTAAACGAGCCCTGCAGTCTCACCCATTACCTAACGCACTCGACCGCAAACCTGACGTCATTTTGCTACAGGACGCGCAAGGCACTCGCAACCTCCCACAATATACCCCTCTACCCAACCCAGCATCACCCAAACTGACCGCAAGCAAAACAAATAAACTCCCACCCTCGTTACGACATATGTATTGAATCAATTCCCCACGATACAACGCAACACAAAAAAATATCAACCCTGTTCTCCGAGAGCACGTCATTACCAGCCTTCAACCACAAACCTGCCCCAATCCAATCGCCATCGTGAATGTGTACTACACTCTAAAAAAAAGGGGAGCGCGACTTAGTCCCCGAGGGGAGCAAGTGCGTTGCCACAACCATTTGTCCTCTTGGGGACTAACGGGAAGGGGAGTAACAGTTGCACCCCTCCATTATTCTCTCGCAGTTCCTCCGATGGGATCAAATGTTGCGCAGTTGCAATTGACCCCTGGAGACTAACTGTTAAGCCCTTGCACTTGGACCCCTGGGACAAACTGTTACACCGTTTTAAATGAACCCCGAGGACCAACTGTTAGGCCCTTGCACTCGAACCCCGGGGTCTAAACGTTGCGCCTTTGGATTTAGACTTCTGGGACTAAAGGTTTATTCTTTACATTTGGTCCCGAGCCACAAATCTCCGAAACGAAATTGTGCAGTTCAGGTTAAACGTAGCTTTATTGCCTCGTAGATACACATCGCATTCAAGGATGACTGAAGTCGAAGTTCCTGGGCGGTAAAATCCACGATAAGGCCAAATTCCGAAGAGTGCACTTGCGTCGACGATGGCTTGGACACTGGGACGTCTGTCCAAACCGGTCGTGGTCCAAGCACCGTTTATTGGGGCACCGGCAGCTTCTTGCCTGTTTGCGAGGAATTTGGATTATTAGTAATAGGGCAGCGTGAAACACCCGATCGCTCGAAAAAAGTATGAGATATAACACACGCATAATAAAATAACAAATAGGCTGCATAAGTTCTACAATGGTTCACATCCAAAAGCGATCTGTTCACAGCAGACCAGCGCAATATTCGATTTTATTAGACCGTTCGCTGCGAACTCCAGACCCGTGCACCGTGTGCGTGCTCAAACTATGCTTCAAAGAGACGGCACGAGCTCTCGCCATCAACGCGAAAGTCTAGTGTACAATCGAATAAATGTCTCCATTAAGGCCGGTTCTCACACGCAGCGGAGCGCTGATGTTGCGCTGCTCACGTCTCGTGAGCTGCTTTTCGTCTGCTATGAGACACAGTTTTTACGGCGCGATACAAAGCTGGTGACCGCTCCCGTCTGCACGCGCTTAGCGCAAGGTCAGCGCTATGCTTGTAGCGCTCCGCTGCATGTGTGGACGGGCCTTTATGGTCAAGTGATCATGCCAAGGTCTACAAAACAGAAAAAATGAGCCACCGGTAGAACTGGCGTTTCGCTCGATACGATGGAATATGAGGTCTCTGTGCTGCATAACTAAATCAACAACCATGGTGCCAAAAAGAATAGAGCATGGCGCGCGCTTTACAAGCTAGCGAACGCGCTCAAAATAAATCACTTTCTGAAGCCGCAGTTAATGAATACACCATAAACTGAGGTACTTCGATATACCTTAATCTAGGTCCCTTGACTTGTGACTTCAGAACAGATCAAGTGCAGTGCTTCAGCACCGCGAATCCCAACCGGATCCCGCCATGATCCGAGACGACACAAGGAGAAAAAACGGCGACCACGCTATATTTGAACTTTCAACTTACTAAAAACAGGTTATTTTCAAACAAAGACCCCTTCCCAGACTTGTACACATTACTGAAAAATAGCAAGGAATTACATTTACAATTACTCAAGGCTAAATTGTAATTTATTGCAATTACAATTACCCTCCTATAAAAGTAACTGACCGTTACTCCAAAAAGTAATCCGTTACTTCCGTGGCGTTACTTTCAACATTATTGTCCTCGGGTAAGAAACAAAGGGAAGAGGGTAATTCAAGTTCTTATTGTTGCAACCTGTTCCATTTAACGACCTTGAGTATTTTGAGCAATAGCTGACTCTCGGAAGTCTCGTTAGACATTCTGCGTTATTTCTTACTCTATATGTCGACCGCTACGCTGAACACCCTCTGAACTGAGGCACTGGATGTGAGTTTTTTTATTGTTCCTCACGAATGCTTCATGCTCTACATTGAGCTTTTTCAGCGATGCAATGGAGTTGCAGCCGTTGCCTGATATTTGAGAGTTTTAGTAGATCGTTCCGATACCTCCGATGCCCCCTATAACAATACGATGCATGCGCAAAGGCGGCGGCGGGATATCGGGTATCGTTATCGGAGTCATTGGACTGATCTACTAAAATTCTCTAGTGTCTAAATCGCAATGCTGTGGAAGTCATCATACATCTAGCCTAAACTATAATAAGTATTGATTTATGTTCATCTTACTATACCGACATATATTGCCAGACAATAGCAAAACGTAGTTGTAACAGTAAGGTGATAATTAAATAATAAATAAGGTTTGGCTCTATATTATTCTTCCGTTGGTTCTGAACAGGTCGAGCCTCGTTTAAAACGTCGGTGAATAATTTTTTTTTTTTTTTTTTAAGTTGCCAGTATATAAATATAATGCAAAAGAGGACACACAAAACAACAATTAATTAGAACGTCGGTTAAAACAAGGAAATGTAAATGCACGTTTGCCGTGTGTACCTTGCTTGGTGCCGTTCAAAAACGCACGGAGCATGAACCGACTGCAGTCTACTCCGGTGTTCTCCAGATAGACGTCCGCTGTGCCATGGGCAGCGAAGCGCAGAGTACTAACTAAGCCGCACTAAGGCCCCACTCACCCGTTTCACTCTTTCCCCAAGTCCAGAATATCAAGTCTACATCAGCCACCATTTTGTTTTATTTGTAAAAATATCTGCTTGAGATAAGATGCGTCCTGCTGGGGTAGAAACAGGAAGAAGAAAGGAAGACTATTACCATTTTCGAAGTGCTCGCTAAACGCTGACTCACAAATAGGGTGACTGAGACGCAGATAACCTGGCTGGAATTCACAAATAAAGTGGGCCAACCCTAGAAGTTGGACTACAAAAAATTAAGTAGCTTTTAAAACAGTCAAATAATGTAAAAGAAACAGGAAAAAAAAATACATCCTGGTTTATAAGAGAAGATGATAAGTGTGCAGCCACAAACTAGGATGCTTGTGGCAATAACATCTTCACATATTATCACATCTCTTTTAGTGGATTTTAGGGTAGACGGACGTTGTACTGCCGCGCGCGCAGCTTGCCAAGTAGGCAGCGCACGCGTGGCCTAACGGTTATAGCGCCTGCCTCCCACGCGAAAAGCCAGGGTTCGATTCCTGGCCGCGGGGACGCCTTTTTGTTGACATCTAATGTAATGTTCTGGTAAATTCGAGAACCGTGTTGCTTGTTCGAGTTTAGAAAGTTCTACACGCCGAACCTTCTACGCCGATTCTTCCAGAACCCTCCGCGTGTACATAAGAGGCTCCGCGTGGCGAGCCGCAGTCAGTTTCGCCTCAGCGTCCGACTCTGCTGCCACGCCGACTTCGACGCTCGCGACGCTCTGTTTTCTTCTGTTCGCTTTTATTTTTGGGCACAAGTTCGCCCCATTAAACGTTTAGTTTCCTAAGTTATTTTCGCCTCATCAATTGTCATTCGTGACATTTTGGTGGAGGTGCGGGGTACCGCATGCCCGTGCAGCGTTCCCCTCCAAGAGCCCGCAGTGCAAGTCCGATTCCAAGCCCGGTGAGAAGACAACTCTCCGCGGAACCCGAAACTCGGACCAGCCGCCGCATCAAGGGAGAGGATCCTGAGTACGGCCAGCTGTTGGACAAGCCCAAGCCAAAGAAGACGACGATGGCAAACCAGGCGCAGACCCCGGCCGCTCCTGCCGTCGTATACCTGCCCGTCGCACCCAGAACTCCGACGCCTTTCCACGGAGACGACTACGAGGATATTGAAGACTGGCTGCAACACTATGAACGTGTAGCCCGCCACAACGGATGGACGACTGACCAATGCCTTCACAATCTCTACTTCGCGCTCGAAGGAACTGCGAGGCATTGGTTTGAAAACCATGAAGCGTCCTTCACTATGTGGGAGTCCTGCGCCGCCGAGTTGAAGCGACCATTCCTCAACCACCATCGTCGGCAGCTAGCGGAGGACCTTCTACAAACAAGGGTGCAGGGCCCCAACGAAAGCGTGACCAGCTTCGTTGAGGATGTCATGCGCCTATGTGCCCGAGCCGATCCGGAGGCAGCCGAGGAGAAGAAGCTTCGCGTCCTCATGCGTGGCGTGAAGGCTGAAATTTTCGGGGGCCTTGTCCGCAATCCTCCGACAACCGTCGACGGTTTTGTGGCTGAAGCCACTAACATCGAGCGTGCACTGGCGTCCCGAGCAAGCCACTACCACCGACTCGCCGGCGCGCCTACTGCTCCAACCGTCGCAGCTACCCGTCTGGACTTGAGCACCACCGGTGTCGACGGCCTTCGGGAAATCGTCCGCGACATCGTCCGAGAAGAACTCAGGAAGCTCCTGCCTACTGACAACCAGCCGGCTGCGCTGTCGATCGCCGAAGTTGTCCGCGAGGAGGTCCAGAGGGCATTCCAACCGGAGGCTCCTGCCAGCGTAGCAGCACCCGAGGAGCCGACTCTGACTTACGCCGCAGTAGCTCGGAGACCGGCCCCAGCGTCCCGGCAGTATTGGACGCCGCCTCGACGTGACCCACCCGCGCCGCAGACTTTCCAACGTCGGGATGGGCAGCCCCAGCTCGTCCGCACCGAACAACCAGCCCTAGGAAGACGGATGTGTGGCGCACGGCCGATCGACGACCGCTATGTTATCACTGTGGTGAGGCCGATCACGTCTACCGGAGGTGCCCGTACCGACAAATGGGCCTCCGAGGTTTTGCGCCGAACGACCCTCGCCCAAGACACGGCGAACGCCCTCGTGACATCGAGGAATACCTCCGTCGCCCTCCGTCACCAGCGCCGACAGCACCACGAGGTTCAAGGTCTCCATCCCCCCGACGTTCCGCATCGCCATTCCATCGGTCGCGCCGTGACAGCCTGTCTCCCACTTCCCGCCAGGAAAACTAAGCGCGGCAACTCCCGGAGGTGACGTTGCCGAAGACGACCGAAGCAAAGAGCCTCCAAGAACGCCGGAGCGCTCCCACTCGCCTGACGCCCCGCATCGCAACGACGCCCCTGCAACGGTGTCCAACAATCTAAACGTTGTTATCGACGGCTACGACGCATCGGCACTCGTGGACACCGGAGCAGACTACTCAGTCATGAGTGGGAGGCTCTCTCGCCGCCTGCGAAAAGTTACGACGCCTTGGGGAGGACCACAAATTCGGACCGCCGGTGGACACCTTATCATGCCTGTCGGAAGTTGCACTGCTCGCGTCGAAATTCACGGCGAAAGGTGCCCTGTGAAATTCGTCGTCCTACAAGACTGTTCCAGAGATGTCATTCTCGGCATGGGCTTTCTGTGCGAATACGGCGCCGTCATCGACCTGGGTGAGAACAGATTGACGCTGCGGAAGCCTGTTCCGCCTTCAGAGAAACCCCAAACAGCGTCAGCCGCCGTCCGAGTCGCCGCCGCCCACGTGAACCTGCCGCCGCGATCAAGTGTTGTCGTACCCGTCGTGGCCGATACAGCTACCTGCGGCGAGGTTGTCCTGGAAGGCAACCTTCAATTGCTTTTAGGAAGAGGAATAGGCGTCGCAAGAGGAGTAGCTGAATTTCAGGACGGCCGCACTGTGGTCCTCGTGACGAACTTCCGAAATGAAACGCAACACCTAACAAAAGGGGCAGCCATTGGCCACGTCGAGGAACTCCAAAACTCCGTCGAAATCGCCGCCATTACTGACGAATCATCGCCACCTCAGCAAGGCAGTACGTCGCCAGCGCAGCTCGACATTGACCCTAAGCTTCCGGGCCCGAAACGACGGCAGCTGATTAACCTCCTCGCCGAATACACCGACTGCTTTGCGACATCGTCGAAGGTACGCCAAACCGCCGTTGCGAAGCACCGCATCATTACCGAGGACGACGCGCGCCCTGTGCATCGATCGCCGTACAGAGTCTCCGTAAAAGAAAGGGAGGTAATCCAGGAACAAGTTCAAGAGATGCTGAACGACGACATAATCCAACCTTCGAGCAGTCCATGGGCCTCTCCAGTCGTACTCGTTAGGAAGAAGGACGGAACGCTTAGGTTCTGCGTGGACTACCGGCAGCTGAACGCGGTGACGAAGAAAGACGTCTATCCACTCCCCCGTATCGACGACACGTTAGACCGGCTACGCCACTCTCGATACTTTTCATCGATGGACCTGAAGAGCGGCTACTGGCAGATCGAAGTCGACGAACGGGACCGAGAGAAGACAGCTTTCGTCACGCCAGATGGATTGTACGAGTTCAAAGTGATGCCCTTCGGACTATGCACGGCTCCAGCTACTTTTCAGCGTGTCATGGGCACCGTACTGGCAGGACTGAAGTGGCAGAGCTGTCTCGTCTACCTCGACGACGTCGTAGTGTTTTCCGGCGACTTCGACGAGCACTTGCGACGACTCCGAGCTGTTCTCCAATCCATACGGACCGCCGGACTCACCCTCAAGCCGTCAAAGTGTCGGTTCGCCTATGACGAACTGAAGTTCCTAGGTCACGTGGTTAGTAACGAAGGCGTTCGCCCAGACCCAGAGAAGACTCGCGCCGTCGCAGCATTTCCAGCGCCGAGAGACAAGAAGGCCGTGCGAAGGTTCCTTGAACTATGTGCCTACTATCGGCGCTTCGTTCGGGATTTCGCAAGAATTTCCGCACCACTCACAAACCTCACGAAGGACGCCGAGAAGTTCGAATGGGCTGAGGAGCAGCAGCAGGCATTTGACGAGCTGAAGCGACGTCTCCAGACTCCTCCTGTTCTCGGACATTTCGATCAGGATGCGGAAACCGAGATTCACACGGACGCAAGTAATGCTGGACTTGGCGCAGTACTGGTTCAAGTGCAAGAAGGCACCGAGCGAGTTATCGCATACGCAAGTCGGACACTGTCCAAGGCGGAGAAAAATTACTCCACGACTGAGAAAGAATGCCTTGCGGTCGTCTGGGCAATCACGAAGTTTCGTCCGTACTTGTACGGGAGCCCGTTCCGTGTAGTCACGGACCACCACTCGCTCTGCTGGCTTGCGAACCTCAAGGACCCGTCAGGACGCCTCGCTCGGTGGAGTCTCCGACTACAAGAGTTCGACATGACTGTGGTCTACAAGTCGGGCCGCAAGCACAGCGACGCCGACTGCCTGTCCAGAGCCCCCGTCGAAACACCTTCCGGCAGCAGCGACGACGATGACGACGAGTGCTTCCTAGGCGCGGTGAACACCGACGACATGGCACGACGTCAAAGAAACGACCCTGAGTTACGCGCGCTAATCGAGCACCTCGAAGGACGGGGGGGGGGGGGGTACTATACCCCGTGTTTTCTTGAGAGCCCTGCCGACCTTCGTCCTCCGACAAGGTGTACTTTACAAGGAGAACTTCGGAGACAACAGCTCGCCATGGCTGCTGGTAATCCCTACCGACCTTAGAGCGGAGATCTTTCAAGCCTGCCACGACGACCCGACATCCGGACACCTTGGCTACAGCCGTACGCTGGCCCGGATTCGTGAAAGGTATTATTAGCCCAAGCTGCCGAAGACCGTACACCTCTACACACGATCGTGCCACGAGTGCCAGCGACGCAAGAAACCGCCCACGAAGCCGGCAGGTCTCCTGCAGCCGGTTGCTCCCCCAATGGCACCGTTCCAGCAGATCGGAGTGGATCTAGTTGGTCCTTTCCCACCATCAACGCAAGGGAACAGATGGATAGTCGTCGCCACAGATTATCTCACGCGGTACGCCGAAACGAAAGCCCTTCCTTCTGGGACTGCTGTGGAAGTCGCCAAGTTTTTCATCGAGTCCATCGTCCTCCGGCACGGCGCTCCCGAGGTTCTGATCTCAGACCGAGGATCATCATTCATGGCCCAGCTGACGCAAGAAATCCTTCGTCTCAGCCACACCAGCCATCGTCGCACCACTGCGTACCACCCGCAGACCAACGGGCTGACGGAGAGACTCAACAAGACCATCGCGGACATGATCTCTATGTACGTCGACGTGGAGCACAAGACATGGGACGAGGTGTTGCCATACGTCACATTTGCCTACAACACGGCCGTGCAAGAGACCACCGGGGTAACACCCTTTCAACTGGTGCATGGTCGCAAGGTAACGACAATGCTGGACGCGATGTTACCCCACGAACCGGCTGTCGACGGAAGCGACGATGCCCAGGTGGTTGCCCAACGGGCAGAAGAAGTCCGCCAGCTCGCCAGACACCGTATTCAAGCCCAACAACGAGTCGACACTGGCCGCTACAACCTTCGTCGTCGGGACGTCCACTTCCAGCCCGGAGACAGGGTGTGGGTGTGGACACCGATCCGCCGCCGTGGTCTCAGCGAAAAACTCTTGAAGCGCTACTTCGGACCCTACAGAGTGCTTCGTCGACTCGGGGATCTGAACTACGAGGTGATGCCCGACGGAACACGGACTTCATCACGCCGCCCTCCACGACCAGAAGTCGTCCACGTCGTGCGCATGAAGCCGTACTACGCTCGATAGGACTGTGGACCTTATGTGTTCCAAGTGGCTCTTTAGCTTACCGTTCTTTTTTGTTTGGTTTATTTTGTGCTGCATCGGGGCGATGCACTTTTTAAAGGGGGGGAGTAATGCCGCGCGCGCAGCTTGCCAAGTAGGCAGCGCGCGCGTGGCCTAAAGGTTATAGCGCCTGCCTCCCACGCGAAAAGCCAGGGTTCGATTCCTGGCCGCGGGGACGCCTTTTTGTTGACATCTAATGTAATGTTCTGGTAAATTCGAGAACCGTGTTGCTTGTTCGAGTTTAGAAAGTTCTACACGCCGAACCTTCTACGCCGATTCTTCCAGAACCCTCCGCGTGTACATAAGAGGCTCCGCGTGGCGAGCCGCAGTCAGTTTCGCCTCAGCGTTCGACTCTGCTGCCACGCCGACTTCGACGCTCGCGACGCTCTGTTTTCTTCTGTTCGCTTTTATTTTTGGGCACAAGTTCGCCCCATTAAACGTTTAGTTTCCTCAGTTATTTTCGCCTCATCAATTGTCATTCGTGACAGTATCGTGTCATGACATTATGAAAATCGTCGTAGTCACTATAACCAAGATGGACATTCTTTAGTCTTGTCTGTGCACTTACCGCCTCGAGCTTCTCGAAGAGGCACACAATCACTTGGTGTCCTCCTCTCCCCGTCTTCGATCTCGAAAACAAAAACAAAGGGACTGAAAAAAGCGGATATAACTTGCCCCCCTCCCTTTTTTTTTGTGGAAATGTTTATTTGGATTTTTTTGACATTGTTGTTAGGGTCTAAAAAAAATAAATTCAGGGGCTTGGTGTTGCAAAAAGAAAAAAAAAGGCTTTGCGGAACTGAAGAGTGCCAAGCCAACCTTCGCACTGGTCAATTCGCGTCACAGTGCCACTGCGCTCGACTTTCCCAAAATAAAAACAACCCTTTTTTCGAAGGGGAGGGGGGGAAGGGGGGAGGGGGGGGGGGTTGGTCCTGAAAAAAAAATGTAACGGATTACAAGGAATCCGCTACGTAAAAAATGTAAGCGAATTACTTTAAGATTACTCTAGAAAATATGTAATTATTCCGTTACTAAATTACTGATAAATGTAAGGGATTACAAGTAATTTCGTTACTTGTGACGGATTACGTACAAGTCTGCCGCTTTCCATTTTCCCGACGGACCCTCTCTGCCTAACCCTCCCCCCCCCCCCCCCCCCGTGAGCGAGGAGCAGGAGAAAGAATGCGGGGTAGGGGGTTGGTGGGAGGGGGAAGGGCGCGCTGAAGAAAATCTCTTTTCCACCCTCCCACTACACACAACACACGGACACAGTAAAGCTTGGCACAGCCCCAAAGACGAGAGAAGGTCGTCATTTTCAACACGCCGGCCGAATGCCGTACAAGCAAACACGTTTTTTGTTTTTCTTTTATCTCTCTCTCTCTCTCTCTCTTACACGGGTGCCTATTTGTTTAGTTCGCATTTGTTTTGTTGTAGCAGGGTGTTGCCATGGATGACGTTCCGGGCGAGGTTTGTTCTTCGTTGTCCATGTGGAATGTTATCTGAAACAGCAACGACGATGGTATAAAGGCGTCCGGATACTGCCCCTGAATGTGCTTTTTGAGTGGAACGTGCCGTGCATCAAGTATTTCGTTGCGGATTTTGAGTTCGACATTGGACTACCCAGAAAGGTTGGTCACGGGGAGACGCAGAGACGAGGCTCGACTTGTTCTCAGTAACTCAGTTTTAGCAATTAAGGTGACCATTTATTCTGACTGCGAGACTCCGGTGTTGAAAGCGCGGCTTCTACAAACTGTTAAGTTTCATTTAAGAGAGAAAAAAAAGTGTTTGTATTTGGAGGTGTTGCGTTTGGATAAATGCTCATTTTTTGCGCGAAGGCAAATTACATGAATGGGACTTGTGAAATGTCAACAGATCATTTTTGACGAGATAGTTGGGTGAGGTCGAGTCAACACATTCGTTAACTCGCATTCACACAACGTGCGAAGCTCTACAATGTAGTGCCTTAACGTTCGTGGCACATTAAACAGATTCGGCCCATTAAACAAATTCGCCAGTCTCGTCCGAGTTTTGTCAACACTTTCAGCCGTGCTGGGCTGAGTCTCGCCGTTCCCCAAGACAAGCGAAATACCATCCGTCCTCCTGGCGAACATTCCGTTTGCCTTCGGTTGACTAAACCATACAGATGCACCCTGTCTGAGGGGACTAATGGATGCTTTTGCTCGCGCACGCCTATCGGTTAGTCCCAGTCGAGCGCAGTTAGTCCCCAGCATTTGCGCACGGTACCTAGCTTGAACCAGATGGTCCTCTTGGGGAGCAGCTGGGAGTTCAGAGGAACAAATGCTGCCGTTAGTCCCTTGAGGCCAACTTTTATCTTAGAGTGAAGAAACCGGGCCGCAAGATTATAACTCCAACGCCCTCGCTTACCAAACCCGTAGCGGACAACATGGATTACGACATCTTTCTCCTCGGTAACCTCAACAGCCCAAATACCTCCTAGGGTCACTCCAACACTCACTAAAATGGACGCTGCTCGAACAAGCGACTGCACAAACCTCTATGTCCCTTCTCAAGGACACTACACAACCCATCTGAACCGCTAACAGCGTACAACGCGATAACAATCCTGACCTATCCTTTCATCCACGGCCATCCGTACCTAAATTGTGTGCATCTGACGAACAGCTGTAGGCAGCGATCATCGCCTCATCCACCTCATACTCACCACCAACGTAAAACAAAGAATACGGCGCAACACCGCTCGCATCACGAACTGGGACCACTTCCGTTGCTACACCTCCAACAACCCTCCATCTGTGGAACTCGACCCTAGCGCCTGGGCCAAGCATCTCCTCCAGGCCCAGCGCAAATTACCAAAAAAGTTCAAACCACAACCGCCACCCCGTGCATTGACACCCATCTTCTCAACCTATGGGAAACAAGACATGAACTAGTGAAAAGGTGGAAGAAAGCCAAACATCGTAAACACCTCAAGCACACAATTCAAGTCATCACCGAAGAAGCCGAATTCCTTCGCACAGCAACTCACTACTGGAAACTGGTTCCAACTCTGCGATTCCCTCAACGGCTGACCAGGTACAAAAAGGCATGGTGCATCCCGCGCACACTCCTCACACCCACCCAACCCTGCGACCTCCACACGGGCATCATTCTTGCCAACAAAATTACCTTAGTTAGATCGAGCAACAACTCCGCCATACCTTCTTCCCTCCACCAACCGACACACCACACACAAACATCGCCCCCCCCCCCCTCTTCCCGTCGACCCATCTGACATGAATGCCTCTCTTTCCCACTCAACGAACTAAAGCGGGCACTCGACTCCCTCCAAAGAAAACCATCACTCGGCAAATATCAAATTACATATCAACTTCTCCGTAACCTCGACGATGCACGACTCGAACAACTGCTAGAGTACTTCAATCGTCTTTGGCAAACAGTCGACATACCGACAGAGTGGAAACATGCCATCGTCGCCATGATCCCCAAACCATGTCGAAGCCCCCAAAGTGAAAAATCTCGGACTTATTTCCCCTACCTCGTGCATCGGCAAGCTTTTCGAGAAACTCGTGCTCACACGCCTAAAATGGCATCTTGAGCACGTGCACGCCCTACCCTTTACGCTCATTTGCTACCGGAAAACTATCTCCACACGAGACTGTTTTCTCCGGTTATACAACGATCACCTCCAACAGAAAAGCACCACACAACTCCGCTCGCTCCTCAACCTCGACAATCTGCAGTTGTTTCGATAACGTGTCACACGACTCAGTACTCGACACCCTCAAAGAAACGAAGTGCGGCACTCGAATGTACAACTATATTCGCAACTTTTTATTGAACCCCACTGCAGCATTCAAAATCCCTGGACACACATCCACCCCTTATTCTTTACACAGAGGCGTGCCAAAAGGCTCCCTTCTCAATCTTGCCATGAGCAAACTTCCCGCTGATGTCGGCACCATCCCCCATCTTAAGTACTTTATCTATGCTGCTGACGTTGCTCTATGGCTCAACACCCCTACTGAAAAAAAAAAAACATTTGAAATTCAACGGGTGGCAAACTGGTCGACCCGCTTGAATCAGACGGGTGTCAAACTTGTCGATCCGTTCGGATCAGACGTGATTATTGAATACGGGCATCCGTTAGAAACGGCACCCGTTTGAAACGATACAAATCTGATACGGATACCCGTTTGATACGGGTTCCCGTTCGACCTGGCACGTGACCACACATTTGAACACGCCATTCGAATAGTCAGGCAAATTATTCGCTCGCACTAAATGGGTATCGATCTGGAAGGTTGGTTTTGTTAAACTTATTTAGGACGTTCCAAAACTTACAAACCTAATTATAACATGTATAGAAAACACGTAGAAAAAGTGTGCTCACGCAAGTGCTTGCAAATTGTCAGGAAAACAGACACAAAATATTTTTTTTCAATTCTCCTAGAAGTTTATTACAACCTTCTTCCGTAGCAAGTACAAACGTGCAAGCGATTTGCGAAATGTGAAGAGGCACTCTAAGCTTTTATACAACTGAGAAGATTGCAAAGCAAACAAAAACCCAGGTAACTCTAAACTATAATGGTAGACCTACAGGGAAATCATTCTCCCGGCTGCCGCGAGAATAGACACTGCATAACTCTATAGATAACCTGGAAAAGTACGCGTAGAAGAACGGTCAATCGCTGCCAACAAGTAGGTTGCAGTGCACTTATCATAACAATAACGGACTTGAAATATTTATTCCAAGATATATGTCGACACGGTCAAAGCAGGACAACCACACAAACACAAAAACGAGAAGAAAGGATCCTTGAAGTTTTAACGCCATGCGGCGCACAAGCTGAAACTTGCCGAACCCAACCAAACCGCAAGAAGTCCTGATTTCTGTGAAGAATCGCTTGTTGCCGATATACGCGTAGGACCTTTCGAACACAGGTAGCTTTACTGCACATCCAATACGTTGTCGAGAGACATCCTAATAAGACCGCACCCTATTGAAAATATTTCTAAAGGGCCCGTCAGCCTTGCAGGATTATGGGACCGCACAGACCTTCAAAACCCTTCAAAAATACCCTACAGAAAAACCCTTCAGGGATACCCCTTAGTAAAACCCTTTAGCCCCACAGCCCTTCAACCCGTCAGACCCTTTAGGCCGTCAACTCTTTAGACGCCCAAATGACTGTGAACCATACACAAAAATGCAGTTCAAAACATTATTGAAAATTTATTGCAGACATTTAGTTTTACATGCATAATATAACTCAAAAAGGCGATAAAAAGCAACGTTTGTTCAAACCCGGCGCAAGGAGCGGTAGACGAAAGAGATAATATCAAATAGGGAAAACTGACTTCTTTATCACAAAGAAAAATATCTTTCAAAGTACTCACAATGCCGCTGGGTATATTCCTGATGTACGGTAGTTCAGCTAATAAAACCGAGCAGGTGCACCTCACGGACACATATACAGTCTCAGTGAGCACGTTTAGCGAAAACCACGAACTCGCAAGCAGCACCCGCCGCCGGTGCGAAATCCAGAGCACAGTCACGGTTTCGTCCATGATGACGTCGCGCCGGCGTCTTCGGCGTATTTTTCGCTCGCTGGATGCTTCTGAGGTCGAACGGACGAAGAGGCGCAAGGAAAAAGTCCGGACAGCGGCCGTCATCCACCGTCTCAGGACCCACTTTGCCATAATCCCGGTGCGCAGGCACAACATGCGGTGGGACGCTGACCCCGCCTGCCAAGCTTTGCAGCGAGTAAGCCGACACCGGCCACCATCTCCTTGAATGCGCTGAACACGATGGCGCTCGAGCGGTGCTGAAGGCGGCCAACGCCGAACTGGAGTTCACCTGCGTAACCAAGGAAGAAACTGCACGGATCAAAACAGATCAAGGGGCGAGCTCTCAAAGCCATGCTCACCTTTCTGGAGGAAGCAGGTCCGTTCCAGATATCCACAGCGGTAAGAAGCAAACCGCCCACGAGTGGAAAGAAAATGGCTATAGCGGCATCCTGGCCTCCTCACACCACCCTCTCCCGCCGGCCGCTGGCCAGGCACCAGGCAGCCCTGCACCCTCTCCCCATCGCCGGGCGGGGAGAGGTGCTGTTTGGCTTGTTTTTTGGGGACCGTTGCCCGTGGAGGAACCGGTTCCTGGAACGAGTCGGTCCCGTGCGCGTCCCTATTCCTGGAAAACGCACTGCCCTCGGCTTTTTTTTTATTATTTATGGTTGCACGGATTTCGCCTCGAGCGGACAGGACTGCGTTCGCCTCAAAACGCCGCTCGGCCAACACTACTCAGTCGGCGCCTCGTCAATTCTCCACATGAGGCGGTCGCCCTCAGTGGCCTCCTAGGCGACCGAACAGCCGGGCAGTGACAGACAGGTCCAGGAGCCCACTCGTATTTGATAGAAGAGCAGTAATAAAAATAGGACCGTACACACATACGATCGGCATTCTAAAAATACTGTAAACGACTAAATTTTCGTGAGGACCTAATTTTCGCGAATTTTGCGAATCGCTTACATTTCGCGAAAAATGCGTCCCGCGAACAATTCGGGCAATATGTGAACGCTACGGAAGCTACACTCAATTCGCGAAAATTAGAACCCGCGAATAATTTCATATTTTCAGCTTTGGCCCGATTCGCGAAAACTTGAGCCCGCGAAATTAAGTCGTTTACAGTACTTAATTTTTTCCCGTCGCGTACAATAAGCAGCTATGTTCTAATTCTCCGAAATGTGTTTTCTCCACCTAAGCCGTTTCCCACAGACATCTCAAGAAGCCTGAAGTTTTTCCCGACCCCCTTAGAAAAGTTCTTGACAGGCTTTCAGACATTTCAAGGCATTGTAAAGGGCACTTCAGACATTTCAGGAGAGCCTCTGACGGGGCTAGCGAACCCACCAGGAAATATTAGTGCCCCCTTCAAACATCTCAGAAATTCCTGAAGTCCCCTTCACGCCCTTTAAAAAAATCCTGAAGTCCCATCAGAACGATTTTTAATAGGGCAGGGTAAGGCGACAGATGAAAACAGGTATACGACGAACGATGTTCGAACTGCAACGAAACACAAGCTGACAAAGAAAAAAGCGGGTGCCAGCGCGCGTGCTTTCGGATCTAGGAGGTTATGCTCATCAGCGTGTAACTCGTGCGCGGCTGGTGCCCTCCTCTCCCTCGGGTCACGTGACAGAGGGGACCAGAGAGGAGGGGGGGGGGGCGCGGTCAAGGCGCAGAACGGCTGGCCCAGACAATGTACGATAAATCGATAATTTGGTCACTCACTTGGTCGATAAAGGTATCCTACGACTCGGAATGATGTTAGGAATCGATTCTTTGCGTTTTCAGCAGACAATACAAAGAAGACTGGTGATAATCGCTACAATTGCAGGAGCCCATGTGAAGCACGTCCGTCCTCCTTCGAATATGCACGCGGACCCCACTGGAGGCTTCCGCAATATTTGAGAGGGCAGAAAACACTGTGAAGCCGAATCCGACATGAAGTTTTCAACCTCGAAGTATGGTGGCCTATCGAAGTGCAGGCCAGCACACGTTTCGAAGAGTCCTGATGGAACAAAAGTTGTTTCAGTGTGATCAAACGAACTGTCCGGAAGAGATACATAAGTTACTGGATGATTTTATTCAGCTCCTTCGGTTCTTAGGATCTTACTGAAAACCGAAGAATTAGCGGGATATCTTCTCAGTGCTGCATGGCACGAAGCACACACTCATCTTGCGAGTCTGAAAAACAAAGTTTGGGGTCTCGAGCCGACCATGTTATAGTCAAAATAATTATCCCTTCAGTGCTTTGCACGCACACTGCAAAACAAAAACAAAAAGTGTCTGACGCTGCTTTATGTCCTGTTTTAAACAAATGCTTCTCTCCCTGTATTTAGCAGATCTCCGTGCGTGATTATTTGCGTCCTGTCCCGCATCGCATGCAAATACAACTAGTTCTTATAAACCTTATGAGTTTGCTTAGACCCAATACATGCAATATCAAAATCGTATACATCTGCGAACGATTCAAACTGTTGCAGACGGCATACTTTGGTCATTCCGTGTGTGTTCGTCGTCTGCAGCAGGCATCTCGAGGACCGAAAGTTGCCGTCGCCAATATTTCAGAAGCACCTGATTCTCGACAAACTTCGGTCGTGGTAAGTGTGAAATCTAGGCTTTCTCTGTATCCATGCTTTTTAGATGTTAAATTCTGTGTCCGTTTTTTTGGACAATGATTCTTTCGGAGCGAAAAAACCTGGAGCTCAGGACCAGTCAAACTGTTTTAACAGCTTTTTTTCTGGGCCCCCACCAACACTGTACCTCATTGTTGGAAATAAATATATTATTATTAATCCAGTTCCATGTATTCGTATAGCAACGCCCCAACAACAGTTCGTTTGGAGCAGTGACGTCGCACTTACGTGATCAATGTGAACTGGCGGCGGAATGCATCGTCGCTGGTTGAGACTATATAAAAAAGTGATGTGCTCCTGAGAAATGAGATTCCAAACTTTCATTTCAATGTAACACTTTTCAATTGCATCACTGAATAGAAACATTAACACCCAAAAGGGGGGGGGGGACTTATTGAACACCCTTTGCACGTCTACTTTTCTCTTGCCCACACACTAGCAATAATTTTTAGAACGACTACTGCGTAAATGTTTAACACTGACTGTTTTATCAGCCGATTTTATGAATATATGTACTTTTTTTTTGTAATGCTTTGACTGTAACGACCGGTTGTAATAAAACTACCTATACCGAAAAGCGTTCCACCCATAGAAAACCATATAAAACGACTTCAGTCCCCGGCAAAATTGGTACCCACAGCCTTGAGATTATGAACCATGCTGCCCAGGGTCGGTGGTAGCTATCTTGTAAAACCAAACGCATTGGCGCGGCACGCGAAGGCCGGACAGGCGACGGCGCGGTCGTGCGCTTCACGGCCTTTACGGTCATACTCCCCCATCTCACGCCAGGTGTCTGAAATGGGAGCGAACCTTCTGCGAACGGTGCCGTTCAGACGGCCTTCTCTTTTCTTCTAACGTGGCCTTAACTATTACGAAGCCACGAGCGCCGATATGTGGAAGGTATAACAGATTATGGGCTTATCAGTCCTTGTCAGCGTCATCAAGCATGTATACTATACCGGGTGTTCCATTTTAATTCGAACAAATTTATTACAAAAAGTCCGTAAAATATGCACTAATACAGTTTGGGCAGGTGAGTTATATGGCCTGGGGGTCTTCATATAGGAGGCTTATCTTTGCGATAAGTCGGATAATTAACTAAAATTCCTTAATTAACTTTCTAATTAGTAAAATAATTATATGATTTCAATCTGGAAATTGCTGAGCATATTCAAAAACCTCTATATCAGTCAATTTTAGAACGACCTGAAGCTCGTGGGAGACTCGGAGCGCACAAAAGTTACCACTCGTGCAGCAGGCGAAAAAGTAGCAGTGGTGGAACGCGATGATAATCTAATCATCCGTGTTTTGCCCCTGCTAGCTTTGCGCCTGCTGCACGAGTGGTAATTATGGTGCTCCCCCGAAATTCCCACGAGCTTTAAGTCGTTCTAGAATTGACTGATATAGTGGTTTTCGATTATGCTCATTATGTTCCAGATTGAAACCATATTGTTATAGCTTATGCAAGCAGAGTCATAGCGGCAACGTACGTACTTCTTTAATGGACACTGGCGTTCTTCAACGACCATGACTGGTTGCCGATGATCGAATCCCATGAGCACGAGCTCAGCTCGCGCGCCTCAGAATTCACGCGCCGGTCACGCCTGCCCGTCATGCAACAACGGCATTGTTGTATTATGCAACAATGATCACTATTTTACACATATGATTATTTTTACTGATTAAAAAGTAAATTAAAGAAGTTTCGTTAATTGTCGGATTTATCGCAAAGGTTAGACACCTATATGATATCCCCCTTCGTCGTATAACTCACCTGCCCAAACTGCATTAGTGCAACATTTACGGATTTTTTTCAAATAAATCGGTTTTAATTAAAATGGGACACCCAGTATATATATTTAAAATGGGAATAACCTGGGCAACACTGTTCAAAAGTCGAACTTAGTCGACTTTTGGTTAAAATTCCAAGTCTCATCGAACCAGTCGAACTTCGAGGTATGACGAATATGTGCGACATCTTTAGTGATGACAGTTCGACATTCACTTGAGAACATGGTTTTTATTTGAACGGCATCACATTCCATGGCATATTATTTAAGGTCTTGGAAGGTTACCGCGACAGTGCTTTGGCGAGTTTCAGAGAGACGTACGCGGCGCCAGCCAAAATTCCCAGGGTGCCGAAGACGCTGGCGGCGACGATCATGCCGACGGATGGTGGGTGGCGCTCAAGGAAAGACTTCTCGCATGGCGTCGCCGGAACTTCCTGGCAAGAAAACGAAACAACTCTCGGTAATGAGACTCACTTGAGGCAATCCCACCTATAAGACATGGCCTTTCTCTTCCAAACGTCATAACTAAGGAATCCACGCCTAACTTGCGTGAGCACTGCCAGCAGCGAGTCTCGCACTGCCTCAGAAATAGCGTGACGCTAACACGCGGCGAAGACAAGACGGACGCGTGTGCCCGCTTTGCGGTGACTCTCGTTCAGCTTCAGCGTGTTTGCCGCTTGCGGTGGAATCGATGACGTCATGCGCATGCCTTCTCTTCTGGGTGGTTTTGCTACGAGGATTCGATTTTGGTCAATGTGAGAAAGACACCGTTGTCGGATGCTGATTTGACGTGGCGTCACAGCTTGCGCGTAATTAACCAATGATACATTTTTGACCCGTTCGCGGGTTCACAATCGGACAATATTTTAGTGAGAACTTTTCACCAACATACAAATAGCGAGAAAAACCTCGCAGCACATTATGGGCTTGTACTTAGTACTCCGACATCCAACGGCTGGCGTCTCTTTGTGTGCAGAAGCAGCAGAACTTCAGATTGGCAAACGAAGCGCGGGTTTTCAGGGTCTTCCCAAGTGAAATAACGACGATTACAATTTCAGCCTGCGTTCGTTCTCACTTCGCCGTGGAGCTCGGTTTGTAGCAGATGATCAACTTTTGTTCCGGTCTGTTAGCAGGTGACCTACGGTGTTTTATCGCTTTATTCTCGTCTGCGAGTGGAGCTTCGTAGCAGACGAACTTCGTTCTTTGCTCGCGTTAGCGCGAGCGAACATAGCTCGTGCTATCTTTGCTTGCTCCTCGAGAAGCAAATTACATCTCGCGCTCGCTCTCGCAGTGAACAAGATCGGACCCTGGGCCGGTTTGCTCATCTTGCGGCCGCGACTGCGGCTGCGGCCAAGAGGGATTTTTCTGCAACGTGACCAGCTCCTTGGGGACAAGTAAGTACCTAGCGTCCCTGCCTAATGGCGGAGAAATTCGTATCGCTTCAAGCACAAAAGCCTAATTTCGCTAGCAGAAACTAACTGCAGGGACTTTCAACTGGACTCCAATTGACCGCCCCTTTATACTGTAGGAGTGGCAGGTAAAGTTTCGGCCAGGGAGGGTAAATATGAGGCAAAATGAAGAAAAAACAACTCGAGATAAAAGCGGTGGCAGTATATTTATATACCTCCGCCACCGCCGGCGGCTCGCGCCTTCTGCTGTGGCCGAGAGGTTAGAACGTCGGTTCTTTTCGTCGCGGCGTGAAAGTTCCGGGTTCGAGTCGCGCTAGGAACTTTATTTTGTGTGTGTATTTTGCGCGTGTCTCACTTTTTAATTGTGATCCTTTTTACGAATTTTCCACTTGCACTACTGCGCCTTACACTGTTTTTACTGTTAGTCCCGCCTGCTCAATCAAAACACCGGGAAGAAAAAAAAGAAAGATCGAGGCAAGTTAACGCGCTAATCCAATCTTTTTATAATTTTCATTAAAAGGAAACCAAGGTAACAATATCGGTATGGCTTTCACATCAACGGAGCCGAAACAAGAATCCTTTACCCAGCAACTACAATTTTCTGTTTTTTTTTTTTTAAATATACAACGCTCTTGCTACGACTCCTTTCAATAACAGGAAACGCCTATTTAGTACTAAGAAGAACTGCAGTTGTGACAATTAAAAAAAAAAAACTTCCACAAAAACGCAAAAAGAAAAAAAGACTAGCAGCTATGGATGCATTGATTGAGCGAAATCCTACAGGCAAGGCAGCAAGTCAAACGTCTGAGAAAGTAGTAAAACTGAAATAAAAGAGATCATACTCTTACTTGCATGGAATGTTATAAAAGGTATATTTTTACTCTTTACATTTTGCTGTGGCAATCGCTTTGTAACATTAACAAATTACTTGTTGAATTTTAGTTAGAATAGCAGACGATCAGAACCGAATTCAAAAATGAATAAGACGTCGACATCGCAAACCATCTCTCTAACGCAAACACCTAAAATGAATTTGGATAAACAAATGGAATTAATTAGAGCAGTTGGAGAACGGAAACAACAAATTCTAGAGACATTCAGCAGCACAGTTACCTGGCGAACGAAGAGACGGGCATGGGAAGATATTGTCAACTTTCCGCGGAGTGTACGGCAGATGCAGGAGGCGTGGCTGAAATTGGTAAAGAAAGCCAGAGACATGTATGCGCTCTTCCGAGGTCATGAACAACGAACTGGTGAGTCACAACTACCCGCCCAATGATTTTATAGAGCTCATTGGGCCTTGCCTACATTCTTAGTGGGAGTGAAGTCAAATACAAAAAAAAAAAAGAGTCTCTGGCGTGTTTATAACCCGGAACTTTCACGCCACGACGAAAAGAACCGACGCTCTAACCTCTCGACCACAGCAGAAGGCGCGAGTCGCCGGCGCTGGCGGAGGTATATAAATATACTGCCACCGCTTTTATCTCACGTGGTTTTTTCTACGTCTTGGCTCATATTTACCCTCCCTGGCCGGAACTTTACCTGCCGCTCCAACCGTATAAAGCGGCGGTCAATTGGTCTCCAGTTGAAAGTCCCTGCAGTCAGTTTCTGCTAGCGAAGTCCCTGCCATTAGGCAGGGACGCTAGGTACTTACTTGTCCCCAAGGGGCTGGTCACGTGACAGAAAAATCCCTCTTGGTCGCAGCCGCAGCCGCGGCCGCAAGATGAGCAAACCGGCCCTGATCTGTTAGCTGCATCACTCGAACTTTGGAGGTATATGTACTAAGATGTGTAGTTTATAGTCACTCTTGCCGTTTTCTACTGCCGACGACAAGTGGTTGGCATTGCCTGAGTGGCCATGATTTGGGTGTTTTACAGCCAAGGTTGGTCACGGCAACGGTACCTGGAACGAGTCTCCTACTGGCGTGTTTAGTGTCCTGTTTCACCCATGCATCAAAAGTGCAAGTGGCAACAAATGGCCTCAGAATAGCCGGAGTGTCATGCTGTCGGGTGTCGCGATCATTGTGTGTTCGTCATAGAAGTTTCGGCAAAAAGCGGCGCAAACGCGAGTGTCGCTGTCGTTGGGGCGTACCAACTTCTGGCTGCCAAAGCTTTCGTGGACTGTCAAGCTGGAGAGAAACCTGCGGCAGAGCAGCCCTCTGTCACATTCACCACCGATGCCCTGACGCCGCCAGCATCCCGGCCGGCTGCAGCATGATATTTGTATGACGTCATCGGGCGGAAATTGAGGGACCGCTTTTTCGGTCACGGTAAACGCACCATTAGGAGACGTGTTCTGGGCACCATAGTTACAGCGAATGATTGTGGAATTTTACTTTTCGCTTTGGGGTACTAGAGCCCAACAAACCACTAGATCAGATAAAGAAAACACCTAGGACTAATTTCACTGACTTCATGCGTTCGAAAGCTTGCAGAACGCATGGTCTTACAACGCCTTGAATGACACCTAGAGAACATAGGCATTCTACACCATGCCATGACCGGATTTCGACGTCACGTATCTACACAAGACACCGTGACAGACCCTCGTCATAGCTGGAGTCGACATAGAGAAAGCTTTTCATAATGTATCACGTCATGCAATTTCAGATAAACTAGGAAAGACAAGACCGGGTAACAAACTCTACAATTACATCCGAGGCTTCCTCACAGGCAAAAGCATTGAGATTAAAATTAGGAGACTACACTAGCCCCAAATTTCCCTCCACATAGGGGTACCACAACGTACAATCCTTTCTCCTGCACTTTTAACCTCGCTCTGAAAAACCTTGCAACCCCCCTCCAAACCAGACCCGAACTCCACTTCGGCCTGTACGCAGACAATATTATCCTGTAGAGCAAGCGAGGATCCCCAGCCCATAAGGAGGAAATTATTCAAAGAGGACTGGACACCATCCAAGGTTTCACTGGCACCAAAGGCCCAAGTGCTCCCCTGAAAATCGGAGTTCATAGTAGTTATCAACAGCAACTCCAAAAACGCAGAAAAAACATCGGAGTCCATATGGCTCATGCATGATGGTAACATCATCCCGAGACAAAAGTGCATCAAGACACTCGGTTTAGACATCGAACAGAATGGCAAATCCGACAAATGGACCAAGATAATTACCAACCAAATCAATCAAATCACACATATGTTGGGAAGAATAACCCAAAAGAAGCACGGACTCAAAGAACTTGAACTACGTACGTAAAATCACACAAGTCCTGATCACATGTAGAGTCATGTACCCCGCACCATACATGAGCCTGACCAAAACACAAACTAAAGAGCTGAGCTAGAAACTCAACTACGAAAGGCGACCTGACTCGCGTTAGGCGTACCTCAATACACGCCTGTGATGGGTGATCCACCACGAAGACAAGGAAGAAAAGAGATGCGCGAGGAATGGGGCAGTTTTTAAAAAGGGCTCGAGAACGAGCGCGAGCACAGCTCGGACTCGGAAGGCGAAGCTGCGAACAACTGTTCGGACCTCCGTCGACGTGACCAGGCGTCAGAGGCCCGACTCTGTCCCCGCCTCCTCTCGTGGTCAAGGCGCCAGCCTGCCTGAGGCCGACTGAACTACGTGAGGCGCTGAAAACAACTGCAGCAACCGGGTTCACCAACATCTCCGGAAACCAGACGCTCCAGGCTAACAACAACGGCCACCGAGCCCATCAACGACGAGCCCTCCACCATCCTCCTTCGGCGCTACCCCTTCATGTGACCAGGGAAACAAAACTGTGAGAAAGACAACACGTAAAATGACATTCTGTAAATAGCCGCGGTGTAAATATTTTGTTTTTCTTTTCTTTTGATGTTTATATCGCAATAGTGAAATATTCCCTAACGCATCCTGTGTCTTCCGTACTTCTATTAACACCCTAAACACACGAACCACCTATCATCACAACGCCCCTAAACAAACTTCAATACACTAGACTTTTCTACACTCACGAAGGACGAATCACTGTGCACAGAGCAGCTTAACAACAACAACTTCAAGCATCTGAACGAGGCAAAACCTTGCTCTAAAGCATGGGATAAGGCAACTCCACACTACCTTCAATCCCAAAACAACCACCCCTGTGATACCGGATCCCCAGAAATGAAATTAAACCCATTCCGAAGAACGTCAACCCAAGGACCAACTAAGCCAGAAGAGACTAACACAAGAATCGCATTCAGAGGAACCGTGCTTCCACAGTCACCGCCACCACGCATTATTACAGCTGCAACTACAACACAAAGAGCGGCAACACAGCGGTAGTAGGCCCCGAACCGAAAGCAGCCACAGCCACACCAACGCCCCTTCCCCAACAGCACTAAAAATCCGAGCAATATGTGAAGCTATTACATCACACGCCGGGGAATATCTCATCACAACCCGAACAGATAAACTTAAGAAGCAATACTTTACCCCTGCACATCTTGACCGGATTATCGAAAATCATGAGAGGATGCCCCTACGCAAACGTAACTATCAAATGGGTCACTGGGCACCTAGGAGTTGAAGGGAACATTAGAGCCGACGAACTCTTCCTAGGAAGCGACCTACCTGGCCCTTCAACTCCCTGGCCGACGATCTACGACCCATACGACCACAAAAAGACACTACACAAATCCGGAACACGCATACTAAAAGAACTTGAAGACAATGTCAAACTCATTAAAAGCCCGTCACGCGCCTTTAGCAGAGAGGACGCCACAATTACCAGACGTGCACAAACCAACACATTATTCACAGAATATCACAAACACTATGAGAGCGGCGCACCACACACACACGTGCACACACTGCGGCCTTTACCCTTATAACAAACATCAAGTGTGGGAATGCCCAAAGCTGCTCCCATCAAAAAAAAAAAAAAAACAAATTGACACCGTATCAGCAACACTCCGACCTGGGAGGAATGGGTCCCCCCCCCCCCCCCCCTCCTCAACGAACCACGCCTTAGGCCGCTCCTAGTCCAGCACGTGAAAAACGTGCTGCGCGAGGAGTGTGGTAACCAAGGGCACCGGACTTTGTGATTCAATAAAGCGTTTACTCTCTCTCTTTCTCTCTTTGGAGACAATTTTGAAATTAGATTTTAATTTTACGGCGATAATAATAGAGTTTTTTAGAATAACGTACGCAATTGGAGCTCACGCTAGCGCTACATTTAGCTCGTTCGTTAGCGCATGCTACACAAGAGAGCTTTAGAGGCGTTTTCTCCGCCGCCACGCAAAAGCCCAAGCATCTCGCGCTTGCAACCCCGCCGAGGTAAAGTACCATTTTTACTTCACGCACTAAATGCGTAAAATAAAAAAAAAAAACTTGAAAGAAAAAAAAAACGTTTTTTTTTAAATTTATTTTAGATTTGTTTCAATATGAGAATACGACGCGAGTGGCCGACTGGTCGTGTTCGCCTGCGTCGCCTCGTCAAGAAAGATCTCGCCTACTGACTTTCGCCGAGAAATGTTCGTTCATCGCAAGCAGCAAGTTGCTGGCAATCGTTGATCATCTTGCTGGGTCTTTCAAAACGTTTGTGACGCGCACCTACCGTAGGAGTGCAGTGTCGTCCTATATTGAAAATCACAGTAGCGAGGATGACGCCGACGTCGCGCTCAGGAAGACCGTCAAAGCGGCTGCGGCCACGGCAGCCGCGTTCCTGGAGGCCGCCGTTTTCTTCAGCCAACCTCTCGACATCACGAATCTTCCTTTGAGGAACCAGAAACTCTTTGCGCTCCTGTATCTTGTTTTATGGTATCGGGGGGCTTCCGTGCTTGCTAGTAGCCACAGGCGCTCGCGATAAAACCTGACTTGCCTCTACAGCTGGGACCGGGGAATCCTGCAAATACTTTAAGTGTGGTTTACTGAGGGCTTTGCATGACCAAACAGACCTCCGATTTCATGAAAAATATTTCATTGCTTCTAATAGCGAAAGCCTAGACTCTTGCTTGGCAGGTTGAGACGCCGAAATCTTTTTGCATAGTAATAATAATTTTATTGCAAATGAACAAAAGGAGAGTGAAATCAGACCTGCCTCAGCCGCGATCATCAGAAATCCGTACGATAAATCGCTATGATAAGAAACTGGGTCCAAATAGGATACACGCGGAAAAGGGCCCCTTGCAGAGGAAAGAAACTCTACTAAAATATTAAGCTGGGCTAGTTGGAAATGCATATCTCAAACAAATAGCGCGAAGGTCAAATACATACTGACGGAACAAGCGCCAACTTACAACTGTCGTCTTAATACCCACAGAGAAGACGAGAAAGAGGTAGCGTTTCTTTCCTTTCAGCATATAAAAAACTTTCCCAAGGTAAGCTTAGTTTGAACGTGTTCCCATATAAGAAATATACAAAAAATGATAGCCGTTTACAACTCCCGGTAACGCCGAATTAGAGCGCAGCTCTTGAGGAGGAGGGGAAGGCACGGGGGGGAAGTCACGTGACCTGGGGGGAGGGGGGGGGCTCACGTGACCAGGGGCAGGGGGGGTCACGTGACCTGGGGGGGGGGGTCACGTGATCTCGAGGGGGGGGGGGGGGGGCGGAGAAGTTTTTCCGTTAGAATTAGCGGGGAAAATTGAAAAATTTTCCGCTAGAATTAGCGGAGAAACTTTTCCGCTAAATTTAGCGGGGAAATTTTCCCGCTAGATGTAGCGGGGAAAATTTTCCACTAAATTTAGCGGGGAAATTTTCCCGCTAGATTGAGCGGGGAAGTTTCTCCGCTAAATTTAGCGGGGAAATTTTTCCGCTAAATTTAGCGGGGAAATTTACCCATAATGCACCGCGCGGTTACGCCGACGGCGACGGCGACAGCGACGCCGACGGCGACGCCGCTCAAGCCGGAAACGGTTGCCTAAGAGCTGCGCTCTAAAAAAATATTAGTTACCATATTTTACACGCGTTCAGATTACGTCTGCCTTTGTCCCTAGTACTTCTGAACTCACGCAGTGGTACGAAAAGAGATTGCGCAGCTTCCAGACTGCACGGAGCGTAACAGCCGGCCCAAGCTTATGGAACCATAATTCCCCGCGCTAAACGGCGCGATGTGGGATTGACGAGAGGCCCCGTGGCAATTTCCGGAAAGGTCAATTACTGAGTTACTCCTATTCTAGTGCGATGACGTCAGGTGTAGCTAGTGGGGGCTGTTTACAGGCTTGGATACTTCTAGGTGCTGTGGGCTGAGGTGCTGCTGACGTCACGCACATCCGTCCGCAGATTTATCCTTCCACCAAATAAACTTAATTTGGCCTCGCGGACGTGACTAAACGCGAGCAAACCTCACCACTCTACAAAAAAATTGTATTTTTTTTTCTGGAGTATTTTTAAGTAGAGAAAGACGGGATGCTTATAGATAGACGACTTACTTTGAATTCGGGTTCGTTGGTCCAGATCTCGTCTTGTTCAATAATGCCCATGGCGTGCAGAACCTAGAGTGAACATAAAATCATTTAGTACTCTTGTAGCGCCTTTGATAGCATAAGACCCCAGAGCCTTTCGTTATGATTTATTTTTACTCGAGCGAAATTATCATCATGCAAGAAAACGCGATCATTTCACTTCGTCAATCACAGGGTGGTCCTTCAAAAACCGAATAAAGGTTGAGGCGGCGAATAACTAAAGAAACTAAACGTTTAATGGCGAGAACTTGTGCCCAAAACAAAATAGAAGAAGGTTAGCGTCGCAGGTGTCCATGTCGGCGAAACAGCAGGATCGAGCACTGGAGCGAGACTGTCCCCGGCTTGCCATGCGGACTCCCTTATGTACCCGCGTGGGTTTCTGGAATATTTGGCGTAGAACATTCGGCACCCTTTGTACTTCAATCAGACGACAAGGTTCTCGAACTTACGAGAACGCTAAATTTAAAGAATAAACAAAATGACGCGCCGCTCCCAGGAACCAAACACGGGGCCTTCGCACCAAAGCCAAGCACGGTAACCACTTGGCCACACACTTCTTTCTTCTTTTTTTTTTTATTGTCTACTTAGACAGATTTTTTACAATAGAAACAACAAGGAAAGGCTCAAACACTTCAGCCGTACTAAGGCCGTGGCGGGTTGCAAAATCTTTTAAAAATGGCCAACTCATCCAACAGTGGTAACCAATCTGGAGGTTCGGCGAGGTCACGATAAACTTCTCTTACATAGACAATATTTTCAATAAAGATTTCACGCACAGTGCGAACATTCACGTCTGCGTGTCGTAAACTCATTCTCGTTTTCCACATACTCTGGAGACTCAATTGCATAATCATATCATACGGAATTTCATCTTCATTTTTCATAGCCAGATAACGAATACCGCGTGGGTTGACTGGTAAATCTTTTTTGAGGGTGCGCTGGAGGATGTCCCAGTTGAACACAGCGTCCGAACATTCGATAAACACGTCTTCTAAGGTTTTGGCTCTTTTACACAATAAACAATGGGTGGACCAAGGGACGAATAAACCTTTTTTCTCCAGCCAAGTTTTCACCGGAAGAACGCCACAATGTAATTGAAAGAAAAAGGTTTTAACACTTGGCCTGACCGGCATTCTTTTCACTCTTTTTAGTTCTTCTAAACCACTGCCGCCACAGTATAATGCGATACAATGGTATATTAAACAAAACATCAACTAAATCTTTATACAATTTTTTTCTTGAAACTGTAGCCAAATATTTCATAGAAAAACGAACTTTCAACATGCGGAAAGACAATAAAACTTCTCTCATGTACCCACGAACACCTGCGCCTATTACAACACCGGATGACACAACAAATTCAGGCAGAAAACTTTGCAGGCGAACTTGAATTACAGTACGTAAGAAAGGGTCGTTTTGATCCCTAAGAAACATAAATCTCGAAACAATTTGCCTTATAAATAAATGAGCTAGCCCTAGTCCGCCACTTCGCACTGAACGAAAGAGATTTGTGCGGGCACAGCGCTCCCAATTCGAGTTCCATATGAAAACAGCAAGAACTCTGTGAAACTTCTGCACATTGGCCCGAGACATATAGAGTACCTGTAAGACATAACAAATCTTCGCAATCAAAAAAAAAAAAATTACACACAGTAAAACGCGCGAAAATAGACAAATCCTTCCCCCTCCACCTTTCCGCCTTTGTTCTAACGTTCTCAGTCTCTTCATTCCAGTATGAAGTACTGTCACGATAATGCAGTAACGGCACACCTAGATACTTGGTGGGTAAACTTTCCCACCTAACATTCATAAAAACATTTGGTTCACTATCCCAATCACCGTGCCAAAACCATACCGGTTTGTCCCAATTCATGACACTCCCGGTTTTCGCACAAAAAGAAGAGGCAACCTTAACAATTTCGCGAATACTTTCTTGATCTACGCAAAGAACCGCAAGATCATCCGCATATGACAGGACTTTTACTTCATTCGTGTTTAGCATGACACCACGTACGTTATCGTTCCGAAGAAGTCTCAAACAAAACGGTTCTAAAAATATAGTAAAAAGCAAAGACGAAAGTGGGCAACCTTGCCTAACTGAACAACGTATCTCAATGCTTTCTGTAACTCTCTTATTTACAACTAAACCTGTAATGCAATTTTTATATGCCATTTTCAAACCTTCTAACAGAATGTACCCTACATTGGCGTGTTCCAAAATACGAAAAAGTATTCGGTGCGAAACACGATCGACCGCTTTCTCAAAGTCAAGTTGCAACATTGCAAGATCCCAATGCACAGCCCATAGTGCATTATCGTTACCATATAAATTTTCAAAATGTTTGCTCAGACTTGCTATAAAAGGCTCATCCGTGAGAATACTACTGTTGAGCTTCCATATTGCCCAGTCCCATTTTGGTGATTTTGCCTTATTGTCAAGAGTAAACATCACTAACGCATGATCACGGAAAGACACATGCTTTACAGAGTAATCATTACAAAGAGATAAAAGTTCAAGCAAAACATATACCCTATCCAGTCTCGCATGAGTCCGGCCTTAAAAATGCGTGAACTGTATATTTCCCTGATTCATACAGGCCGCCACGTCCTCTAAGCAATGCCCCGAAACAAGGTCATTCAAAGAAAAGAAACTCGCGTTTCAAACAGGAGCATGACTCGCTCGATCTTGTGGCCTACAAACGCAGTTAAAATCACCAAGAAAAATAATTACCCGCTCGAAATCGAGATACGTGCTCAGACTTTTAAAAAGAAACTTTACGTTCACTTTCGCGATTCGGCGCGTAGACACAGAAAACGCGCCAATCAGCGTTAGAAAAAGAAAAATCGCAGTAAACAAATCGCCCGGAACCACAAGAATGCACGGCTGTTTCTACGACACCAATCGACCACCGAATAAACAAACAGCCGGCGGAAAACCCAACAGCATGCGACACGCAAACGTTATTTTTTTTTTTAATTCGCACCATACGGTCGGTCTTTTCCTTGCTTTCAATTTTGGTTTCTTGAACGGCAATAATGTCAAGCTCGTTCTCAGAAAATAAATGGCTCAACTGGCACTGCCTACGCCTGGCTGACAGGCCACGAACATTAATCGTTGCCACGCGTAAGGCTTCCTCGAGACGTATTGCCATTCAGGGAGGGGGAGACCGTATGGTGCCTACCTTAAGTTCCGAGAAGCTGGCCGTCTGACGTGCGGACTCCAACGGCCGAAAGCCACCGGGCCCGCCAGTTTAGGGGGGTGGCTGCGCCCCTTTCTGGTCATTCACAGGAATGTTTGGTTTGACTTGGAGCCGTCTTCTCCAGAGGGGTTCCGCCTTGGAGGGTGGCTCTTCCTGGCTCGTCGCATTGGGCTCCCCGCCTCCGCCGTCCCGCGTCCGCTTCGCGGCTGGACCGCTTCCCGAGGAGTCCTGGTCCTCTATAGGCAAGTCCCCTGACAAGTCAGGGGCGGTGTCGTCGCGCGTGCCGGCTACCGTGTTCCCGGGCCTCGACTCCTCGACGGACGGAACGTCCGGAGACTCGGCCCGGCCAGCCGTCCCAGCAACCGGCGCGGCATTGACATTGGACGGCTCCGCGACACCCTCAGGAGCGGCCGCTATGTTCGTCGTTGACGTAGCCGGGGTCGCAACCTGCTCAGCTTCGTCCTCATCCATCAGCAGCTCCGTGGACTCCTCAGTGCCATTGCTGGAGGCCGCACGGGCGTATGTCTTGACGCAGTCCCGGGCCTCGTGTCCAAAGGCGCGACACTCCGTGCACCGGGGTGCCCGGCAGTCGCGGCGAATATGCCCCGAACGACGGCAACGGAGACGGAGACACTTCTTCGCAGACGGCCTCGTCGGTGTAGAGGGTTGACGGACGACTAGCGGTATGCAGCAACCTTCGCAGTTCCTCTCGGACGACCTTCCGGAAAATTTTGCGGATGTCCAGTATACCAGGGGCGTTTTCGCCGTTAAAGGGACCATAAAACAATTTTGAAATCAAATTTCATCCATCGCACGTCGTAAAAGGTGTGGAAAGAAAACAAAAAAAAAAGAAAACTAGAGAGCCAAGATTTTATTTTGTTACAAAACTTTACAAAAGAAAAGCGGACTCTTTTATATCATGTTTCCTTCAAAATCTCTCTGCCTTTTCACTTCGGTACAACCGCGGTGCCAAGGCAGGTCAGCCCAATCCACGTCGCCTATTGGAGAGCCTACATCACCAGCATCGCTATCATAAACAATAAATAGCCGGCGAATGTTTCTTAAAGAATATTCTGATACACATTTTGTAGAATAATTAGCGATGTGACGCATATTGCCCAATCTTCTAATGTTCGGAGCTATGCGCCATCTATCGTGTGGTAAACGAAGCAAGCGAAATATAGGGCTGCGCCTGCGCATTGCCGCCTGTCTGCTGAGATACATGGCGTCGGTGGTGATGATCGACGTGGTCGGCGTGGTGGAAATTCATCGTTACGCGTAGAGCGCTATCCTTGACTGAATTTTCGTGGCGTGTCGCGATTTTGACCCAGCACGCCCTAGAAGGGAAGATCCATCTACTCGTGCGGTAATGTGGCGGCACCCTCAAGACAGCAGAAACACTCGTGCCGTCGTCTTTGTTTACTTCGAGTGCAGTGGTGCTTTCATAGCATTTTTCTCCTCAAACATCACCCGGATTTATTATTTTGCGCATCCCATGCGTGTGTTCAAGTTCACGGTATTACTGGTGCGTACTGTATTTAAAAGCGTACACGTACTGAAGGATGCAAATTTTGACGCGTTATCTTCACCCTAGGAAAGTGATTATTGTTAGCATACCTTCAAAGAACGCAAGGTCGATGTGATCACGAAATCATGTTTCTACGTTGCTATATCTCTGCTAAGATTACATCGTCTTTTGCAATCATAGAAAAGGCGTGTGGCGAGATTGGTACTATCGGTAATGTCGTGATCGTCCAAGACAACGTACTGCATTTTTTTTATAGATGTTGAACTGCGGGGTTATCCTGACAAAATAAAAGTTAGTAAAGCTTGAGGCCATAGAAAACTGTGCATTTTCTGCTACTCCTGTGGGTGACAGTGCGTCCCCTTGTTTTTAGAGATACCGCGAAAACGGCTGACGGCGGCGGAGAAGCGGCTGTCGTGCTGACGACCTGTTGCGCTTCGTACCTGCGTATGGGACCAGTCCCATGCCGTCGCTGTAGTGCAACATATCTAATTGAGTTTCGCTCAGCTGCAATGTGTCCATGCCTATCGCGGTGACGAGAGGCGCCGATTCAGAGAATATGTCGGTGGCATCGGCGCCATCAGCGAAGTAAAATACTGTGGTAAAACCTACCGGCTCACCGCTAACGCTCCCATTCTCCTACTGCCGAGAGAACTTCCGGTTCCAGTGACAGAGCACGTCACTACCGTCAAAATTACGCCGCGGCTTGTTTTGCGGTGAGTTGGAGAGGAAGAAAAACTCGGTATTTCAACTATTTTCTTCGTGTAGAAGTTAATAAACCGAAACAAAAACGGATGCCTGTTCGGCGTTCAGTGAACATTGGAGGTTTAATGTAAAAAATATTTGGCAAAAGAAAAAAGGTAATTTTATGTTCCCTTTAGGCAGCGTGGATGCAGTGACGCTTGGATGACGCTGGTAGTGGGAAGCGCGCTCTTGAAGGGCGCTGGATCTAAGTTTCCTCAGTGGCAAAGGTTTCGACGGTTGCCGGCGGGTTGAGGGACGAGGCCTCCAAAGATGTCGTTCCTCACCCCGCGCATGAGGACCCGCAGCTTGTTGTCGTTTGTGGCTTGTGGGTCAGCATGGGTGCACAGGCGCAGGACATCTTCTACGAAGCTTGTGACACTTTTGTTGGGGCCTTGGGTTCGAATCTAGAAAAGATCCTCTGCCCTCTTTCGTGGGTGTTGGGCGGCGAAGGTCCGCTGCAACTCGGCCACACCGATGTCCCACAACGTAAATGAAGCCTCGTGGTTCCCGGACCAGTGCCTCGCAGTATCCTCTAGCGAAAAGTGGAGGTTATGCAGGCACTGTTTCGCGGTCCATCCGTTGTGTCGCGCCACCCGCTCGTAATGTTATCGAGATCCTCGACACGAATAGACGTCTTCGCGGATCTCGCCGTGGAAGGGAGTCGGCGTACGAGGAGCGACGGGAAGGCAGACGATGGCAGGGGCGACCGGATATTGCTGGGACATCGTCGTCGTCTAGGTCTTCGACTTCTCCGGTAAAAGTCCAAACTCAGGGGACTGTCCTTGGGTGCAGTGTCTGGCTTGGGTTTCGGGCTTGTAGACGGGAATCAGTTCTCCGGGACTTGAAAAAGATCGAGCCCGACAGATCATCTGAGGGGTACGTTTCACTGGCATAGAATGCGGTACCCAGCACCTCCACCAAAATGTCACGAATGACAAATGATGAGGCAGCGAATAACTGAAGAACCTAAACGGAGCTTACGCTTCACTACATCGTCAGGCGTTACGTGACCTTGATAACGCGACCTTCAATGTCGTTGGTCTCTCCCCCTCTCTCTCTCTCACTACCTGTCTCTCACTCGCGCGCAGCTAAGTTTGCGCAGCCGGCGCACACTTCCTCCCTCCCTCTTTCTCTCTCTCTCCCTCCATCCTCCTTCACCCCCTTACTCTTTCACTATCTCTCTCGCGGGCGCGAGCGTAGCTGCCACAGCCGGCGCTTAGCCTTCAACCACAATCGCTTCAGCCACGGGCGTTACGTACCTTCATAACACGACCTTAAGCTTTAGCCATGTGCGTTACGTGATCTCGAGGACATGACTTTGAAGACACAACTTTGAGGACATGACCTTGGGAACACGACCTCGAGGACACAATCTTGAGGTCACAACCATGAGAACATGACCTTGAGAGTGAGGACATGACCTTGAGCGTGATTGGGACGTTGAGGACGAGGACATGACCTTGAGTGCTTCAAACCCGAATCGGTTTTGAAACATTGGGCAGCTCACTGTTTAGGACTTGGTTGGTGAAGGTCCGTATTCCTCTAAAGATACCTTTAGCACGATTCCCTTTGCAATCGTTAATTGGGGAGCTGGTTCGCCGTTGACCCTATAGTGTCTTCATCTAAAGGTACCGTTAGATAAAAGACCCTGACACGGATAGAAACTGAGCGAGAGGAGAAGACGAGGGCGTGCTGTGACGTCAGAGTGCAAACTCCGATTGGAAGGCTTAGTGGGTAGGTGCAAGGGCTGTCTGCCTTTGTCTCTACCCTCTCTCTATCTCTCCAATCAGGGCGAACAAGTGCGTCGTCTGCTCCTCTCGTGGGGCCGGGCGTTCGGCGTCGAACGCCAGACCCTGCAGATCCACATGTTGGAGATCTTTTCTTTAGCTCGAGGAAGGTAATCGTGTCCGTACCTCTCTGGCGGCCCTCTCACCCGCCTGCACTGCGCCATTCATGTATCCGGGCCACGATGTTGCTGTCTCCGTGCCGGCGAAGTGCACCCTGTAGAACGGCTCACGAATTGTCCTGCATCATTGGACAGGGGAGCCGAGACGGTATTGTTAACGCTACTAATACATCATACAAAGGACAGGACTCTGCCCGTAGCGTGTTTTTTCCTTGTGTGACGGCCCTGATTGGTCACACAAAGACTGTCTGCAGACATGTTCAAAGCATGTATGAAGGAAACATGCTTGCAACATGCCTGATTTGTGTCTGCAGATGTCATCAGGTCTGCAGCGAACACGCGTGTCTTTTGTGTGACTGCGGTTGTTATTTTGCTTCATGACTGCATAAGCTCGGCGTGTTTGCCCATCCTGCAGGTGTATGAGAGCGGTGAAAACGCACACCACAATGGTTCTCGGACGCACACGTTTGAGGGGTGAGCCGGCCGGTTTAATCGATAGCTTTATTCGGAAACCCTCCACGGACCTTGCATTTTCCGTGCCTGTGTTGGTCGCATCGTTGCAAGGCCAAGGAGGAGGGTGTCAGCAAAAGAGTGCAGCTGTTGGTTTGACGTCAGCGCGCGCGAACAATGGCATAGCGCTGCGTGGAGTGGGGAAAGGGGCGGCATCGGGGTCGTTAGGCATATGTTGTTAAGCGGTACGCTAACGCTCCCCTCTCCTCTCCCACTCCCCCCCCCCCCCCCCCCCCGCGCGCTTCTCAGGTACGAAGGCTGCGTACTAAGGTAGCAAAAGCATATTATAGAACGATATAGTAGGCGTGCCAGTATTTCACAGTCAAAATGTATGTGCGGTGGCATCGATGAGAAAATGATGCAATGCCCTCAAACAAGAAATGCATTTACCATGATGATTACTATGATCACCAATACCCACCAGCTCCAATGCGCACTGACTGTAATTTCGTAAAAGAGATGCATATATAAGTCCCAGATCTGCGATTCCCTTGCTGCATATCACGTTGCGTATTATTCCGCTAAAAGGCGTTGCTCGTTAGATGTTCTTTTACGTGCAATCAAACCTTCATTGGATTATATGAAATCTTCAAGCCAGCCAATTTAGCGCAGGTTTTTTCCCAAAATTTAGTTTCTAATGTGGATGCTTGGGCTAGTTGGTAATTCATGCTTGAATGAAACAGCGCGGAAATACAGTCACACTCACAGGCGCAGGCACAAGGAAACAGCGCTGCGAGTCTGTTTCCTTGTGTGCTTGTCAGTGTGACAGTATTTCCGCGCTGTTTCACCATAAAGCGATATCTTTAAGTAGCTCGTGTCAGAGAAAAGCCGGTGTCAGCGTCGGTGCGACGGGAAGATCCTGATTGATCGAGAAGTAATTCGTTTGCCTTAAATAGGAAAATTCGAAGAACTTTAGGCGGAGCGGAATCGGACCTACAACTCTTCGGTTGCGAGTCACACACGCTGCCGACTAGGCCAAGCAGACACACTTGCGGGGCTTGGGAACGAGCGAGGTTTATGTTTAGCCAGCGCGTCTAACTCTTAAAGGGACACTGAAAGGGGATTTATGCTCGCCAATGTTTTTATTTGTGTATGACATATGCGAGCGCAACCACGCAGGAAACAATTCGCAGCTCGAAATTCGTTTTCTTTCAGCCCGAAAACCGCCGATCGAGAACTGGCCGCTTTGAGTCGCGCTCACACTCTTCTCCGTTGTCACGGGCCGTTATCTATGGTTTAGACACAACCACCAAATATGATCAAAGTTGTGGGTCATCGAAGGCACACACACAATACTAAATAAAGAAAATAAATATGATACCCATCTTTTGTGGCTTCTAAAAAGCTGCAAATATGTTGATTGAGGAAAAAAGTGTGCCAGAGCCTCGTGACTTCCGCCAACTCTTCATCCTCTATATGTTTTCCTCCTCCCCTGTCCAGTTTCGGTTTCGGTTTGGAGCAGTTGCGTTTTCTTTTTACTTTATTAAAATATATATGTGACGGTGTATCAAAATATTGATTGGGTAGTCTTCTGATACTATAATAGATGGCCTGGCAAAATATTAAAACAAATTTTTTTTTTTTTTTTTGGGGGGGGGGGGGGTCAGTGTCCCTTTAAAGGCGAAGCTTAAGCCTCCTCATGTAATTTTGTCTTGCAATGTAGGGACTTAAATGTGCACTAAATAACTTTCAGCAATAGTCGGTTTATGGTCATAAGTCAATCTATGGGGTCTAAGCATCGTAAAAAAGCAATCATTACATACTTGCGTGGTCAATTTTGTCTTTTAAGGTTGCTATCAAAATATCGGCACCAAATGGCGCCATTGAATAAGGAAGTCAAAGCTCTGCCTTTCCTCGTGCAACGGCGCAATCTTGTATTAGCGATAGTTCCGAAGTAATGGACCTTTTGATACCGATTTTAGTTTAAAAAATCGGCAACGCATGAATGTAATGCTTGCTTTTTAGGATGCTCAGAGCGCATTGATTGAGTTATGGCTATAAATGGACTATCGCAGAAAGTGGTGTAGTGCCAATTTAAAAATCCAGAAGATATACATTCGTTGGTCAAAGTCGGGATATATTAGCTCTAAGTGGTCACACGAGTGCCAAGGTCAGCCTTCACTTCTGAGTGTTTGGCCGTCATCTGGCACCTATGGTCCTAAATTGCAAAAAAAGTGTCAAAGTTTGGCTTCACTTATGGCTGTTCGGTTTTCATGTGGCAACTTTGGGCCTAAATTGTCATACCAATATCAGATTTAGATTTTACTGCTGGTCCGTCAGTTCATGCGTGACTTATTTAGTTCAAGTTTGGCACTTTGACAATTATCTGACGACGCAGAAAAGATCTATAGAAACGCCAAAGAAAAGTATTCTGGTAAAAGCTGACGCCTTGGAACAAAGCCGCATTAGGCACAAGCTAGGCCCCTGAGATTGCAAAGCTTGTGCCGAGTTGGCCGGTTCTCTGGCACGCAACCTAGAAAGCGACTTCTTTTTAATTTTTTTTTAGGGGGGAGAGGAGGAGGAGGTCGTCCGGCTTTAGCAAAATCAAGAACGGCGCCATGGTATGAGGCTATGTTAACAATTTGGTTTCGATTGCTCTTTAGGTTCTGACATCAACTACGTGGACATTATAAACCCTAGTAGGAATACACGCCAGGTATGAGTACGTACAGCGCTTGTGAGAGTTTGTGCCCTGTTAGTACTTATCTTGTTTTAGACTATGAAGACAAATAATTTTACGAGACAAAATCACTTGCCACATAAGCAGTGATCTGTCTAAGCACTCCTGTATGCGTATGCGGGATCTGCCGTGAGGCATTCACATCAAGAGCAGCACGAAACTAAAACGAAATTACACGAACAACCAGAAATTCAAGGGCCGCTTAAAGGGGCCATGAAATGATTCTTCAACTCCTTCCTCCTTAGCTTTTCTCCTCAACTCAAAATCGAAATCAGAAATCACGCGGTCGTGGTATGCTTGGGCACTGGTGCGATGACTCCAAGCTTCCACTGTCCTTTTTAAGCACACCATGCAACTTGTCATCCGCAAGGGATGATAATGCCGACATGGCACTCATTGGCCAAGAAAGCAAATTCAAATATTCGTCGACGGAATGATTATTGACGAGCAAATACGTCTGAGTGACGTAGTTCTCAAGTCCAATGAGTGAGCTGTGGTAGGCTCACATGCTTTAAGTACCACGAAGTTATCACAGTGAAAAGGCGGAAACGTTTTCTAAGGAAAAAAGGTACGAAATAGTCCGCTATATTTTCAAATTCTTTTTACCAAAAAGCGGGCTTTTGACATTCATATTTCTCTCTTTTGGCTCACTAAACAATGTGCGATGAGTAAGATTCCAATCTAAAATTATTTTTCCCAGCCCAAAATTTATTTCATGGCCTCTTTAAGAAAGCCGGAGTGTGGCCACTCTCAAGCATCTCATTAACGTTTCACAGCCAATCAGAGTGCGCCGTTGGCCGCTAATAACACCAGAGAACGAATCAAGAAGCAAGAAGCGTGGACTTAATGATCCAGACGCCCTGCATTTCTTAATCGGTCGGTGACTAGAACATACACCATTACAATGTTGTCAAATCTAATGACGAGCCCTGCACTTTCCACGGCCCAGCACGCACGCGTGTTTGTCAAGTTCGAAAAAAAGCAAAGTTGAAAATGGCACCAATCAGCACTTTAATGTTGCAAAAAAATAAAATAAGAAAAAAAAAGTCAGACTGGCCAATTGTGTTTTTAGCATATAAAACATATTTCGCTGAATGTCAACCACCTTTGCCTGCGTACTTGCCCGCCCTCATGGCGTGTACTGTTTCTCTGATGTACGGAATAGCGCCCCGGGGGATCGGTGGCCGAGTGGGCTAGCGCACACCAGCTCGGAGCACGTGGAGCGAAAGCTCGCGCTGTAGAACCCAGCGATCCTGGGTTCAATCCCCAGCCCTGTCCGTTTCGATCTGGATAAGCACTGTACCGGCGTGCGGTCTTGTATCACTACTGCGTGGTGCACGTTAAAGACCCCAGGCTAGTGGTTGTACTGCACTGGCTAAATTACCCATCTACAGCTGGGAGACTCGTCACCCGTTGAGGCAGACCAAGTAATGGGCTCTCTAAACATACACACACCCTAATATTTTGGGAAGGGCGCCCCGTTTATAAACGAAACCTTTTTTTTTTTTCTTTGAAGAGTACAATTTTCGAAGTGTGCACTCATGACCAACAAATTAGAAACTTAAGGGTATACGCACAATATTAAGATATCTAAGAACCTTGAATAAGACATTCTGATTTGTCCATAAATGTTAAAAATTAAAGTTGGAAGTCGATTAACAATTGTGTCCCGATTAAACGCTGGCCTTTAATCGCTTAACTAATCGATTAATCGACTGCGTTTACTTTCAGATAAAAAAGCTAAAAGTGTCGAAACTACGCATTTTCGTTGTACTATCACACTTGTAACTGACGCTGTATCGCCCACAGAAGAAGGCACGGGCAAACCAATTTAGGAATAAATATTTTACAATACTTTTTTTTAACCAGATATGTTTTCTGAATTGCAAATATAGGGAACGATGGAGTATTTTACTCTGGAATACGACACAGCTGCCTGCTAAATTTCACAAATCTGCACCAAATATAGAAGAGCAAGCATTTCTTTATCTGCTCTTAATTTCTAACTAAAAATTCAACCTATTAATCAGTTAAAAATTTATCAAAATTAAATCATTATCGATTAATCAGAAGGTTGGAGGTTTGACGTGCCGAACCAACGACGGGCATTTGGCATATTAATCAGAAGGTTAATCGATGAATTGCACACCCCTATTATACAACCTCTCTAACCCATATACGGTTTTGTTTTTAAGCTTAACCGATTTGTTTAATAAGAGCCGTAAAAGCTGCACTTATGCTGTTTGTGCAGCTGAGTTGTGAGGCCAGGGCCAGTCAGTTTTTACAGTCTCAAGTAACCCGCCGGAAGATAATGGAAACGACCCTTATGAACCTCGCATGTCAGATCTAGTGCCATTAATTAAGCTCCGCTTCAGAGTAACGACACTTGCTCATATTGTGTCTTAAAATCATGGTTGCCTGTTATCTAAATGTTTGTCTGAAATCACAAAAAACGCTTTTGTGTCCTCCACAAATGTTTAAACAGCTCGCGACAAAGCAAAGCAAGATTGTCACGAATGACAAGTGATGAGGCGGCGAATAACTAAGTAAACTGAACGTTTAATGGGGCGAACTTGTGCCCAAAACAAAAAGAAAACAGAAGATTACAATAGAGTGTCGCGGGCGTCGATAGCAGCGTAACAGCAGGATCGAACGCCGGGGCTAGACTGACCCCACTCGCCATGTGGAGTCCCTTATGTACCCTCGTGGGTTTCTGAAACATTTGGCGTAGAACTTTCGGGGCGTAGACCATTCAGAACTCGATCAAACGAGAATGTTCTCGAACTTATGAGAAGGACAAGTTGAAAGAATAAATAAAAGGACAGTCCACTGACTGGAATTGAACCTACACCTACCGCGCGACATTCAAGCCCGGTAACCACTGGGCAACGCGCACGCTTGCTCGCCGACGCGCGTGGCAATATCACATGAGCTTCCGAACTCCGAATGTAATGCTGTGGAAGTTTCACTTTTCAATCATGACGATCGGCTGTTGCGTCTGCTCTGCAGAAGCATCAAAATGGCGGCGCTCACAACAATGTCTGGGAACAGAATGTCGATACCCTAAGCGCAGCTCATTTAATGACTCTAGTCACATCTAGTCACCTCGGAATGTGGTATACTTTTTTTTGCTTTTGAATATTAATGTAAAAAGGCGTCTGGGGGGACCACGCGACATTTCAAATGTATTTTCTGAAGAGATAGGCCGACTGGGTATCACGATATCTTTTCATAGGCTTTGATGCTTCGCTCCGACAATCAAAACTACCAGCAGACTGGTTATGTGGTAAAATTATACCCATTCACTAAACTAGAAACAAAATGACAGTGCGAAAATTACCGTCTATATACATTAACTGTCGATTTGCTGCAAACTAATGAAATGCGTCATTTCAAAACATGTCACTCAGTATTTGGGATAAAATGGCGTAATATATCAACATTAGCACCGTTTTAGACAAGGGCTATCGACGGTCACATAATTAATTGTGTGTGCGCATGAATGCTCATCTGTTGCAAATGAGCAGGGTCAGGTTGACGTCGTGTTTATGAATTTTTCAAAGGCCTTCGACCGTTTGCCTCAGAACGAATTAATTGAAAAGTCTTCAGCTCGTGGCTCTTAACAGCAACATAGTGTCATGAACCCGGTCTCACCTAACTAACAGGACGCAGTGCGTCTACTGCAATGACGCATGCTCTGTCCCCCTTGCAGTACACTCAGGGGTGCCACAAGGGTCAGTATTATGTCTACTTTTGTTCTTATCACATGTAAATGATATCGCAGATGACATGCCCCAATCAGTTCAGGTAAAGCTATTTGCGGATGACTGCTTGTTGTTATCAAAAGTTTGTATAGTCGAAAACCAAAACTTGCTTAATGTTTATCGAAAAAAGCTTTCCTTGTGGTGTGAAAGGTGGGGCATGATAGTTAACTTTTGTAAAACAGTATTCTGCAGTATTACGAACAAGAGGAACACTTTAGTTTATCCAAATAACATTGATCAAATGCATCTGCGAAAGGTCAACGAATTTAAATATGTAGGTGTCAGTTTAGTTCTACCATGCGATGGAACTTTCATGTAGACTACATTTGCGCAAAAGCCTACAAAAAGTCATTATTCCTCAGAAGACAACTTCGGCATGTTAATAGGGATGTTCGACAATTTGCTTACAAGTGTCATGTTCGCCTAGTGCTAGAATACGCAAGCACCATATGGGACCCGTATTAAAAATGCCACGAATCACAAATTGAAAGAATGCCAAATCTGGCTCTCCAATTTATATTTTCAGGATATAAACGCAGATAATCTGTTTTATGCATTGAGACAAGAGGCAGAGCTTGACTCTGGCAAAGCGAAGGCAAATATCAATATTAAAAGAACTCTATTAGGAATGGAATGACAAAGCTAGATCCACAGCTATACTCTTCAACGTCACGTTCCCAGAGGACTAGCAACGGCGATTGCTCCTTATCAATACATGTCTTTAAGTTTCTTTTGTAGGACAATAAAGAATGGAACGCTCTGCCAAACGAAGTCGTCAGCTGCTAGGATCTCAAGTCATTCAAATTATCATTACGCTAGTGTTAGTCTGATTAATGCGTCCTGTGTTGAATATATATTAAGATGCGCAGGGTGTGACGACACCCCTTCCTGTGCACAATTACTCACTTTAGTGTGTGAATGTGTTTTGTTTTGCTCGTACAACATATTTTACTCTCCTGTTTGTACCGAAAGGTTCATACTATCGTACAAAAATAAATATATAAAACCACATACGAAAATTCTCACTTCCTACTGAAAAATGCACACAAAAGTAGGAAACAGAAACGAGCGTATCGACAGCTAACGTCGTCACAGCGTCCGCTAGGCGAGCAGGGCGGGCGATAGAAAACTTGTGTCCTCTGCGTGACGTCACCCCGGCTCGCTACTCAAACTTCTCGGGGCTAATAAGTTGCTGGAGCGCGAATAGTTTGAGACATTCATATTTTTCCCCTCTGTGGTTCAGACTAAGTGACTGTGGCTGTAACCAGTAATCAGACTAAGTGAATGTAACAAGTGTTGTCTTTAGCCGATCCACCTCGTAGTTGGTCAACCTCCCTGCAAGCTGTCGACAATTCTTGGCGGCGTGGATCCACGGCAAAACGCATCTTGCATCATTAAGTGTGACTCTTGACGGGGTACTCCGGCGATATTTTTAGCTACCTCAACTAACTATATTTTCGGAATTACCGGCCTTTATTGTTTTGCTGTATGTTATTCAGAATTCAGATTTGAAAATGATGCCAAAACCAACATTCAATATACCCGCGCTCTTCAGTGCCGTGCCACAAACGGGGTATTTTCGACGTATTTATGGGCGTTTTGTCGGACGTAATTCCGACGTATAGCCTCAAGGTCGGCGATATACGCGCGTATTCGACGATCCGACCGAGACAAATCTCGGCGTTCCGGCGTATTTCGGCGTGGCGTCTCCGGAAGCGTACGGCGCGGTGCCGGCCAATCAGCTCGCGAGTTGACAGCCGGAAGTTGTTCGAGGATTGGCTTGCCTTGCTATGCGGCCCGTTGGCTGGCTGGCTCGACTCAGTTGCCGAAATGGGCGCTCGCTTGTCGCGTTTGGCGGTTTATCGGCGAACTGTACGAAATCGCTATATCTCTTTCGAGTGAGCGATGAACGATTGAGAAAAAAGAAAAGACCATCTATGTGGCGGGTGATATGAAACAAATTATAAAAGGACAGGTTTACAGCAGAGATCGCGGTCGTCCTCCTGCCGGGACTTTTTAGCAACTTGGCGATTGCAAGGTACATTTTTGAGACAAGCATTAACAAATTAGGCTTTCGTTGCTGATTAACATTCAGTTATTTCTGTCCCCTTGCAGAAGGCGCTAATATGGCCGCCGATTTACATTTCGCCTCGTTTCGTGAAAAGCGCCAGTCGGACCACACTGCACCAGACGTCAAGTAGAAGCCGACGAAAAGCGCCATGTGTGGTTTCACGACCTTCCCTTTTTCCTTTCGATGAAAAAAGCGCCCGCCAAATGCCTTGATTACGCCCACTGAAACGCGCGTAAATTTGTAGAAAACACGCCCTATGTGGGTCGTCCTTTAGGGGGAGTCATGCTTGCAGGTCGAGCAGCAGTCTAAAAATGGACTATGCCGAGCATTTGTTTCGTGCTGCCGCGCGGATGCTGAATCCAGCTTCCGGAGCATTCATTTTACACCATGAAAATGCTTGTAATCAGTTGGGAACAAATCTTACAGTCCAAAGAGTAAACCCTTGCCTTCCGTTGGCGGCACTTTTTCATTGTTGCCAATAGAGACTTTCCGTTTGAAAAACACGGAGAGGACCATAATTGTAAATTCAATAACTTCGCCAAAAATACATCGTTTTTTTTTTCTTCAAATATTTGGGATACTATTTCAGGGATGTTTATTGGTGTGTACAGCAAATTTGCAGGAGAATCGACGAAAATGGAGAAAACGCCGCAGTACCCCTTTAAAGGGATGGTGTACCGAAATTTCGATTTCAGAAAACAATGCAGGAGCTGTAGGCGGGACGCTACAATCCCTACAATACTACTAGTAAGGCGATATCTCGAATCGACGGCCGTATTTTTGGAATAAAAAAGGTCGAAATTCAACGAGGCCAACGAGGCGCGTGACGTCAAGATATCTCATTTCCTCCTCTCTTCGCTTCGCCCCCTCAAGGCGGTGAGGCGGAGAAGACGCGAGGCCGTTCCCTCTCCTTCTCGGAGAAACAAGACGTGAACATATCTGTCAAATGCGCCTCCTTTTGTTGAAAAATACGGTCATCCGTTTGAGATATCGCTGTATGAGTGGTTTTGGTGTTCGTAACATCCCGTTGCACGCTTTCACCGCCGTGTTTTGTGGAATCCAGATTTCGGCTCGGCATCCCTTTAAGGGCCATTTCACAGCTTCTGTTTTTTACCTGCTTCCTTTCGGTATCATTTTTCTCCTACAAATTGCTTCGGGTTCATCTGTCGGGAAAATTCCCGGTTGTCTCATATGTCATGCAAGGTGCACAGTGCTTGACAATCCCCTTTTTGTGACTCTAAGAAGGTTTTCATACTTGTTACTATGACATCTGTAGCGTGCGAAGAAATGAAAAACAAAATGAAACAAAATATCGCCCTAAAATTACCAAGTTTGATATTTTTAGGACGATCTCTAGTAATCATTTTCGGTCGTTTGCAATACTCAAATAAATAGGTATGTCGGGGTTGTGAGTGGCCCTTTAAGGCGCAGTCTCATACATCCTACAAACAACAGTCTGCGGACACCGTCTGAGGCGTTCCTTTGTGACATTGGTCACACAAAAAGTGTCTGAAGATACGTTCGAAGCATACATAGACGTACGGATCAAACATGCTAGAAACCAGCTCGAGGCGAGGATGCAGATAATTCTGTCATCATGTCTACTGCGAACATTTTTTTTTATGACGTACGAGCAGTGTGACCTCGACTTTAGGAAATAGACAAGAACATAAAACTCACTTTCCGAATCTGCTCATGACGCCAGTAGGGAAGGTGGACACGTAGCAGCCGCCCGAGTACTGCTCCTCCAGCCAATTCTTTCCTTCGTAATGGACCGGCTGACAAGTGAGGCAAAAACGGACGAAATGGGATCACTGGGAAGACACCCGCGTCTAAAAGAAGCGGGTTGCTGCTTCGTCCCTCTAAGTTTGTCCGACGCCTACTCAATTCGCACTGCACACACTCCGAAAAGTTGTCGCTTACATACGACGTCCAGAAAGATGCGATGGATGCAGGAAGATCCAACAACAACCCGGGTAGCGCGACAGAGGAACGCGTAACTTGGGACAAGTTTGGCACTTATAGTAGCCTAACTTGGGTCTTATACGGTTTTTACTCTAAGGCGTTAGTTATTGCCATATTATCTTTCTTTAGCGTTCCTTTGGCTTTTTTTCTGTTACGCCAATAATAGACCATTTGCTATATTATCCAAGCATCAAGGAGAATGCAGGGATTGGTGTTCCACGCGCCACACGCGCACGCCTTCCCTATATAAAGTATTCGAAGTAAATAACCAAAATAAAGCATTGACGAACGCGCGTGCAAGATACCATTTGTTTTGGGTATTTGCTTTAGAAAAGTTACTACTGCTGACGCCAGCACGTGCGGCGCGTTGAACACCAATCCCTGAATTCTCCTTGATGCTTGGGTAATATAGCAATAGGTTTATTGCCAAAGTGTCCCATCCAGCAGTGAAGCCGAAATGTGGCACATTGTTTTTCCGATTTAGTGCCTTTGAAAATGCCAGACGACAGCCAAATTTTTCGCAGCGTCGCCTATCTTCGGCACTTGTTTGGCGAATCGGAGCCAACATAGGCAGACCCTGGCCAAAAAAGTTCAAGTGTGGCGCTACCTTGGCTTCTTCGGGCTTTTTCAGGCCCTCAATTCCCAGATAAAAACCTCATGTTGAAGTAAAGAACTGTACTACTTGGGAGCAGCCCGAGCACCCCTAAGCTCACAGTGGGGTGGGAGCTATGCACTCGCCGGACCAATTAACCTCCTTCTTTCCGTCACCTAGCCCTGCCCTCACCGCGGTGGTATGGGCGGGAGCGTGATCATGTGGCCAAAGACAGACGGTTCAACGAGCATGTAGCCCCCACCGTATTCTCAGCTTAGGGCTGGTCAGAGTATAGCATCTCGGCGTAAAACCTCTCTCTTCTACTTTTTTTTACGAGTTATTTCACGAGCCTTTACATGCACGTCCAACGGCCTTCGTAGTTTGATTTTTTTTGTTGTTGTTGATTATGTTAAAAATGTTGAAAATGCATTGCACAAACCAAGACTCTTTCGGTCGCTTTTACGACGCACACCTGTAGAGTAGAATCACAATCGTGCACCTAATTCAAGATCACCAAACATTCAGGAACGACCAATGCTAACATTGTTTAGATTAGGGCATTACTACTTATGTCAGTGTGGATTAAACTACGATATCTCTGAAAACAATATCAAAATTAAGTTTATTTATGTAAATCAGCCTTATTTGATTGAAATCAGATTTAATCAAAATAAAAAAGATAAAGCGCCTCAAAGACATGAACGGATCCTTCTCTTTCATGCGCTTATCCTTCTTGCCCATCTTTCCGTTTTGTTATTTGGTATAAATCAGATTAATTTTGTTTAAATTATTCTAGCTAAAATAGTAAATTTTTATTACCAGATATATTTCTAACATGGGAGATTGACTGATTGATCAATTCGTCTTATTATTGATAACCATGCGGGAAAAAGATTTACTCTAAATGTAAGGTACAATATAATAAACATATTATTGCTCTAATCCCCGCCATACTCGAACAAAAACAGCTTGATTTAGCTTTAGTTTGTCAAAAACATTAGTTGGTCTTTTTTTCAGTTCTGACTCATTGCAATGGGACATCACTTTTCTAGTTTTCGTTTCTTTTTGCTTGCGTGCGTTCTGATTTTGCTGCAATAGGAGTTTATGTAAATGATGAACGAGCTGGAAGCTAGAGCAGTTATTTTTGACCGGGGTCAGCCTTATATGAATCTTTCTGACTTGATGATCTTTGATTCAAATACAAATCAAATTTACATAAAAAGCATCAAATTATTAAAAACGGTAAATAAAGATATTTCCGGAGAAAGTTTTAGGGGAAAAGTTTGATTTAATTTATCATAGTGAAACTTGTCTAGCTTAAATCAAGATTTTAAATTATGATTTAAATAACGATTTAAATCATATTGATTTTTATTCCCCACCTTGCTGACTGTACCTAGTTATGTTATCTGTTAATTATAACCACTGCCTGTTATAGTGCCGTAAAGGGGCACTGGATAGGTTTCTCAGATGGTTCATTTATGGTCGTAACATAATCTGCGGCCCTAAGCCTTCCAGAAAACCCAAGATCAGATTTATACGCGTCCAATTTCTCTATTAAAAGCGGAATAAAAAATGATGACATGCCCGTTTTTCTGCGATTTGGCGCAGAACCCAGAGGGCACCACCAAACGTGCGACAGCCAATCTGAAGGACTCGCTTTCCGCGTGGCTAGGGGGACGATCAATGGCGGGATGATTTTTTAATGTGTGCGATTTTCGATGTGGTGACCCATCGCTTGCGATTGGCTGTCGTACATCCGCTGAACACCTCTACTTACGGTGTCAAATCGAAAGAAAGCACAAAAAAAGAACAAAAAAACGGTTGCGTTTCGAGTCTCAATGAACGTCTGGTGTCTCATCTGAAGATGAGCAATTTAGCCAGTGCAGTACAACCGCTAGCATGGGGTCTTTAACGAGCACCACGCAGTAGTGATACACGACCGCCCGCTGGTACGTAGCCCATCCAGATCGAAAAAGGCAGGGGTGGTGATAGAACCCATAATCCCTGGGCTCAGCAGCGCGAACTCTCGCTCCACGTGCTTTGAGCTGGTGTGCGCTAAAGTCACTGGATCCTGGGAAAGTAGCGCCATTGCCTTCCCGGCCTGTTAGCCAAACACAAACAAATACTAACATCCAAACGACCAAAACCTCGCAAGGCGATTGGCTAATCGGTCTCCGTTGCCATGACAATCGCCATATCGCTCCATTCAAATCTTGGAAGCTTTGAGAGGGTCGTTCTCAACCAGTCGCACCAAGATCATCGTACTGAAGGCGGCAATATAAGCGTATTTGACGCTGTGTATGCAATCAACTTATCAATCCTGCGTATCTCCACAGATCTCTTACAATCGTTTTGTTTTTGCATATTTCAAAACAGGAAAATTATTTTTTAATGCTTTCAATCACCCACGCCGCGTGTGGGGGTGGTACGGAGATGTACGCTTGTTTCGCCGGTTTGTGGATAGCAAAATTTCGGTATACAAGAAACGTGTCTATAAAGCCACCCGTCACCAGAGAATTTAGATCGGCTCCCCAAGAATGGAGAGGTCAAGGAGGAATTGTACATTTCAAGGGCCAAAATGGCGACCATACGAAAAGCTTGGTGCTACTTTCCCACGATCCAGTTACTTTAGTGTGCACTAGCCCACTCGGCCATCGATTCGTGTCAGGATATTTGATTTCGTTTTTGATGAGAAAATCAGTGTGTCAATCTAATCTTGTTTTCTTGAGCAAACCTAGAGCTCGTAGATTGAGTTACGACCATAAATAGACGATCTGGGAAACTACTTTAGTGTCTCTTTAAGGTCACCGACGTACAACGAAACAACAAACGCGTCGTATGACGCGATGGAAAATACGAGATATCCGGTGCGCAAATTTCGCACGGGGGAACTCGGAGCTCATAATAATTTTTTTCAGAAATATGCGGTGCCCCCAGCGTCTGCTTTGCGCATTGTACCGTTGATATGTGCGGTACGTGGAGTTAAGCCTGGTTCACATGCAGCGATTTTGGCCCTAGAGCGGCGCGATTTCTGCCGTCGCGGCGCTCGTGCCGCTCAATCGCTAGTGCTGGCCAGAGCGCCGCGACGGCAGAAATCGCGCCGCTCTAGGGCCAAAACCGCTGCATGTGAAACACGCTTTACCCAAGAAGCGAAGATGAAGAACAGTTAAGCCTGGTTCAGACAGTTGCGTTTGACTGCGTTTGACTGCGTTGCGGCTGCAAGAAATCAGGACATCAATGCTGCTTATATCGCTTGCCAAGATGACTCCTTGAATTGAATTCCACGCTTCATACAAAGCACAGATGTGCCGGTGACTCGATCGCTTTCGGTTCTCGACGCAACGCAGTCAAACGCACTCAAACGCAAGTGTCTGAACCGGCCTTAAGTGATTTCAGAACGCGGAGAAGGCGGAAGGAAAGCAAAACAGAGTATCTGATAACCGTCTTATCCGTTCGCTTAATTTGTGCGTGTGTTCTGAGCTCATAACGATAAGAGAGATTAGAGAGTTTTAGTAGATCGTTCCTATAACGATACGATAACCATACGATGCCGACACACAGAACAGGAATGCGCACCTGTTCTGTGTATCGGTATCGTATGGTTATCGTATCGTTATAGGAACGATCTACTAAAACTCTCTAATGAGTCGTGCCGCTACCATGATATACGAGGCCTTCGAGCCGGCACGAGCGTACATCCGAACAGCCCCACAATTTCCCTCGTTGTGTGGTCTCCCGGGAGTTTCCGGAGAAGTCTATTCCACATAATTCAGCTGCTACGGCAATTTCGCATTAAGGAACGTTTATACTCCAACGTAACGTCGACGGGCGTGGCGTAGCGCAGCGCGCACAGATACTGATTGGTTGCAGATATCGAGTCTGTGGTTGCCGACCAATGAAAGGCGCGCTTTCTGCGCTAGGCTGCGTTCACTGGGCTCAACGTCGGAGTATAAACAGCCCTTTAGGCACATGCAGGACAAAACGTCCGACGGGTCTCATATGACGCAGGAAAGGTGACCAAATGATGACCTACAATGTTCAAGGTGCTCAAACCAAAATGTGTATGTTTCCAAACTTCCTTTCGTGTGCGCGTTTTGCGCCGCAATATCACTGCTCCTACACCATACAAAAAACACGGTGTTCTCCGAAGACATGATGACAATCTGCGGACAAGCGTCGAGCTTGTTTGAAGCGTGCTCGTTTCATACACATATGTATGCTACGAACGTTTCTACAGAAGGTTTTTGTATGGCCAATGTGAGAGGAGCACCATGGAAAGCAGACACATGTCTCACACAGTGTCTGCAGAATGTATTTTGTGTGATGTATGAGCAGTGTGACCGCTGCTTATAGACCAACACGCGTCCCTGACGTCACGCAGCTGAGGTGGCACTGTCGACGGCACTGCGCATGCGCGGACGCTTCCCTTAACGCGAATTTGGTTTCAGCGCAAGCGCAGTGCCCACACCTTGTGTGGGCAAACGCGGGCTTGTTTGTAATCAGCGTGTCGGTCTATAGGGCAACTCCGGCCAAAATTAGAAAAAAAAAAGCAAAATGACTGATATTGATTTAAGGAGACGCAATACGCGCACTGCCAAAATTTTACACTTATCGGAAACCGCGTTTCACTCTAAAACCGATACTGAAAAAGGCTCTTACAAGCTTCTCAGCGGGCATTCAGCAGGTTGGCTGATTGTCGAGCAACCTTGTGCCCTGATGTCATCTTCGTTTTCAAGGAGGTTTATTCTTCGTACTGCCACTTCTTTTGTCGTGTTTTCCTGCTGCTTTTTTACCGTCCCAGTGACTCATTTCTGCTTGTTATAGTATGTTTTAGCGGCCGCAGTTTGCAATGCCTCCTCAGCTATCGCGCACGAAGATTATTGGCTCCCTGCTCGCTCAAGCGCGTCGTGGTGCCGAAGGTGGCATTCATTGCCGGCCATGGCTTAGTCCATTCCTGCTCGACGCGAGCTAATGATTAGCTTCCGCAACGCTCCTCCAATGTGCCTTGCAAACCTCCAAGTTTGCAGTTATCAGAAGATATTAAGTTGGGGCTCATTTTGGCTCAGGTTTCATAGTGTCAAACTTGTTTTTCGGCCGGCAACTTTAAGAATGTGTGTTAATATTTATCTTTAATATCTACAACGCAAAGCAGGAAACCAGCCATAGCTTCTTGCCTGACTAATCGGAACTGCTCTTACGACTATACCAGTCATACGTTTTGTGGTACCGCGGCACAAACTTTGCAATACACGATGGCCATGCAACTGGTCACAAGGATTGCTATCATGCTCGAGCCGGTAATTTCGGTTTTGTCGTAAAACCCCCCAAAACAAAAATCTAAAAAAAATTGATACCATGTAATTTAGGGAAACTTCCTTCACTACAAACGGTCGTAACCCTAAAATCGAGAAAATGCACTGGAGTTACCCTTTAAGTGATCGAGCACCACGCTAAACTACGTCAGATGCGATCTTATTTCCGAAGCAATGTACAACATGCCGAGCGTTTTGTTGCGGATGTGTGCGGCGCTTTAGGCCCTAAGGCCCATGCGCACAATCGCGTTTCAACAGGCTCGAGTGCCTAACGGCGTCCTTGCGGCAAGAAAAGATTACAAGTGGTGCGAAGAGCGCCTTCGTGCAACGCCCCACAGCGTGACGCAAGGCAGTAGGGACTGGTTCAACTTTCCTTAGTGTTGTGTTTCGGTAGACCAATCAGAAGCCGAGAAAGGAAGGGAGGGTCACGTGCTCGCTCACGCTCGTAGGCAAAGGCGTTTCTCCGTTTGAATACAGGACCTTGCTTTTTCGTTTTGGGGAGACCACGGGAGCAGGTTTTCATTGAGGTTGCGATGATTCCGAGCTTCACAGAAGTCGCGGAAGCCAGCGGAATCGTCTCAAAATCGTTCGCTTGTACGCCATCGCCGTTTGCCGCCATGTGGCCGTGAATTTCGCTTACTTCTGGTGAGTCGCGAGCGACGATAGCGCGTCCTTATGCGGAGAACAAGTCATCTACTTCTTACGCAGCAGTTGCAGTGACGTCAGAACGACGTCGAGCTCTGATTGGTTTTGATTGAAAGGATAACGGGTAGACCGCAATGCTAGATGCCTTAAGGTCTACCCAATATCCTTTTTCGATCAGCCAATAAGAGCTTACTGTTGTGACGTCATCGCAGGCCCTGTACAGGAAGCAGACAAACTTGCGCTGCGCACTGGCTCTTGACTTTGGTCGACTTCGTGTGAACGCAATCAGGTGTTCGAGCTTGGCGCAAACGCTCTTCGCAACGCTACGCGTTCGCATGCCGCAACTGAACGCATTGCGCTCAAACGCAATTGCGTTTGGGCATTAAAGGGCAACTCCGGTCCATACATTCGATTTTGGGATTATGAATGTTTTTAGTGCAGTCAGCGTCCCTGAATTACAAGGTGTAATTTTTTCTCGTTATTGTGCGTAGTTTTAAAGATATCGACGCCTAAAGTTTTGTTTGGGGCGCGGCCAACAAAACCGAAACTAGCCGCTCGAGGCCCCGGCAACACTGGAAATCAGCCGCTATGTGAACGTGACGTCAGAATCGTTCTCGTTCAACGAGTACGCAGGCCGAGCGGCATCTACCTCTGTTGCGCTAGCCGTCTACAGATAGGAGGTAAGCTGATTTTGTTTTAATTTTGTATACGTGGTATAGTTATCCGGCATATGTAGCAAGAGTTAGTGCGTATACCCAAAAGCTAGCGACTGGAAAATCCGTGAACTCGTACGGTGCCGTACTCGGTGGCCACCGCCGTGCGTGCGCTATGCCGTACTCGTCGCTTGTATACCCAAAAGCTAGCGACTGGAAAACGAGTGAACTCGTTCGATGTCGTACTCGGCGGCTGTCGCCGTGTGTGCGGTCTTCCGTACTCGTCGCTAGGCCTAAATTGTCATCGGGGCTCCGTGGATGGAGCGGCGTTGCTCTACGCCGCGCTGCCAGTGACGTAGAGTACTGGGGGCCCTCTCGCTTTCGCGGCGGGTCAGTCCCAGACACGAATCTTTGAGGCTCTCCGGCGCGGGCCGCGGCGCCCGAACACACGGGTGCTGGGCTGTACACGTCTGTTTTTTTCGTTCTTTTTTCCTCGGGCGCGTAAAAGCCGAAGTCCAAAGTCCACTCGTCGAACAGCGTTCACCCTCACCTTCTCCAATTTTCGGTCCGTTGGAAACTTGTGAAAAAGCACCTCCGTGTTGCGGAGCAGGTTGTTTGAGCAGCCCACAGCGCTACAAGTTGCACTCGGCATCTTTCGAAGAACAGCTGGGCAGTCTTGGGCGCACCGAGTTGCTCGCTAAAACGAGTCTTGAAGTCCTTACAAGCAAATAAACAAAAAGCTATACCGAAGCTACACGGGCTACAGATAAAAGCAACGACTAAACACGCCAATCACAAGCCGAAGTAGCGGTGGTAGCGGCTCAAAGAAGCGCACACCGCGTAACGCCCGGACCGGAGGAAAAAAAGAGAACGATGCTGGCGTCACGGCGCAATGTTGCTTTAGCGATCGGCAACCCGCTGCGCGCCCGCTAAGGAGCAGCGGCTTGCGGCGGGTCTCATTTTTATTATCGGCATTAGTTGAGAATGCGGCGTCTCACGGACGTAATATTTTGGCTGGGGTCGGATTTTGTGTCACTACAGCGATACCAGTAATTTATTTCATCTTGAGTTTTGGCCGGAGTTGCCCTTTAGGGTTATTGTCAATCAGTGACTACCCTACTGAAAAAAATTATATGAATGTATTTTTGATATATTTATTGGAAACCTTTTTCACATCAGAACTTATTATTTCATATCGGTTTCATATGTCACTTATCAGTTTCAGCTAGGCTAGGTGGCGCTAAGCACCGCCAAATTCATGTCCTACAAAAAATATTTTAATTTGCTAACGGCACCCTGTAGATACATTACGCATACTACTAGTATCAGCTGAACATATACATTTTGCAATACACATACATGGCACGACAAACATGATAACTACTTTTTAGATCTGCATTTCCACCTTTTATACTGTGGTATTGAAGGTACGGATTTTTTTGGTGACCACCGAAGCAATAAACAATATTCCCTGTATGTTGATTTATTTTCAGTAATGTCATACTTTTGAGAGTATTTTGAACGTTTCAGGGGACGAATCTCTTAATAAAGAGTAAACGCTGTTGCCGTAATTATTCGATAGCCAATAAATCAAGCCGCTTAACTGCGGTTCCAAGCCACGTGTTTGCTTTCCCGCGCGGCACGTCGTATACTGTAAAAAAAATTATATGAAGGTATTTCTTATATGTTTATTGGACTCATTGCAAATTTTGATATGGAAGTCGTATAAGTTATTATTTAAGTCCCATATGAACTTCTATGCTGCATATCAGTTGGCATATGTTTCATATCAGTTCTCATATGTCGCATATCAGTTTTTGGGTATTTCATATCAGTTTCATATGTTACATATCGGGTTTTGGATAATTCATATCAGTTTCTTACGCCACATATCAGTTTTTTTTTATATTTTATAATAGTTCTTATATAGATTCATAGTCAGTAAGGTAAACAAACAAAAAACTGATTTATACAGGGAGCTTTTCTTGAATGATGAATTTAAGATGACGTTATGACCCAAAGAGGCTATGCACTCCTAATATATAAGGAACTTAAGCATAATTCAATTCAATTATCCCAAGAATCGCGGCACATATTCCTCTTCTTTTGCAAAATGGATCAGAGCTTCGTAATTCTTTAGGTTCGATCCCTTCATCGCTGTCGTTGAGTCTACACTCGTCTGCTTGCCAAGAGATGGCCGGGAAAGTTTTTATAGTCATTGACAGCTAAGAAAGACACCGAAATTCAGATTTTTTATGCATAAATGGGACACGCCTGTCAGAAAATAAATAATCCACGAAGGAGAGAAATAGTGCCTTTTATAAATTCAGTCTGGCAACTGTGATCACTATCTCCTTCTCATTGTACGGCACCTGCGCCACACTGCAAAACTAATGGCGGCCTTCATGAGGCTGGTGAAGTATGAAGTTGAACGTACTACCAGGCGAAGGATATACGTATGAGGTTTGTAAGGTCTAGATGTCAGCGCAACACGAGACATAAATTAAATCCAACGGCTGCGTAAGCGCTTATTTAGGAATGTGGTCCAATCACTGTCTTGGCGTAAGTTTCTCTCTAGAGTCTTGATGGCAGAAATTTAATCGAGTGGATTGTGGATCGCCGCTTTCTTCTGTACAGTTCTTATTTTCTCGCCATCGAAGGGGAAGCAAATCAGGACAGAATTATGAGGTGATCAAAGAAGCAATTTTATTTAGTCATTTAGGTAGAGTAGTGATGGTGCCCGATCAAAAACAGCTCTGTGACCAACATTAGTTTGTCAAAAGTGAAACTGCTTTTTGAGCCAGCTGAAGTTTTCCCGTCGCTCGCGCAGCGCGGAGAAAGAGGTGAGGGGAGCCCGGCACCGCGCCAGTAACGACGCGAGGAAAGGAGAGTCTTTCGTGTTGTCTGCTTCGAACACGTGTTTTTACACATTACTCGCGTTGTGCGCAATCACACTTTGGCAGTATGCCATTGCTACGCGTAATGTTTGGTGGTTTTAGAAACTTCCACCGCGCTTACCCACTTACTTCACACATTATCGAGCACTGATAGCGGTCGTCAGTGGAATTCACGACGCCAACAACTATGGCTATTAGAATTGACCACGTCGCACCTCAGGTACGTAAAGGCACCATTCCATCCGGATCGCGCGACCGCGGAAAGAAATACGACTTTTTGTTTCGCCACTCCACTCTGAGCGAGCCCACTTACAGCATCTTGGATCAACTCGCACCTTAATTGCCGCGAAACCAGGATAGTGCACAGCGCTTTCTCATCGTGCAGCGCGGCGTCCGTGCAACACCGAGGACAAACTGCGATGTGCCGGTGCTCCGCAGCGAGCGCAAGCATGCGTCACTCCGCGTTTTTTTTTTTTTTTTTTTTTTTTGTGTGTGTATGTTTGCACGCGGTGCCTGTTTGCTATCAATTTCCCTTGTCCTCCCGGATTTAGCGGTCCCGCACAAATGAACACTGTGGATGTGATTGTCGATAGGGTCACGAAGCGGTTGACAATTCCGCAGGTATACTTTGCCCATTATTGTTGGTCCAAGAAGGAGTACCACCACATAATAACCACACCTCGGTGTCATTAAAACGCCTCACAACGTTCTGCACGAAGTTCATAACGTTCGGGCTCTCCTTGAAACCGCAGAAATCACCGGTAATCGCGGCGATTGTAAGAAGCTCGTCATACTCACGGTCAGAAGAGCTGAGGAATTCATCGAGTGCCGCTCTGAGGAGAGTTCGCTTTTGTAAAGGTCGCCATCTCAATAGACAGCGCGTTTGCTATTATCGCCATCTCCTCGATTGCCGCAATTGGCCGCAATGCCTGATGAGACTGCACCCCGGCGCACCGTCAATTTTATTGGTGCGCGTTGGGGCAACGAAAAGCAGCACCAGGACACCGGAGGGGGGGGGGGGGGGGGGGGGACGGGAAAGGGGGGGGGGGAGGGAGGGTTAGCTTCGTTGATTTGAGGACGACCGGTGCGCACCGGTGTTCTTGAGCGAAGAAGACGGGGCGCATTTTGGTGCCCCGGCGTGCAACGATGAGGATGATGGAGTCTACTGTTAAATTCGCGGATACAAGCAGCGTTAAGAAAATATTTTTCGTACATAGGTATTCTATTACGCCTGTAATTGGTCATCACCACACTCAAAACCCGCCAACTTCTTATCATTCTCCAATAACAAAACTTAAAATAAGCTTTTTGTTCGGTTTCTTTTGAAACAAAAACGCGGTTTTTCATCCAAAAAAAGATTAGTCAATTTCATGCACGTATTCGCAGCTTCTGCATGACATACGCTTTCCGCGGTGTTCAATTTTGGCGGTGGTGGGAATATCAAAAAGTTATTTTCGAGACAAAAGGAGAGCATAAAAGACGGTCATATTTTGCTGAGCGGTGGCAGATAAGGAAGTGTGAGCAATTGATTGCGTAGATAGAGCCAACGGCGATTACTTTATCGAGAGACCCACTCGGTGAGATGGCACGTCACTGCAGACAAGAAGAGGCTAATCTAGAGTGGCTCGAAAATTAGTAGCACAATATGGCGGAGGAAACATTCTGTTGCCAGATCTTTGGTCGTAATTGCTAGACAGTTGGCATCGGCAGCGCCAAGAATGACAGCGCCTGCGCTACGCCGCAGAGTGAAGCGCCGCCCGCTCCGACGTCTTCGAATGCGCCCGCAGCTTCGTGGCCGCGTCTGCACCTGACCGTAGCCGCGTTTCTCCATCTCGCTCAGGAGAAGAGCTTCGGCACATTGACATTAAAAAACCTAACCACGTCCACGTTCTTCCTGTACGTGTTATCACTTCGCTCGACTCGCAGGAGCTGCTAGGAACTCGGGTTTAGTTGTGCCCCCGCAGACACCGCCATGTTTTTCATTTATCTGCGAAGTGGTTGTGTGCTCGACGTTTCGGAATTCAGTACGGGACATCGTTCACCTGTGGCAGGGATCAATAAAATCTACGCGAGAAGTATTTTTCTCTCCTCTTATTATCATATTGCTCTTCGCTCGCTGGCGGATGAGTGGACGCCCGGGGATTGAGGTGACTGCGGCTGTTGTTGCCAGCGCATGGAGGGGATTTGTGTTCTTAATTTTCTGGTCTAGCGTAAAAACGTTAGTAACCGACTGAGGCCCCCGAACATTTTGTGTAGCGCTGTGCTCAAGTCAGCTGACATTGATTAGAAACTAAGGTCGGCAGCTACACACGATGTGTATACGAAATACTTCTGCAAGGAGTCACACCGTGGCGCCACTGCCCTGTCAAAAAATGCTTCGGTTGGGCGCCAGTCTGGCAACAGTGGGAACACCTTAGCAAGAACATATCGCACAAATAATGAGAAAATGGATACGCGCAGTGCCGTGTGCCAAGGGAAAGACGAGACAATAGAACATGTGCTGTTGAGGTGCACAAGGCTTGCTCCCGCCCTCCCGGAGGGGTGACGGAGTTAACCGGAGTGCTGGGGTTTGTAGACGATAATAGAAGGATGGATGATAAGTCCATTTTAATAACAAAAAGGGATTGGATGACTGGTGGAAATTACCTAGGGAGAATTGAGTGACCTACAACTTACTGGCACAGCTGGGGACAGACGGGACAGAGGAATATAGGTAATACCTCCCGCGTTGATCCGGCCCAAGTCTCCCCCCCTGTCTCCCAGTGTGCCCGGTGCCGGGGGTAACGCCGACTAGGTTTGAGCAAAGAGAAAAATTGGCGACTCCCTCGCCGGGGAAAAAATGCGGAGGGGGGGGGGGGGGGTGATGATTTTCGTCTTTTTGCCCGATCCCCCAGAGGTAATCATGGTGATATCCCACACCGCCTGGTGATAATTAGGAAATTGCAGGGGGTAAGCGAATTGCGAAGTAAACAAATCAAACGATTGGTTTTTAATTTTTAAACTAGATGGCGCAGCCTGCCGCCCGTAATAAAAGGTACAGCCGATAGCATCCATCCATTCAGGCTTATCGGCGTCACCTTTAGTTGTTAGCTCACACCGTAGTTAACTTAAAGTTAAGAAAAGGAAGGGTAAGGTGATTGCCGATAATTTTAATATTGCCCTCAGCCAATGAGATTGTATAATTAAGTTACGCGAAGATCGAATCAAGAATTGCCCGTGTAACTAATAATGCGTTTCTTAAGGCGTCAGTGACTATAAATAGCCTAATTTTCAGCGTGTCGATGAAGCACGATATAGGGTCGAACTCACGTGACGGGCTTCTTCGCAGCCAAATGCCTTGGCCAAGTCAGCAACGACGAGCGCCATTGCCTCCTCCCTCGACATTTCCTGAAGCGCCAGGGCCTTGTTTCCAACGACGAAACTGCGCTTTCAAGAAGGGGGCTTTGACCAATATCGTCTAGAAGACACGGCCCGCGCCTCTCAACCCCAAGCGCCATCACCAGTGGATCCTCGCAGCACTGCCTAACTCGTATCACCGTCGCCGCCGAGTCGGTTAGCACTCGGCGACGCGGAGTAGGACGGGTCTTCCCTACAGTCAGTGACAGGTTAAGAAAACTTTTCTGCCTGCAGAGGAGGAAGCAGATGAAATGCTGAGGAGAGGAGAAGGTTTCCTCCCGTCCTCTCAACATTTCGTCCACTTCCTCCTCCCCTGCCCTTCTTTCACTTGAAAACATTTCTTAACCTGTAGCCGGAGACTCGCGTAGAGCTTCAACGTATTTGCCGCTCGGGCCGGGTCGAGCATCCACTAACGATGACGTCACGAAGAGGCATTGTTTTCCAGGCGGTATTTGCTGGACACCGGTATCTTTAGCAGAATAAAAACTCCATTTAAACGTAGTCTAAATGCAGTCGATGCTACGATCCAGTGGGGAAGATCAAGAGGAGTCAAAAGGGCATCCTCACTGCGCTCGACGTTTTCTTACGTTTGCTATCACCGGCCAAACCAATCCTGCGCTTTTTTGACAAAAAAATGTGTTCTATTTGCCAGCTCCTATGAGAAGTACGCAAAGCTCACATGCAGCGCTCGAGTGACACACTCAAGTCTTACACATTTTCCCGTTACATTTTGCGGAGAAATTGACTTTACTTGATATCATGGCGTCACGTGACACGACGACTAAGCCGCGAGATCAATTTTCCCTCCGCATTTTGCGTGGAAATTGGCGTTACTTCACGTGACCATGGGATGCGACGTCGAGTAACCTGACGTCGATTTCCTTGATACAAGTAGGCGTAATTAAAGTCACGGTTTCGCTTTCCTGTCCGGGCGTGTTGTGTGAATGTCTGGCTGGTTGTTTTGATGCATTCTGCTTATTTATACTTTTACTGAGCCGGGACGTACAGTTAAATCCCGGACCTACCGTAAGTGAGCAGTTAGAAACTATTCTCCTAAGCCAACGGGATATGACGGCAAGGCTGGTGTCAATAGAGCAAAGGCTAGAACAATCAGCTGCCAGTGCTAATGAACGGCTAACTTCAATTGAGCAGAGAATTGAAGCACTTTCGTTTTCAGCCCAGAAGCTTGAACACTGTGAAGTCACTATTGAAAGCTTGAAATGCCAGGTCGTGACGTTATTGGATAAATTTGACGATTTGGAAAATCCCAGCCGCCGGAACAATTTAATTGTCTATGGAATAAACAAGGAAGATAATGAGACGCTTGCTTCAATAAAAAAAAAAGGCGTTATTAGAGGATCTTTTTAAATCGAAAATGGGAGCAAATGTTGCAAGCGTTGAGCGCATACACAGACTAGGTAGAAAGGCGGCAAACAAGACACGAGCGGATATTATTAAATGTTTTGATTACAATAAAAAAATGCTATTGATGAAAAGCCCTCGTAAACTTAAAGGTACTAAAATATCGGTATCTGAAGATTTCTTCCGTCGAGTTTTGGCAATACGAAAACAGCTGTGGCAGACGGTTAAAGATAACAGAACACCAGATGATAAAGTCTTTCTTCGCTACGATAAACTTATCTTAAACAACGACGTGTACGCGTGGGACCATGTAAACAACACAAGAGTTCAAGTTACTTCTGCACGTGCGGAAAAGTGACTCTTGAATAATCAGCAGCGTCAGCTAAAAATAATAAATGTCAATGCAAGAAGCTTGGCGAACAAAGTTGAGGATTTGGAGCGCATACCGCTTGTTCATTCTCCTGATGTGGTGGTTGTAACAGAGACATGGTTACATCCTAATATAGCAAATTCAGAGCTATGCCCGCCTGAATATAACACAGTTAGAAAAGACAGGGCTTCTAGGGGAGGGGGCGTAGCTATATTTCATAAAACGTCCTTGCAGTGTATGCCTGTATCTACACCAATTGATCATGAAGTATTGCTGCGTAAACTCGGGTACGACAATGTGTCATTCATAGTATGTGCTGTTTATAGACCGCCAAATACAGCTATTACTATGATTAGCGATCTCAATGATTACTTATCCAGCACGTTAAACCCTCAAATAATTCCATCCTACTGGAAGACTTTAATCTACCGTACATTGACTGGAGTACACTTACTGTGTCCAATAAAGACCGTGCGAAAGAGAGGCCCTGATTGATTTAACGTTCTCACTAAATTTAGTTCAAATGGTAAATTTCCCTACTATGGGTGAATCACTGCTAGATTCGTTTTTTTTTTTAAAATGATCGCTTGCTTAGTAAAAAATACAGCAGCGAAGTTTGCGAAGGTATTGCTGATCATGATATGGTGCTTGTGTCAATTTTTCTAGATCAAAGATTGCGATTTTTACCTGTTCTGTTAACAGTTCCAGATTTCAACAATGCTGACGACGTTTCTATCATCGATTTTTTAGAATTGTCTTTTGATAAGTTTGAACAAATGTCTTTTGAATGTGGTTCTAGCATTGAAGCGTTGTGGTACTACTTTAAGAATATTATAAACAACTGTATATTGAAATATGTACCTCATCGAAAGAAACAAATACTAATGTTCATAATCCATGGATTAACAGAGATATCTTGCATTTGAAACGTAGAATTGCCCGAGTGAAAAAGAATTCTAAATCTTATAGGACAGAAACATGTCGCCAGCTTCTTTCTTAACTAAATGCACGACTTAAACTTGAAATCTCAGAAGCAAAGAAAAAATATTTCAATACTTCGCTCCGCTCTTTCATGAGAAGTGCGCCACAAAAGTTCTGGCGTTATATCTCACCTAAAGATAAGTCATCTGTCCAAAGCAGTATTACCGCGACTGAGTTCAATTCTTTTTTTAAATCGGTATTTACTAATGACGACGGAGTTATCCAAAGCCTCGAAGTTAACGATGCGAACGTAATTAGTGACATTTTCATAAATCAGGGGGGATTTTTTAACTTAATTTTAAATAAATTAGACGCTAAGAAAAGTACTGGGTCGGATATGATACCAAACACTTTTTTGAAAAGGTACGCAGAATGGATGTCCAAATATTTACATGTTCTGTTTTGTTTTTCTATTGAGCATGCAGTATTACCAAATGACTGGAAGACAGCAAAAATAATTCCGATACATAAAGAGGGTGACTGGAGTACAGCATCAAATTTTAGGCCAATATCTTTAACTAGCACCACGTTCAAATTTGTAGAGCATATTATTTTTACACATATTTCATGTCACTTAGATAAGCATAACCTAATATATAAAAATCAGCATGGCTTTATAAAATCACTTTTGACTACAACTCAGCTCATAGAATTTACGCGTGACTTAGCTGAAGCCATTAACGAGAGAGGCCAGACTGATATAATATACTTAGATTTTTCTAAGGCGTATGACACGGTGTCTCATCCAAAGCTGCTGGCAAAACTTTCCAACATCCTCAAAAACTCACAAATTATAAATTGGATAACCGCGTATTTATCAAACCGAAGCCAATATGTTCACTATAACAAAGGTGATTCGAACAAACTGCTCGTTACATCGGGAGTGCCCCAGGGTACCGTACTTGGGCCACTTTTGTTTTTGATTTACATTAATGACATTCCAACCAATATTGATGTCCCGATTCGATTTTTTGCTGACGACTGTATTATATATAAAACAATAAAAAGCCATACCGACACTCTTACACTGCAGGAAGCTTTGGATGAGATACTGTGTTGGACTAAAAAATGGCAAATGAAGCTAAATTATTTGAAAACAGCCGTCATGACAGTCTCGTGTAAAAAGAAGCCAGTTCAATTTAGTTACTTACTTGATGGACAACCAGTAAAGCGGGTCGAGGACTACAAGTATTTAGGACTTCTTTTTAAGAATAAACTGAACTGGAACCAGCACTTAGAATTAACGGTTAACAAAGCGAGGACGCACTTTGTTTGCGTGTCGTAGGAAAGTAAAATTTGTTGATTTTGACGCTAAACTTATTGCTTCTAAAAGTTTCATTAGGCCGTGCTAGAATATGCTAGTTCAGTGTGGTGCCCTTTCACACAAAACGGTATTAATAAGCTTGAAAGTATCCAAAAGTTAGCTGCTCGGTTTATTTTTAATGATTATCGTAGAGAAACATCGTCCACTGAATGAGTTATTAGAGCGAATCTTCAACCGTTGCAAATGAGAGCGAAAATTGATAGATTAAAATTGCTGTTGAATATCCTTAACGGCACTCTTCATGTTCAAAGCTTTAACTATATACAGCCATTATCGACCGGGTCTTCATGTCTAAACCACACAAGAGCGTTAAAACAATACAGGTTCAAAAACGACTGTTTTAGATATTCTTTTTTCCTTCGGGCAATTCAAGAATGGAACGAATTACCAAATGATGTCGTCGTCAACACAACTGTTGCTAACTTTGTATCTGCTCTTGAATTTATACAAAATTGAATTTCATTTATAAATCTGCATCTTGTTTACATGTTTGTACCCACTCCTACCATGGCTCCTTGAGTGGAGCCAGTAGTATTCCTAAGTAAAATAAAAAAGACCCTACATTAATTTTCTCGTTGAAGTTAGCGGAGAAATTGATGGTACGTAGTGCCATGGTTTGCGCTCGGGTTGTAGCATCGGGTGCGCTTGCATGTAGTGTGAAATACAGTGTTGCGAGTTTTAGAATAGCGTAACCAAAAAGCATCGCGTAGGCAAACAAATGGCGTCATCGCCTCCTCGCATGCGCCGAGCTCAAACCGTGCTAGATGGGCGCACGGCGAGGTCGCTATTTCTTTTCGTACTCAAAAGCTTTTCGGTACGCTATTCTAAAACTCATGAGCAACAGAAGCGTAAACACTTCATATACAGACGGAACCCGATAAAACTTCTCTTTATAATTTAATTGTATGCACCTTCCATTTGCACATGGCAAGTGAAATTGCCTAAATCCATCGACTATTTTATTCTTTAAATAAAATTGATATTTCTTTTATGCTTAGAATTTGTACAACGCCATATAAGACGATTTCACAAAACGTCGTTCCACTTGCGTTATGCAGGTTGCGGCAATGCTTGTTCACATTTTCCGTCATAGTCCTAATTCGTTTGTAGGTAAACGATTCCTTATTTAGCGTCGTTTTTGCTGTTAGTCGCACGAACGAACATGACGAGGGGCCCCGCCGATGATGTAACCCAAGAAATATTTCGGCGAGGTTTCGCACTGGATCCAATAAGAGTACGGTGCACGATCTGCCCGAATTTAGCCGGAAACGCGCCGCTCTAAATTCACAAGAAACACACCACCTGCCAATGGTGTGCCTGTTGTCTGTCCATCTGTTCTGCCGGGCGCTCGTATCCTTCCCTTTCCTGTTTTCGGGACTTGAACAGCAGCGGAGGCCTTGAGCGATTGACTGACAGCCAACAGAGCGTGTGAGTGGCGGTCCGGACCCACGTGATGAGCGTGCCCTAGGCCTTCGTGAAGGACTCAAGCGGACATGGCGGAGGCCAGCATTTCCCCCGGCAAAAAAGGCGGAAGGAAGTGGATCGCCGCACGGCGGAGAGGGATCACTTCACGATTTCTAAAATATCCTGTTTGGATACACCCTGACGCTGTGTAGTCACGTGTAGGGTGTCCCCGTTCAAATTAGTGAATAAGCTTCCCGTTAAATTTATCGCCGAAATTATGACATCATACGACGTCACCTGACATCGTGTCGAGCTTTTTCGGGATAAATGTAGTGGGAATTTGTGGCGTCACACGTCACGTGAAACTGACGTAAACTGTAGTGTTCCCCGCTCAATTAAGCTTGAAAATGGGGACGTCGGACAACCTCACGGACGTGACGCCACCTGAAACTGGCATGTCACGTGATGATTTTACGCGCCATATTTGGCAGAAATATTTCCCCGCTCAATTTAGCGAGGAAACTTCGGCGCCTGATGACATCACGGACATGCCGTCATCTGATACTGTGACGTCACAAGGTGCTTTTACCAACACCACCTAGATAAGAAAGCCTAAATGCTGACTTTGCTGTCGATGCTAAGTGATGTTGATATGTTACTGCAGTGCAAGACGTCTCGTAGCAGGATCCCGTTGATGTCCACCGTCACCTACATAAAGGGGCACTGAAGTCTTTTTTGAAAAAAAAGTCGTTTTTGATCTTATATTGCTTGAAGACTGTTAGTTCCCGCATATACCAGCTATATTACAAAACAGCCTATTCATCTCAGGGCAAGAGTAAAACATGTGGACTCTTTTTTGCTCGCGGACTACACTGTGCGGACCAATGAAAGCCCTACAACTTGCGCAGATTCCGAATGATTTTATGATGACTCGTTTCAAAGATAGTCTGATAGGTACCCATTCAGATAAGACTCCTCTTTTTCTCCGCGGGTGAAGCCATCGTCTGCAACTCGCCGACAAGCGCACTTTGTCGACCATTTCACTCGTACGAAAATTCTTCCCAAAAAGGGCGTGTCGCGACCTTTGAACACTCCTTTAACGAGGAAATAAGCTACGCACGATTGTGAGTTCGGGTTTGTTTGGATGCTTAGAGCGTCTAGATTGAGTTGTCGCCACAACCACGGACAAAGGCAAGTTTATTTCTTTACTGACGTTAGGGAGTGATTCTAAGTAGTATTTAGCGAAAGTATAAAAATCGTTTCATGGCTCCTTTAAGGATCTATAATATTCGATTCCACACTGGGAGCTTTTAGTATGTGTTAAAGACTGTATTGACGACTACCGATACGTAGCTTTAGAAAATGAGTGTGGTCTAAGGGTGAGCGCCTTCTTAGAACTTTTAAACCTTTACTTAAAGTCGACGTTTTCGACTTGGAATGAAGAGACTTTCATTTAGAGCTACGGCGTCTGCATAGGCTCCTGCCTCGCCCCCGTGTATTTAGAAACAAACTCCGACTTATTAAACATGAGGAAGATACACAGAAAGGGGGGGACGGACAACGAAGTCTTCGTTGTCCGTCCCCCCCTTTCTGTGTATCTTCCTCGTGTTTAATAACTGTTACCAACACGCTCGTTTTGTACTTAATTCGTTCATGTGATGGAAGTCTTCGTTGTCCGTCCCCCCCTTTCTGTGTATCTTCCTCATGTTTAATAACTGTTACCAACACGCTCGTTTTGTACTTAATTCGTTCATGTGATGGAAGTCTTCGTTGTCCGTCCCCCCTTTCTGTGTATCTTCCTCATGTTTAATAACTGTTACCAACACGCTCGTTTTGTACTTAACTCCGACTTGTCTGTTTCTAAATCCGGGGTGCCCCAGGGACCCCGGATTTAGCGGTCCCATCCTGGGACCGCTTTTATTTATTTTGTTTATAAATGATATTATTTACTGTGTTAGTGACGCAAACATTCTTCTCTTTTAAACTATTTTTAAATGTGAGGCCAGTATTGGATTGCACTCGTCTTCAAGCAGACATAGAACATGTTTCAAATTGGTGCTTGAAAAACCACTTGTCACTCAATCCCGAGAAGACTAAACATATTGTACTATCTAGAAAGCGTCAATTCATTTCTTTTTCTTACAAACTCGAAGGCTCTGTTGCGTTTTCACGCGTGAGCGCAGCAAGAACGCGCGAATGTCGATAGCCGCCGCGCCAAAAGCGATATCTTCGGCATCGCACTTTTTCTTTCATTTCTTCTTGGCAGCAGCCGTTAAAAGTCGGTCGCGCCACCGCCGGTATTGTTCTTCGGTTTTCGTCTGTCGGTGAGCTTGCCTGGATTAAAAAGTCCGTCTGCCCTGCTTCCGTGTCGTCTTCTCGCCGTGGCCTGGACTCCTGCTCGGCCAAACGCAACAGCTGGGGGCAGCGGTGGGATGGCGGATCTACGGGAGCGCTACGGCAGCGGTTGGTGAGGCTTTGGCTCTTGCTTTTTCTGGTACAGTCGCCGGCTATAGGATCTCCCCCCGCCGAACGCCGACCGGAGCAGCGAAAATCCCGCATGCGGCGCGTCGAGCGCTGCCGCGTTCTGGGAGCCGGGCTATTGGGACCAAACCATTCCGTTATCAAAGGGGTGGACGCAGGACGTTTTATAGCATTCCCCGTTTCGGAACGCGAATCTGAAGCACGGCCAATAACACACCCACTTGCGGTTGTAGGTAAACGCAGACGGCTTATCGAAATTCTTCACTGCATAATATCTCTGACGTGTTATATGCTACTTTTTTTTATTTGCAAAAGCGGTTAGTCATTTGGAATATTTCCTACCCGAAGAGTGACCTTACGCACAAGTTTTCTTACAATCTTTCTTAAACCTAGACCACACAATGACAAGCGATTTTGAAATAATTTATTTAATCTATACGGATATGCTATAGATAACGAAAAAAAATAATTTGCGTCGAAGCAGAATAAAGGTTCAGGCACTTTTTATGAACCCGTTTTATCGAGGAGACTCCATTGTTCTGCGCTCAGTAGCGTGTTGCTTCGCCAAGAGTTCTGAGAACGTCTCGCAGGCGTTTGGGAAGAGAGTCATATAAAGTTGGCACAACTCTGGGCTCTCTCTCAGCTTGTCCCATTCTTCGCGGACGGCCTCCCAAAGTTCCTCTTGAGAAGCGTGGTGCAGCTGACGCTTCGAGAGATTCCTCTTCATAATTCCCCAGACGTTTTCAATTATGTTTAAGTCCGTGGTCTTGGCGGGCCACGGAAGTTGGGGAATACACAGGTCCTCGAGCGTCTCCTTGACATGTCTCGACGTGTGCACTGGGCAGTACACCTGCTGCAAAATGAAGAGTTCGTCCGGAAATGGCCCATTCAAAAGAAATGGCAGCATGTCGTGACCTATGATTTCGCCGTATTTCTCTGCAGTCAACCTTCCGTCAATTTTAAGCAGGGGGCCAAGTCCCTGGCAAGTGACGGCGCCTCAAACATTGACAGAGGAGCGCCCGCTCCGTTCGACCGGCAGCGTGTATTCGGCGTCGTGGCTGTGAAGTAAAAGGCATAGCAATTAGCAGCAATAATATTGTCCCATAGTTATCAAAAACAGTGAAAAAACACATTAAACTCCACCGTAACCCATGCATGTTTGTTCCTTGCGTTGTTAGTGGCTTCCACGCTTTGCTTCTACGTTCCGGACACATCGGTTAAGGACACAATCTTTAATATAAACTAAGGCACGTGAAATAATGGTTTCACGAATTTAGACATTTTTAGATCCACTTAAGAACTGATAAGAACAATGTCGCAATAATATTTGTTCACTTTCAGCGGCTCACACTAATAACCAACATTTTATGGTTTCTGTTTAGTTCAGTCTCTTATATGATCGGGTATATTCTGAGGATATTATGCTAACAAGATCTCACCGCCTGACTTCCGGCCGCCAAACAAGTCATTGCTGGTCCCATACAGTGCAAAAGGTGCACTCGTCGGTGAACACGACCATCTTCCAATGATCCAGTGTCCACGTGGAATGCTCCCGAGCAAACTCAAGACGCAGCTGCTTGTGCCTATATGTCAAAAACGGTTTCTGGCGTGCCACGCGCGAACGAAGTCCAGCTTGTCGGAGTCTTCTTCTTATGGTCTTTTCGCTCACCCGAAGTCCGAGCTCCTGCTGTATCTCCTTAATTGTAATTGTGGGTTTGTCCACCACCGCTGCAATTATCCAGTGATCCTCATCCGGAGTTGTAGATGATGGCCGACGTGCGTGCGGTGCATCGAGAATGCGGCCTTCGTCGCGGAAAGCGCGGACTATCCGAGTGACGGTTTTCACATCGCAACCAACTCTCGAAGCAATGTCTCGCCTGCTTTGTCCTATTTCAGCAAGCGCGATTATTTTATGTCTTGTCTCTTGCGGAATACGTGACATAGCACTGCAACTTTGTGGCAACCGGAATAAAGCTTTCGCCTTTTATACCCCAACACACGTCTAAAATAGGCTTTTCACACGGAACGCGAATCATAAGCGACCAATAGGGTTGCACCTTTTAAATTATTTGTGAATCATCTCGATGACCAGAGCCATCCGTGCTTATCCGTGTCCATGACACCAAAATAGCATGACGATATTCAGATGCGGAGAGGTGTGTAAAGTCCAGCCGAAGTGACATGGTCTTTTGTGTTTATAACAAAAAATCAAGAAACCAAATTTTTGTTCCTAGAGGGAACAAGTTGCATGATCTAAGAAAATTAAATGAAAACATTTGATGGGGGCGGTAGGCACGATAATATTTTGATGCACATCGTGGTTACGAAATTGTTTTATATTAATCACAATTATTACCGCTTCCCCCTTCTTCCGTATCAATCGGATCATGACCAGTCACGTGCTGCTGTTGCGAGACATTCTCTACAGGATGACTTTGCAGATGGCTTCCTGTTCGGCCACTCGCTCTCGCTTGCCGAGGGATCATTGTTGTCTCATGCCCGATATAATATCAAACATACGGTTTTTACATTTGTATGCATTGACCGAAAACTGCTGCTTTATCTACTCCTAAACACAGCTCCAGTTTATCAGCAGTTTTAACATCATCTCCGAACACTTGAGGCCAACACCCGAAGGCGGCAATTCTAATCGGCCATGCTGTTGTGATTCACACTTTTAAAGGCTGGAATCCCGATAAAAGCTATGCGTCCACCCCTTTGATACCGGAATGGTTTGGTCCCAATAGCCCGGCTCCCAAAACGCGGCAACGCTCGACGCGTCGCGTGCGGGATTTTCGCTGCTCCGGTCGGCGTTCGGCCGGGGGAGCTCATATGGCCGGCGACTGTACGCCGAGTGTTTTAATTTTCGTGTTGAAGCGAAAGTAGGAAAGGCGACAGAAACGGGACTTTGACATTGTACCTGGCAGAAATGAATTTGGATAGCCTGCTTAAAGTAGAGTTGTTAGCCGTATCTGAAGAGCTCGGTTTGGATGTAAGCAAGGCAATGCGGAAGCCAGACATAGTCAAAAAAATTTCGGGCTGCGGAGCCGGGCATGACGAAATTGCCGAAGCTGTTGATAGGCAAAAAACCGACGCCTAGAGAAAGAAAGAGACGAACAACTGAAACAACTGCAACTCGAGCAGCTAAAGCTGACTTCGGAAATGAGCGCTGTTGGAGTCGCGAAAGCAGTTAACTATCACATGAGATGTTTTCTTCAGCCCTTTTCTGTTGGGAGCGAATTGGGATTCTTCATAACCAACTTCGAACGCACATGTGTCAGAATGGGTTTTGAAGAGTCATCTTGGCCTCAGAGGCTTCTAAGCGTGTTGCCGGCCGAAGCAGCTGATGTACTGGCAAGGTTGCCGCCAGAAGAGGCCCAACATTACACGGTAGTGAAGGGTGCTTTGTTCAGAAAATATAAGTTGTCACCCGAAGCTTTCCGTTTGAAATTTCGAGAAGCCACGAAAGGCCACAAGAGAGCTACTCAGAGTTCGCATATAAGCTAGCTAGTTTTCTGGAAAACTGGCTCAAAGGAGCTCAGGCGTATGAGGACAAAGCGAAGATGTTTGAGCAATTTTGCTTAGAGCAGTTCTATCGTACGTTGCCTGAAAAGCTCAGAAAATGGGTTCAGGATCGACCGGACGTAGGAAGAGTACGCAAGGCAGCAGAATATGCAGATGAGTACTGTGCAAAGAGAGGATCAAGTTGCGACCTAGAGAAGACTGACCGGCCTCCGGGGGCTTCGTCTGGGGGAACTAAAGCATTCCGCACGTCGGAAAAGAACGCGAACAAGCAAGTTCCTAAAGACAAGTCCCCCAAAACACGCCTTAAGAAGTCGTTCGAAGCACAGAAACCAATAGTATGCTTCCGGTGCCGAAAGCCAGGGCACGTGGCTGCTGGATGTCGTGTCCCAAAGGTCTCCCCAGTCCAGCTCGTTCTCGAGAAGGACGAAGACTTGTTAGGTCCATACCTTCACGACATGGACGTAAACGGTAAGACTTGCAAGGTCTTACGGGACACTGGCGCGACGTACGACGTCGTGCACTCTTCTTTCGTGAACGAGAGCGACTTCACAGGCGACTACGTGTGCCTGAGGCAGGGCCTGGAAGGAGGTACTGTCAGCCTACCTGTTGCGAAAGTAATCTTGAAAGGCACCTTTGGAGAAGTGGAAACCGAGGCAGCAGTCTCGGACAACGTCTTGCCGAGATGCCCATACCTTTTGTCCAACAGAACCGCAAAGGAACTGCTTAAGTCGGGGATAATGCTTGATATGAACCCGGTCATGGTTGTCACGAGATCAATGACAAAAAAAAAAAGCTGCGAAGAAAGTGTAGAGCAGGCTGTAGCTTCACAAACCAGTGCAGCAGATGACGCGCACCATCCCGTCGAAAGTGACGAGCGTCGCGCGTCAGATGAGCCAGACCGTGACGAGGAAAGAGTGAACGATGAATTGACGTTCATTCCTCCGACGAGCAGTGATTTTAAGGCGCTCGCTGCAATAGATAAGGCAACCTTGATTGCAGAACGGAAGAGTGATTCCACATTGATAAAATGTTGGGAGAGCATTCAAAACCCTAATTCGAGCAGCTCAGCGTTCTTTCAAAAGAACGGAATACTGTACCGCGAGTTTCGTGGAAAGAAAGGGATGAACGTCGACCAAATCGTCGTTCCTCTGAAGTACCGAGAAAACCTTTTGGAGCTGTCTCACCGGGCGGGCTGGTCGGGCCACCTAGGTATCAACAAGACCAAGGCAAGGCTCCTAAGCGAGTACTACTGGCCAAGTTGTTTTAAAGATGTCGAACATTTCGTTCGGAGCTGTGACGTCTGTCAGCGGACGGGTCGACCTAATGAAAAACGCAAGGCACCTATGACAGCGGTCCCAATTAATACCGAACCTTTCCGCAGAGTCATCATGGACATTGTGGGTCCGCTACCCGCAACAAAAGAAGGCTTTAAATATCTGTTCACAAAGGTATGCCCTGCCACTAAATTCCCCGAAGCAGTGCCCTTGCGCGACGCAACGTCCGTGGAAGTCGTAGATGCACTTTTGTTCATTTTTGCGCGCGTTGGATTTCCGAGCGAAATCCAGTCAGATCTTGGCAGCCTGTTTACAAGCGCGTTGACCCCAGCTTTTCTGCAAAAGTGCGGCATTAAGATCTACCACAGCTCGGTCAACCACCCACAGAGCAACAGCGTAGATAAGGTACACTTCGTGATGAAGCGCATTCTGCGGGCTTTGTGCTATGCGAAAAAGAGGGACGGGCACGCAGCGTTGCCTGCCATGTTGTTTGCTCTTCGTTCAGTGGCACACGAGTCAGCGGGCTTCAGCCCAGCTGAGTTTGTCTACGGGCGATCATTACGGTCACCGCTTAGACTCCTCCGAGAAAACTGGAAAGAACAGGACGACGACCCGACAGTAGTTGAGTACGTATGTAACTTGCTTCAACGCATCTATGACACGCAGCGTCTCGTGGAAGCCAACGTGCTCAAAGCACAGACCAAGGCAAAACAACGCTATGACAAAAAACAGCAGTGTTCGCAGTTTCTGTGAGGGACGGAAAGTGTTGATGTTGCGAGCTGCAAGGGCAAACAAACTAGAAGTTCAGTGGGAAGGTCCTGGGACGGTACTGCAAAAACTGTCGGACACGAACTATCTCGTTTAGTTGCCTGGTCGTAGGAAGGAAGTGAGGATCTACCACTGTAATTTAATGAAACCGTAAGTACAGTGTTAATCACACTTGTCTATAACGCGCGAGCGTGCGGCTTTCTACGGGGGAGCGCTAGACTGGTGGCATTCGCGGAATACTAAGCTAGTCACGTGGCGCAACATGGAACGGCCCGCTCGAGGGGTGTCCTGCCCACCCTATCAGCCGGCGGCGAACGCGGAAGGCTGCTTGCACGCTTTTTACGAACATCATCGCTCGTATAATAAACAAACTAAAGCATGAAGTCGTATCAACGATGCCGTCATCAAAAAACAAAAATGTATCATAAAGCACTTTACTTTTATCGCTTATCAAGGTGATAGAGTGGGCAGGACACCCCTCGAGCGGGCCGTTCCATGTTGCGCCACGTGACTCGCTTCGTTTCCGCGAATGCCACCAGTCTAGCGCTCCCCGGAAAAAGCCGCGCGCTCGCGCGTTATAGACAAGTCTGATTAGCACTGTACAACGAGTTCACATTGTGGGCGTCTTGCTAAACGAACCTGAGGAAGTAGCAGTTAGCCTTCCAGAGATTCCGCGAGATTCAACCTCCTTCACTCCAGAGGAGATCCTGGCAACCACGGTTCAGCCGGCCACCTTAAGCGAAAGTCAGAGTAAAGACTTGGTAACCTTAATAACCGAATATTAGGAATTGTTTTCGAAAGTCCCAGGTACTCGTGACATAGAGTTGACTTCGAGTGACACCAAGAGGTGCAAAGCTTACCGGTACTCGCCTCGAAAGGAAAAACTGATAAAGGAAGCTGTTGAACAGATGCTCGCTCTTAAGCTAATTGAGCCAGGCGAGGGTGACTTTGATATCTACGATGATAATCGTGGAAGCTAACGGCAAGGAACCACGGCCTTGCGTTGACTACCGTAAGTTAAATGGAGTGACCGCCACGAGGGTTTTTCCCATTCCGCAAGTTGAAGACTGCCTCGAAAAAGTGTGCCAGGCAAAGGTCATATCCACTCTAGATCTTGTTCGTGGATATTAAGCAAGTACCGCTCACCGAGCGTGCAAGTAATCTTGCCGCTTTCGTGACCCCTTTTGGCCATTTTCGGCCTTTGGTCCTATAGCTTCGGCCTCAAAAAAATGTTCCTTTCGCCTTCTCTAGGTTGATGAACGAAGTCATTGCAGGGTTGGAAAGTTTTGCTCTACCTTTGACACCTGGTCCGAACACTTGGACCATCTAAGAGAAGTCTTTTCGAGACTTCGCCAGGCGGGACTAATTCGGAAAGCACAGAAGTGCAAGTTTGGTCGCTCAGAGGTAGATTACCTCGGAAACACAGTAGGCCAAGGCCACAGAAGCCCGTGGGAAGTAAAGGTACTGGCGATAAGGATTTTCCTACGTCCAGAAACAAAAATGCTGATTCGTACGTTTTCGGGCTTAATTGTGTATTACTAACACAACATCAAGGGGCTCTCCGAGCTGGCTAGTCCGCTTACTGATGCGTTGAAAAATAACGCGCCTAATCGCGTAAAGTGGGACAAACAGAAACGGGCATCTTTTGACGCCCTTAAAAGCACCTTGATGAGTAAACCCGTCTTGGCGAGCCCGGACCACTCAAAAACTTTCCTCGTGCAGTGTGACGCCAGCGAAAAAGGGCTGGGGGTAGTCTTGAGCCAAGAAAGCGCAGACGGGGAAGAGCGCCCGATCCTGTACGTGAGCAGGAAATTAAGCGCCCGAGAGCAGGCGTACAGCACAATTGAAAAAGAGTGCGCTTGCCTAGTGTGGGCGGTCGAAAAACTTTCATGTTACTTGTCGGGGTCGCCATTTGTTTTCATCACAGACCACCGACCGCTAACGTGGCTCCAACAGATGTCGAACAGAAATGGTAGATTGCTTCGTTGGAGTCTAAGTCTGCAACCGTACGTGAGGATCCCTGCACACTAATGCTGACAGCTTGAGCAGGGCTTTCTCTGCCTAGGCGAGGAATGGCATGGGGGAGAGGGCAAATTGTTTGTTTTTAAATAATACGTTTCTACCAGTGCCGATGGGGGTTCTCTTTCTGGTCGCCATAGGTTCTTGTAGCATTGCTCGATGTAAAGCACTCTGCATGCCAGAGGGCGGGCCTGCCTTCGCTTGGCCGCTGTTTGTGGAGTTTCTGGGTTCGCCTTCCCTTCCGTTGCCCAGGCATCTTGACGTCAGGCTCCACACCTTCAAAAGCACGGACCAGCTCCCACAGGAACCGAACGCCTCTCCAGTGCGGTGTCATCGTCAACCCCTGGACACTGCCTCAGCGTCACAACATAGCTTTACCTGCATCGTGCGCCGGCCGGAAACACGATCCACGGACTCTGCCGGGGAATCGAGCCATGGACTCGCACCCCCCCGTGTTCTTCCCTGGGGAAGAAGTTGTTGCGTTGCCACGCGTGAGCGCAGCACGAACGCGCGAATGTTGATAGCCGCCGCGCAAATAGCGATATCTTCGGCATCGCACTTTTCTTTCGTTTGTTCTTGGCAGCAGCCGATGAAAGTCGCTCGCGCCGTCGCCGGTATTGTACTTCGGTTTTCGTCTGTCGGCGAGCTTGCCTGGATTAAAACGTCCGTCTGCCCTGCTTCCGGTGTCGTCTTCTTGCCGTAGCCTGGAGTCCTGCTCGGCCAAACGCAACAGCACCTTGATACCCCGGGTATCTTTTGTAAAAGATATTGGTGTCCGTATTGACAGTTCACTTTTTTCAAAGAACACGTGACTATAACTGTTAATGCTGCGTTAAGAGTGTTGGGCAATATTTCTCGGTTACGTTGGCAGTTCTCATCACCCTCTTGTTTCTTGCATTTGTTTAAATCACTAGTTTGATCAAGGTTAGAATTTGGCTCGGTAACCTGGAATTTATTATCTCTTGGTCAGGCAACGGAAATCGAAAATGTAGAAAAGAGGATGATGAGAATTGTGTCTGACCGCTATATTGGAAGGAGGTCTTTTTATCATTATGAAACGTTACTTCACCGTTTTGGATTATATCAACTTGCCATGAGGAGGTAGTCCAGAGATTTTGTTTTTCTTCATAACGTTGTTCATGGTCACGTCAAGTCAATAGATTTACTACCATCCATTGACTTCCATGCTCTATCAAGGGCCAGCCGGAATGTATTAACGTTTTATCCATCTTGCATGTTTCCTGTATCCCCTTTGCCACGGATTCAATTGGCCTTCAATATAGAACATCACCTGGATATTTTCCTGTGTCTTCGGGAATTTACCTTGCCTGTTCGTGAATGGATGTCTTTCGCCTAGATATCTTAATGAGATTTTTTGTGGTATTTGTACTTAGTATTTTAGTGCACCATAGTTGAGACTGAAAAGTTGTTTGCGGGCACAAAAATAAACAATTAAATTATTCTTATTATTAATATTCTAGGTTTGTAGGTTACTTCTTAGTGCTTATAGACTGTGACTGAGAGCGTTTTGATGATGAAATTTCTGTGTTTTTTACCACTTTTAGTGAATGCCTGGGACCGCTGCTTCTCATACACGAATTACCGGCTAACGGTTCCATAATATTTCTAGACCTCAGGCTCCACAGTCATTCCTCAAACATGTGCTGGCTTTATGAACCTACAGGCAGCAAACCGCTCCTGCCGTTTTCGTTAGCCCATTTTAAGTTTGTGAACAAGAAAAACATCAACATTTGTTTTAAGAATGCTTTAAATAAATCCTGCTTTCGTCTGGTCAAGGATAGTTTTAAAAATAAAGCATTAATAAAACTCACTGCCGCAGGCTACCCATCGCACCTGCTAACGGCGGTTGCAGAGGCTGTAGTGAAGAGAAGACGCATCGAGAGCGATGAAGAATCGAACGTGGAAAAAAACCCCGAAAATATCACCGTACTACCGTACCTACACAAGCTTTCTCATATTCTGAAGAAATTAGTTCGTCGAGTCGGTGTTCATGTGGTCTTTTCGGCTCCGGGCAAATATTTTAAGACGTGCAAAATTTTAATGTAAGAGAAAAACAAGTGTGCACTCCGAAACACCAAAACCAGTTTGTGACAGTGGTTGTGGAAGTTGTGTACCCCCCCCCCCCCCCCCCCGGCGTGTTGTTGCCGCTGATACATAGTGCAGACAGGGTGCTCGCTGTCTTTATGAGCGGTTAAGAGAGCACCGGTATAATATGTCATGGGTTGTGTCGGGGTATCTGGGGGTGCATTGCCGTGACTGTGGATGCACTCCAGCCCTTGAAAGATGCATGGTAGTCAGTAAACAAAAAATGATAAGCTCACGCTTGAGATTATAGAAGCGCGCACTATCGGTCAAGCGGGGCCAGGATATGTTAGTGCCCGTCATTTACCTTGCCGGAAAAGGAGTGCACGTTTCTTTGTAGATATGAGAATAACAGCGGGCACCCATGACTCTAGGGCCACGTGTCGTCCTTGCTAAGTGTTGTTTTTGTTTTCTTGGCTTTTCGTTCGGGCCAATGCTGTATTTATACTCGGTGTCAAATCAATTAAAACTCAATTGTAAGTCAGCGCCGTGCGTGTCATCCGTCTTCTACTCTGTCCATGTAACTCCGCAGTTTTTTACTCGTTAAAACGTGAAACAGTCCTAGAATTGATGTTGTATGCTTGTTGACGTTAACATATTTATATAAAAACACTCTCTTGACCCCCATTGGTGCTGATTAAACGAGAGCTTACACTGTCAGTGCTGCCAGCGAAAATCCTGGCCTACAGTCGTCCATGGCACAGTTGAAAGAAAGCTCTTGTTGACTGGATGATACCTCACCGTTGTACCCTGCAAAAATATTAACAAGTAACATTGTAAGAGGGCCCGTAAACGTTGACATCTTTTTTCTACAGTTCGCGCCATCTAGTATCTGCTGCGTCATTTATACGAGTTCTCCGTTGCATCATCGGGGGCTCGTGTATCGGACACGAGGGCTGCATCAGTGTTTGGCGTGATGTCTGCTCAGCTCGTACAAACAACGAGCGCCGCGTCACTGTTCGGAAGGGACTCGGATCGAGCGGCGCACATCGTGTTCAAGAAATTACAACCGCCAATGTTGCTCGGTGGTGGTTCTGAAAAAGGGGCTATTGGCTAATGAATTAAGGAAACATGCAGGGAGATGCTAATGAGCGCAATAAAGGAAAAGAGACAAACTTGCCGACGCACAACCGTGGTCTTCTACGGGGAAGTTAATCCTCCGCTTTTTTCTAAACTGCGAGAGTGCTGGATATTCTACGACCTACCCGAGGCGGGACACAAATTAAAAACGAGTGCTGCGACAGCGGTCAGCTGACACTCACTCGGCTTCTAACACGAGTCCTAGCCGCTCGCTCAAGGTCGCGGTAGGACCGGAGACAGCGCGGCACTATTTTCTACCGGCAGTTCAAAGCTTTCCTTCAGCCGCACTACGGTTCATAGATGGCAGCCGAAACCGCGGAGTTCACGGTCTAGCCGTAATTTTGACTTTGAACGAGAGACCTCCCCTTCAGTCACGAATCCGTTGTTCAGCTGCCGCATGTAGCACTGCCGCGAGATACAGTTAGCGAACAGTTAGCGTGTTCCGTATACGTTCGGTGAGCAATTCACATAACGCTGCCGGTCAGAACACCTCTTCGTCGTTTCTTTCGAGTGTTGAGACCATTACGCACCTTTTTTCCTCCAAAATGGAGTTTTGTAGTAGATGTTTATCTTGATGGTCGATCCGAGGGGACATCGTTGTATTAGTTGATTCCGCAGTGGAGGCAGAGGGGGCTGGTAGTGGATCTTCAGTTGCATCGGCAAAGGGATGGCCATGATTGCGTAGTCCGCCTACGAGGTCGGCGATAAAGTTACTTGAGAGCTTTATCGAGGAAAAGATAGAATCTGCTAGAACATCTTCGTAGACTGCTTACCTGGTATTCTGTGCCGTCCATGACACGGACGATAACACCGATTTCATCTTGAACTAGATTGAAGACTTGAGTGTTGAGATGAACTTTTTCTGGTTGGGAGGACAAAAAGAAAACCGTCTACAAGTCGGAGCTATCCCCACCGAATTTGTTATAGACAAGGCTGTGAGATGTTACCTCCTAATAGCTCGTGAAGCTTTTCACTGATCACCATTGATCCACCTTTAAATTTTCTCTCCTGTAAATGAAAAAAAAAATTGCTATTGTCACTGACAGAATGATAACGACAGGGAGTGTATTTCGAAGGCCTTTTTCATTCGCTCCGTGTCTTCTCACAAATATTTGGTTGCCCGCTCGAGATAGACGCCGAAGCGTATCGAAGATAGGAAGTTCGCACTGGAGGCGGGACAGCTCAAGCTCCTCCCTTCAACTTGTTAGTAGTTATAGGCCACGATGTAAGTTGTATAGAGGTGAGGACACACACTGGCGAACGCTGCGACGCGATCGGCCACGTAAAGTCCTATAGACGCGAGCCCGAGTTGCTTCTGCCGACAGTGTCTTCGCCGTGCAGACGACGCAACCATACAGTTATTAAAGGGGCACTTAAATGCTTTTTGTAAAAAATCGTTTTCGATAGCATGTTGTTCGTTATGATTTTGTCAATGAAATTGACCAGTTCAGCAATAGAAATACACGGGAACTAATTTCACATGGGGGAATTCAGTGAATATAGGAACTTAGTGCATTTAGGAATAAATATAGTGAATTGCGTGGAGATTCCGAACTTTACTATATTGCTCTTTTTAGGCGCGCGGTGCATTATATCTTTATAAAACGTCATATATTTGGGAGTACGAGACATAATACAGCACTTAAGGTTTATTCACACTGGTGTACGAATCGCGACCGCGAAGCGGATCCGCTCGTTTTCATCATCAAGCGCGCGTCCAATTAGCTGCGTTCGATTTACCTGCACCTCCTGCACCGGTGCTCAAAGGTGTAAGGCAATGTACTTCCGGTCGTATCTCAATACAGATACCGGGAGTACACTGCCCTACACTTTTCCTGCGTCGGTGCGGGAAGTGCTGGTAAATTCGAACGCAGCTAACGTACTGGATCTTTAAGCAACCACGTTCGCAACCGCTTTGCGAACGCGGTTCAAGCGCCAGTGTGAATACGGCGTTATTGTTGGAAAACGCCGTCTGACGACGCCCCCTGGTGTCTGCTGCAAGGCGAGATAGAAGGCCGTGACATTATCTCTGATTAGTTTTAAAAAAACATCGCCCGTCCATGAGTGTAATTTTGGAAGTTTTTAGGATGCTTAGAGCCCGTTGATGGAGTTTTCACCATTAATAGAAGACCTCAAAATATATTTCAGTACCCTTCATGCGCGGTCCAAACCGACGCGCATTTTTCTTATGTGTGGCGAAACACGTAAAAAAATATGTCTTCCGGCGCACGTATACGGAGCGAAATTTTACCTCTCGGTTCCGACTGCCACCCGGAAAAAATGAGCGTAATCGGAATGCAAATAGGGGCAATGGATACGTAGCGCGACGGATGCTGGCAACAACGAGCTTGAGTAAACTTAGAGCGGCAAACCAGTGGCAAAAAATGGAACACCCCCCCCCCCCCCCCACCCCGGTATCCGCCATGTCGCCCGTTTGCCACATTAGTGATCACGTGAAGTTAAGATGGCTGCGCCCAGAGGTGCGCCAGATACGATTGGCCAGATCATGGTCAGCAGGGCCGTGTTTCAAAATTTAGTCGATCTTACTCCAGGGTAAGGGTTTTGTACCTTGGTGTTCTAAAACCTACCCGTGTTCAGCGTTTTTCAATCTGTGTTGTCACGTGACACGACCCGCCGGAGTAACTCGGATCCATTTGGCTAAATTCGGAACGCAGCCCAAGTAAGATTGAAGCAAAGCCCCAGAGGGCCCATCTGCTGACCGCGATCTGGCCCACCTACGGGCGCAGCCATCTTGACATCACGTGATCACTAGTGTGGCAAACAGGCAAGATGGCGGCAACTGGGGGGTGCCATTTCCGCTGCAGGCAGTGGGTTCCGGTTTACCGCTCTAAGGTGATACTCAAGCTCGTTGGCTGGAAGAGGTACTTCGGCCACGGGTGAAATGCGGCCGCTATAAGTGCCTCCGCTGTCGAGAAAATATCGCGCCGTCTGCTCCGCGACATGGCGAAATCGACAACGCCGATCGGTTCCAGGCGCGGAGCTCAGTGTCGATCGAATGGAATGACATCGTCTTGAGGGGGAAAAAGTGCCTGCATCTTCGCACGAAGCGGAGGAGGGGGACGAAAACGTTTCTACTTCGTGCCCGCGAAACGAAGATTGTGACGGCAGGGCACGTTTGTAACCTTGTCCCACGAAGTCTCAATGTGCCACAATGGTAGGACGAGGCAATCATTGCTTGCCTCATTTATCGCGCGACTTATCGCAAACAACGAGACTATAATGAACAGCACATTTCACGCATGAATAAATATGGCATTGAAGGCGTTATTTTACTAGGCGTCCTTAATTTAATAAAGCCAGCAGAGGAGACGGAGTTCGGTGAGGCAGCACGGTGATGGCGTCACTACAGAATCTCACCCAGCGTGTAGCACCGATAGTTGTGAGCACAATATTTTCACGCTGCCCCACAGAAACCACCGCGTGGGAAGCTCACAGCACCAGGAGTTTGCGACGCAACTTTAACAGAGGTCTGTACGGGCACTTCGTTTGCACGCTCGACAAAGCGCGGGGACGTTGAACAGTCGTCGGCGGAACAACAGGTCGATTCTCACGTCATGACACAGAAACTACCGCCTACAAAAGCGGTGTATGTCATACATTTGCGGCGAGATAGACATGACCCGGGTAGATAAAGTACAGACAAATCAATGCGAGTAGCCGGCAGCACTGCACCCAGGCAACCCCGTGCTTGGCGACACCGGCGTCAGACTAGACCAGGGTGTAAGATAGACAGGTGGGGAAACGAGAGCCAAATGAGCGACCGGATTGTGTCCCCCTCAATTTTCTCTTTTTCTGTGGCGCCATCTATGTGGAGCACCGCGAACTCTCACTCCGGGTGGGCGGTCCGGTGGCGACCGGCTAAACTGACGGAGATGGTTTCTCGTGGATTTTCGATGAAGGACTGTCGTGCTCTCGGTTTATTTTGCGCACTCTCCCATAAAGATCTATGCAAATCCGATTCCAAATTTTTTCTTCTCGCCGAAGCGCCATCTGTCGCGAATAGGGGGTACCCGCAAGCAGACGAGTACACAATCCGGTCACGGCGCTGCGGTAGGCTTCTATGGGCCGTTTCCCCACCTGTCTATCTTACACCCTGGACTAGACAGTGTTCGTTCGTCGAGCACGCAAATAGTACTTGATCACCGGCGGGAAGGAAGCGCGCTCAGTGATTGGCCACTCCCTAAATACGGGTGCTTACTCCACAATGCGGGCACCCGGAAAGGTGGAAATATTTGAACTCTCGACATGAGTACCCTCATTAAGTTTGGATCCAGCTTGCGCTGACCGCTTTTTCGTCAATACGGGGTTGGCGGGGCAAGAAAAGAGAGCGCGATACTCGGGCTCTGCAAGCAGAGCCTAAACAGACACTGTAATGGCGCGTTCAGACCGGCGATGTAAAGCAGTCGCGTGGTTCCCCAAAACTCTCGCTCCAAATGCCGCTGATTGGCTCAGCCGCTCTGCGACTAGATCGCATCGCACGAAGTCGGGTCAGCTAGCGACTGCTCAGATCGCGTCGCCTTTTTACTGCGATGGTTGCTCTTGCGATGATGGTTATCGCATCGCCGGTGTGAACGCGCCTTAATGTCACAGTACCTCGTCTAAACCGGTCCCGACTGACAGGGAAGGTAGCAGAGTGACAGAAGCTACCATGTTGAAAGACACTTCTCCCCCACGGTGGTGTTAGTGTTGAATTTGTGATTATCTGTTACACGCTACAACACTTTCCTCACCAAACGGACGTGATTCCATTCGGTGAATCCATTCGGTGAGTCCATTCGGCTAGTTCATTCGGTGGCGCGATGCACTCGGTTCTCACACAAGCGGATCCGAGAATCTCTCCGTAGGACACTTTTTCTGCTCTGCTGAGCTTCCAGAGCAAAAGAGAGAGAGAAAGAGAAAAAGGGAGAGAGAAGGTGCTTGGGAAGGAAGAGCAGACGTGGAAACGGCTCTTTTAACAGATCCAGTTGACACTCTCTGAGCGGCAAAGACTACCTGTTCTGAGTGACGTACGCAAATCTCAGTTCTGGAAGGTACTCTGCCTTCTATGTTCCCCAAAATTGGTTTAGCACTGTTTTCGCTGCCGCCAGAGCACGCGAAGCGCCTCTGGGGTTGAAGCGAGCGTGTCCCTACCCACCGGCAGAAGCGTCGTTAACTGCCTGCCGACAAGAAAACTGGCCGGCGTAAAGGGATATGCAAACTGGCGGCGTGGTCCGTGAACGGCTCACCGCTCCGTCAAAAAAAGTTGGACTCCCATTTCATTTCTCTGTTCGAACACAACAGCGAGCTGATGGCGAGCCGTGGTGAGTCAAAGAGGGGGAAGCCATGTGACTGGCCCACCGGCCCACCAATGGAAACATCTATGGCCCAGTGCTCGGTACGTTGACTCGCTTGGGAGTCGGGTCAGACTCCCGAGTCACGCAAGCCTTGCGGAATCCTTGTCCTCTTCTCCACTCCGCTCGTAAACGTGATTGGTAGCATCCAGTGGTTTTGTCATAGAACATGTCACGGGGAGGGACGCCGCAGCTTGCCGGAACGTGTCGTGGCGAGGAGTGAAGTCTCCCCGGCTTTGCCCTAAACTTTCTACGGCTCGACACGGCCACAGCGCGAGCTTGTATACCTTTTAAGCGGAACACTCTCTCCGGCCGCGTCGTGCGCAAACGTCAATGGCCGCGAATTCACCACGACTTTAATTTCGGTCAGAACGGTGGTCTATTCTTCTGTGTCCACAGACATTTTTTTTTTTTCGATCACTTTTATTAAAGACACCTTCACCAAGCGCACAAGCCCCTCGTAGAACCCTCCTTACCATGGGGCTCGCTCGTCAATGAAACGCCACTGCATACCCGCGTTCGCAAAGGGGTTGACCATGTCTGGTTGGCGCAACGTCCTTTACAGTTCCGTAAGTTCCTTCGACTTTCGTTTCAAAATCAAGGCATTGTCGGAATAAATTACACGTGACAGTTCTCTACGCGACATGAATCTGAGAAAGTCAAAGAGAAAGCTACGGGTTGACAGGCCCGGAGCCAACTCCAGGTGGACAGCTCGCGTGACCGCACACGTGAACAGCACCGCATAGGACTTGCATGCGAGGTCCTTGCCCTTGCTTTCTGGCGTCCGTGCCGACTACCTCAAAAATGTCCGCTCGTTACTGAGATGAATACGCCTCTTTCATTTGAAAAACATGAGCTTCGACTACTTCGAGATGAGAAATTGGCTCAAAAACGAACAGAGCTCGCGCGCTCTAAACGGTCTACCAAAGATCACATTAGGGGCTGTGTCACCAACACCATCAAGCCGGACGCCACAGACACGTCTCTTTTACCCACAATCATCAGGACGTCGTTCCAGTCTGACAAGTCAAGGACCTACCTGGGCCCCATTGACGGTGTCGTTGATTCTACGGGTTCCACCGCAGCACTTGACGTACCAGAGTGCCCACAGGAGTGAAACTTGTCCGGGCTCGGCAGCCAGGTTCTGTTCCGACAAGGAAATCAGGTAGCACAGCGCGTGCCTGCAAAACGTATCCCTGGTAAGGACGTCACCCCCGCACAATGGTCGTGGACATATCACTAACAGATTGTTAGCACCTTTTTCAGCATCGCTGACTGCACATAGGGGGACATGTTTGTGAACAGCCGGTACTAGGAAAGCGTGTTCAAGTTGTTTATCTTATAGAATCAACACCTCCCAGATGACAGGGCCGTAGGGCTGAATTTTCTACATCCTCCACCGGAGGCCAGCACGGGCCAGAGAAGTTTACACGAGCGCCCCGTCGGCATTCGGCTGGGAGTTGTGTTCCCAGGGAGTAAATAGGAGTCCTCGCAGGTCGCTGACGCAAAACGGGCGCCCAAACTCAGTTTGGTTGTTGGTTTGGCTTGTCGAACTTAAGTCCTAAGAAACCCAAGTAGGACTTTTGTCATGGGTGTTGACAGTATAGGACATTGGTCTCAAACTCATTCGAGTGTGGGTCCCGAGTAGCCCACCCGTGAAAGGTCGAGGTTCGAGAACGAAAGATCAAGGGGTGGTTGCTATTTCGGGACAACAAACGAACAGCAGTGATGTTTCACCTTGCACAGCAGCCGACTGTCCCTGAGACACACCAGATAATTTATGGAGAAGGAACCTTGTGCTCTTTGCTTTTTGTAAGCTCACTGTTTGGCCATCTTTAGCCTTGATTTGCATATGCGACTACCTTGGACCCACACCTGATCCTATAACACGATTTAAAACAGGAACGTACTGACAGTTTTCAATAGGACGGAAACAAGCACACCGTCCTTGCCTTGTCGCACAATTCACTAGACTCAACGTGCATAAAAAGAAATATATCTTCATAAAGCGGTTTTTTGCTTTCCTGACGATTTTTGTTGCAGCAATATAAGAAAGCACCTGCATTTTAAAGATATCTGACAGCTGAAACGCCGAGCTTATAGCTTTCTCTTTTAGAGGTTGCTCCTGTTGAGCGTGAGTTCATGTAGCCCAGGTGCCCCCTTGAGCAAAGAGGTCGCGCTTGTAACCTAGTAGCGGTATTGCCGTGCCGGTTGTTTTACATTAGAAAAGGCTGAGATCAAAATATTTATACGAAGGAATACTCAAACCAAATGAAAACAAAATTACAAATTTGTGGACACGTTATATGAGCAGAGCTCCTTTTCCAGCGGAAATGAATCGACGATATTAAAGTATTATTTCTGGAGCATGTGGCCGCTCGAGGAATGGGAACCGGGCCTCGAGTGATCAGTCATGATTCAAGCATGGGCTAACTGCATTATGGTGAGCTCTTAAGAAGCGGATGCGCAATCAAAGCGTTTTGTGGCACGAGAGGGCTATTGAAAGAGGAGGCTGTAAGCTGGAGGACAGATAATTAATAACACAGTAACCGTATTTGTGAGTTTAGATATAAAACCTTCCAGCCGTTGTTCAGCCCTTCACTTCTAATCCGATTCTTGATCTCGATATTACTACGGTGCCTCTCACTAGTCTTGAACTGGTCTGCTTAGCACCTATTCCAAACATCAAAAGTGGTGCCGCAGTAGCAACAAATGATGTCACAAAAGCTGTCGTGTCATGTTGTTGGATGTCGCGATCCTGGCGGGAAGTTCCGGCGACAGGTGCGAGCGAACGCGAGTGTTGCTGTCATCACGAAGTACCACCTCTTCGCTGCTGAAGCTTTCCAGTACTGTCAAGCTGGCGGGCAACCTGGAAGGCGTCTGCCACATCCTCCACAACTGCTGGGACACCGCCAGGATCGAGGCAGGCGACAGCGTGACGCTTCTACGGCGTCATCAGGAGAAACTCGATGGACCACTTTTCAGGACGCGGTAACAACACAAGTCGGAGATGCGTTCCTGGCACCGTAATGATAAAGAGATATATAAAGTGTTTAAACACTCATACCAATATCAGTGGGAATTCTTGACAAATATTCAAATTCAAATTACATATTTATGTCTAAATTGGAGAAGGGAAACAGAGATAAAAGCAACTCAATTGTTAATTCAAGAGCCTCACTTTCCATCAACAGCGAAAACGAAGGCACACACAAACCCAATATTTGCTCTGAAAGCAAAGTACGAAACAAAAACATAGTAATCTCAAAGAAACGGAAATAATACAACTAGTCTAGTAATTATAAATCTAAATCATATATAGGTGAACCCTGAAGATATAATGACCGTATTTTTTTTGCACTTTCATTTACAGTTACAATGCTATGCGTGCAAAAGAGTTTAAAAGTCGGGGAAGGGTACATTTTAGCATCTGACTGTCATAAGTTGTTCTGTAGTGCGGTACTATTCATGACTCAGACCTGCGAGTTTCATATGCTGCTTCCCAATACTCCAGATGAGAGAGAGCGAATCAGTGAGCAAATAAAGTGGGCAAATCAGCTTTCTAGCAGGTGGGCCGTAAACAACTATTTTCTCCCTCTCTTCAAGTAAGAGATTGCTATGTAAACACTTTAATTGCATATAAAACTCGTTTATACGAAAGAAAAAAAAAAATTTTTCTCTCTATTGAAAGAGCAAGTTTATTGTTATCATGATATGGAATTTGTATGACATTTAGGATACGGCACATAATCGGAATAATTTTTCTGTGGTATATTCAACTGCTTAAATGCCGACCTGCAAAATATTTTCAACCAGGGTGTAAATTCTCCTTGTCACCCTTCCCATTTCCTCCTCTCCCTCTATTAACTTGACGGCGGGGGGACTCTTTTTGTTGCTGCATCTAGGGGCTAGATGAGCCGGGATAATCTCCCAGTACTTATATTGTGCGTAACAACAATAATTGTAAATTAAAATATTTACCGAGGCGAAAGAGCAAGTTTATTTGTTATCATGATATGGAATTTGTATGACATTTAGAATACGGCACATAATCGGAATAACTTTTCTGTGGTATATTCAACTGCTTAAATGCCGACCTGCAAAATATGTTTCAACCAGGGTGTAAATTCTCCTTGTCAACCCTTCCATTTCCTCCTCTCCCTCTATTAACTTGACGGCGGGGGGACTCCTTTTGTTGCTGCATCTAGGGGCTAGATGAGCCGGGATAATCTCCCAGTACTTATATTGTGCGTAACAACAATAATTGTAAATTAAAATATTTACCGAGGCGGGAAACAACGTACGCAACGTTTCCATATCACTCTAACTGAAACAAAAAACAAAAACAAATTTGATTTTTTTTTAATGGACTGCAAAAAATAGGGTATTTCGCCCCTATCTTGTGGTAAGTTGTTGCTACTATGGCTTTTTCATCTCACAAGAAACGCATTGACGTATCCTTACTTTGACCATGTTTCTTTCTCAAAGAAGTGCTGCAATGTCACCATGTCCCACTCTTGAGCGTGCGGGCAACTCCATGGCTCTTTCGCAGGAATCTGTAAATGTAATTATGTTGCTTCAGAGTAACGTGAACAGAGGTCGAAAGTCTTGGGCTGGGAATATAACGAAAACATATTAGTTAGTAGCAGCTAGTAGCAGCTCAAGCGCGCGCAGGCTGAGCGCGCGCTTTAGCTGCAGCGCCCTCGCGCACGCGCCCTCGCGCGCAAAGATAGCGGTGATAGCGCAAAGATAGCGGCGAGCGTCCTCGCGTAGCACGCGCCGAGCGAGCAAAGATAGCGGTGATAGCTTTCACCGCACTAACTTCGTTTCACCTTATGTGCGAGCGTAGGCAAAGCTGGAAGCGCGAGCACGAAAGCTCCGTGTGTTCAGGCTTTGCTCGAGCGCGCGAGCTGGGGAGAAACGCAAAAAGCGCTGGTCTCGCGCTTCTAACTTTGACTTCGCTCGCAGATAAGGTGAAACGAAGTATAAGAGGCGCACAGCCGAAGCTTGGTGAGCGTCGAGCGAAGGGAGTAGTAAACACATTGGAATAGGCCACGCACCCTCGCCCCTAGGCTCACTTCCAGGCGGCGCAGCCTGTACCGCGAGCCACGCGCTCCTCTGCTCGCAATTAATTTTTCCTCGATAGTACCTTGCGATTTCGACCACGGCGCCGCTAGCGGCAGCGATTTTCGCCGCTGAACCGTTGCATCTGAAACGCGCGTTCGTGAGAAAAGAATGCATTGCGGCAGTATTTCGCCTCCTATGTCATAACACAAAGTATCTTGTGTTTAACGAGTCTAGCGACCCAGGTATGTTCCCGTCATTTCGCTTTGAAAAAAAAAATTTAACTCAACTTCTGCAGTGCATCTGGCCTGCGAAAGCAAATATTTTTAGGTTGCGTTTTAATTGTGCGTCATGGCGGTCACTCACCTCGCACGCGGACGCGATGCGAAGAAAAATTCAACAACAATAAAGCAGAAAGAACTACATATTTATTTTGTTGATTTTTTTAGTCTTCTCGGTCACTTTTTACCGCGCATCGACAGACGCTAACAGACGCTTGTATTGGACCGTGGTTCGTACATGATGAAGTGCTAGGACTACAAGCGTCTACAACTCTTGCGTTTTGCGAGCCTTGCAGACGTTCTTGGACGGGGGCGGAATAGCAGCTTTCATGGTCGCGTCTTACCGCTCATTTACACTGGAAGCGGATCCGCGTTCGCAAAGCGGTTGCGAACGCGGTTGTATAAAGATTCAGTACAATTTCACGCGCACTCGATGACATCAAGTGCGCGTGCAATTGTACTGGATCTTTATACAACCGCGTTCGCAACCGCTTTGCGAACGCGGATTCGCCTCCAGTGTAAATGAGCGGTTAAAGATGTTCAAACTGTATGGAGATCATCATCATCGACACCGCCGCCGGGTGAACCTGGACTCTGCCCGCCGCTTCTACACGCGGCCCCTCTCTCCACCAGATCGCGGCCAGACACGACACGACTCGCACCTTGTATTACGACTAGAATAAACCTACACAGTTCATTCAGTCTCAACTCGGCGACGACATGGTGGCAGTGGTGATAGCGTAGCAGTTCAGCGGCTGCATTTCCCCACCCATCCACATCGACGCCATGGCCCAGTCTGAGCACAAACCAGAATCGACGGCTCTAACTCAAGACTTCTTTCCACTTGTCGTCGCTCTCCCGGAGAAGCTCGACTTCCGCCGTCCAGACGACTGGCAGCCCTAGATCACGGGATGGGATCGCTACCGAGTCATTGAAGACTCAGCAAGCAAGACAGCGGTGCTCAGGCACATACACTCCTGTACGCCATGGGACGCGAGGTGGAGGACGTTCGAGCCTCCCCCAGGCTCAGTGACGAACAGAACCTCGACTTCGACTGCAGTGAAGAATGCATTTGAAAATCATTTTATTCCGCGGTGAAACATCATATACGAACGCGCTACGTTCAACCGCAGAACGCAAAGGTATCACGAGACAGTCGAAAGTTTTGTCAGCGACCTCTTTAAGCTGGCAGAGAGATGCCAATATGGCGTCTCGAAAGACGAGCTCATACGGGACCGGCTCGTGGTAGGCTTCCATGATACGGCTCTCAGCGAGAAGCTGCAACTCGACTCCGCACTTACACTCGAAACCGCAATGGCTGCCGCGTGAGACCACGGCGCCGCCGTCGATGAACTGAGGTCTGTACAAAAAACGAAAAACAGGAGCGAGAAAGCAATGCCGACGGTGCTTTTGCAAAAACGCACTGGGGGTATCTGCCAGACATGCAAATGGTGTAGCTGTGCTTCGCTTCACACCAGCACAACCTGTCCGGCATCAGGTCCATTATGCAGGTCGTGTAAAAACGAGACCACCACGCTTGCGTTTGCCCGTCTTCGAAGCATCAAGAAAGACCAGGCCCTTTCACTATAGCTCGTCCTGCTCGCCGCACAGTGGAAGTGGATAAAATGTTCCTCGGCGAACTTAAAGGCACTTCGGCTCACGACGCTCGGAGAATAACCCTATCAGGGAAAGGTATCTCGATCACATTCAAGGCAGATACGGGCGCCCATGTCACTGCCGTCGCGACCCGCGACTAGAATCGCGAACTAATAAGCCTCTGCGAAAGTAAAAAATAAAAAAATAGCCCTTCAAGGTCTTCTCGGTCTTCACAACCTTCTCGGCCTTCTCGGTCTTCACAAACGTTCGACAGCTGGACGCTTCCAAGCTTTTATAGAATGGGGCGGTCAACAAGTTCAACAAGCTGTTTTCGTAGTCCAAGGCCTACAGAAGCTCTCTTCGGAAGGCTTGCCATCGGATAATCGGAGTTCTCCAACAGCTCCTCGACGTCAGTGGTGAGACAAGCCGCACGGAGGAGGTCTCCGAACTAGTTGCCAAGTGCACTCAGCTGACTTCGGCGCTCGGACAGAAGAAAGCCGCATACAAGGTGGTTCTTCGACCAGACGCGAAGCCCTTCGCTCTCACGTAGCCAAGGCGGGTGCCACTAGCGATGCTTCCACCTGTGAACAATGAGCTTTCCAAGATGCTAATGCTCCGTGTTACAGAGCGCGTCCTCGAGGCAACACTGTAGTGGGCTCCGATGGTCGTCGCAGGAAAAGCAAATGGCAAACTGCGCCTTTGCCTAGACTACACCAATCTCAGCAAGTACCTCGACGGAGAGCAGGTGATCATGCCCACCGTAGACGAATCTCTGGCAAATCTTTCTGGTGGCACAGTCTTCACCAAACTCGACGCTCGAACGGGATACTGGCAAGGGCCTCTAACGGAAGAATCGCATAAATACAACACATTTCTGACGTCGTTTGGACGCTTCGAATTTCTTCGCCTTCCCTTCGGAATCTCGACCGCACCAGAGTTTCTTTCAGCGATAAATTCTGGGAGTCCTTGAGGGAGTGGAAGGCTATGCTTGCCCGCAAGACGATATCATCGTCTTGGGAAAAACACGAGCCGAGCACGACGCGAACTAGGTTAAAGTCTTCGAACGACTCAGCAAAGCCGGCATAACATTCAACGGAAGTGCGCCTTCCAACAGCAGACGGTCAAGTTCCTAGGCCACATTGTTTTCGGCGAAGGTGTGAAGCCTGATCCTGAAAAAGTTCATGAGACTACACAGCCCCCACCACCATCAGATGTAAAAGAACTAAGATCGTTTTTGCACTCTAAGAAAAAAGGTAGCCATATATGACTACCTTCGGGGTGTTCAAAAGTGTTCCCAAATATAACGACCCCTAGGGTAAAAATGACGACTCCACACGCAGTCAAAAAACCTGTAGTCAAATTTGACTACTCCCTAAAGCAACATGGCGGCCGGTTAGCGAGGCTCGGTTTCCCGGTAAGGCCTAGCGAACAGCACGGCTTTTTGGCTGAGTGAGAGAGTAGGGTGCATACGCCTATTCGAGATCTACCAAGCACCATCAGACACTCTAAAAATCTGTCCCTAGACACCGGTACCGTATAAGCCAGAAGGACGGCAGTGTCTGTGCCGGAATTGCCGCGATTGCCCCCGACGGCATCTCGCTAGATTGACTGTTTTTACCACCGGCGGAGAACGTTCAAAAAAGAAATAATTACGCGTGGAATGTGCATGCTCACTTTATTGAACACAACGTATACTCGTCATATGCGGCGATGAATCGCTGGGATCCTTCGTCGACACCGACGAGAGACTTTCACCTCGCACCAACGCACCACTCTTTTTTTTCTCTATCTCTTCTTGTTTGTGACTACCTCAACCAACGTGACTATCCATCGCTGCCTGCACTTCGCAGCTCTTCGACACAGAACGATCATTCAGGTGGCTGAGTGGCACAATTATTACGATTTATCAAACTGAGAGGTACCCAGTGGACCGCATGCCAGCTGTTTATAATCAGTAGCTACAGGACTGCTCAACACTTAGCTTATTGAATCAAGTGGCAGCTTGCGCCACCTAGGAAGTGTAGTAGTGATGGCGCTAAAAAAATAATCATGCACCAACTCATACTACTGAACTACTTACTACGCGTACAACCACTCATACGCTAACACACACACACCAACCAAGGTACCCAACACTGTTACAGGCACATACATGTCAGCCGTACAGCAAGGCACAAACAACTCCAACACAACATCACCGCGAGTTTCTACTCTAACCACCCTTCCGACCTCATTCGTATATATGCCCTACCATATTCTGACATGGATAAGGAAAGTAAGTGCCACTGTTTACTAGATGAATACAAAGAGTATAATGCTCTGTGTATTTAAATTGGCAGGCTAGACACCTCTCTTAATCTAGCGCTTCGAAAGGCAACATGATATGAAAGTAATCGGCTAAAGTAACACCGCACAGCATGCTCCCGATCAGTTTCGGTTTCAGATTCACGCAGTGATAAGCTTACTAAAGCCATGTTGCCCCCTGATCGTTCCGCGCGTGTAATAGCAGCAACAATTACAATATTATCGGCATTCCTAGTCAGTAATTGGCTAAAGGCATTATAATTCTTAGTCTTGTGTTGTTCAATTCGTTCTTTTTTCCCTTAAATTTAGTGCTTGAGAATAGGTGACTAAATTGTAGCGGGCAAACGCTGGCGGCACGCTTTCCCTTGTTGGTCGAGTCACCGATGCGTCGCTCTACTCGCTCCACTTTAAAATCCCCTAAATTAAACTTATGTGTAATAAAAAGGATTGGGCACAATTATATGTAAAAAAACCCCAAAAAAACTAGCATAGCCGCGGTTTCCCTTTTTGTGCTGAATTCGGAGAACATATACGCCCATATCAAATTATTTTAAATCTTTCAATTTTCGGTTGACAACAAAACGTTGGCACCTTCCAAGCATGGGGACACTTCATATAAACACTGTATTAAGCTCAAAACATTAGGGCATTGCAACCAAAACTATACTGTATATATATAAAGGGGCTACAATGGAGACAAAGTGTTCAGGTGGCAATTGTTTGTATTCTTCTATTTTCCAAACCACATATACAATTTCATATTGAAAATATTTTCCTTTAAGAAATAATTCAAACTTGTAAAACAACTTTCTAGGTACTATTGAAGCATTGTGTAAATGAAAATCTGAAAAGGAGTCTTTTTCCAGCACTGGACTATCAAACTATAATAATTATAGTAACGATACTTTCTGAAGCCAGAAACAACCTTGCAGCCTTCTTATTGGCACCTTTGAATATGAAACAAACCAATAAACTCATATGAAAACAGGGAACATTTAACAAAAAAAAACTATGTTATGTATGCCTTACACACATATTAAATAATCAAAATATACAACGTCACAGCTATTTCATCATTCTAAAAAAATACTTAAAAATATGTACAACCCAAAAAGGGATATGATTTACACCAACCAAGATACTGGGCCATAGAACCAAAGTTTCAACAATAAAAAAAAAAAAAGTATGAGGGGGTGCTCAAAAGTAGCTGGAATGAATTTCAGGAGGCCGGGCATTCGTAGTACAATCATTCACCTATAGCTGCGCTAAGCGGCACCCGTCCAGAGTCAGTTTGCCGACCGGCGTCGTCTGCTAAAGATCTAGAGGCGTGTTGTGATTTTTTTGCCCAAGCGCTTCAAAATCATTCCTCGTTTTTTGCAATGTCTGACTTGGAGGACCTTCCACATTCAAAAAAATGATTTCCTTTCAAGACTTTTGATACGGGTGAAAAAAAAAGTCACACGGGGCGAGGTCCTGCAAAGCGGAAGGTAGAGAAAATGTGTCATGCCATTTTTGGTAAAAAAAACTGTTGCACTGACTGGGCAGTGTCTGCTGGGGCATTGTAGTGATGGAACTATCATTCCCCCATTCCCTTATATCGGGGCGTTTCTCTCTTACTGAGTTTCGCATGTATCGCAAAATTCCCAGGTAAAATACCTGATTAACAAATTCACCAAGAGGAATAAACTCGGAGTCAACAATCCCCAAAGATTTCTGCGTTTTCATCAGTTGAGGAGGTTGAGGGTCGCCCTGAACGAGGTTGGTCGTCGATCAAGAATTCACCGGCCTTAAAGCGAGAAAACCACTCATAGACTTGCGATTTCTTATTAGCATCTTCTTTGTGAGCCCTCTGAAGCATTACAAGAGTTTCCGGCACAGTTTTTTCTAAAGCAAAATTTCACAGCCGCATGTTCTTTCATATCAGACATTGAAAAACAAAAACGATTTTGAAGCGCTTAGGAAAACAATATATAGCAGACAATGCCAGTCAGCAAACTCACTCGGAAGGGGTGCTGCTAAGCGCTGCTGGCTGAGGAAGCTGGTGCTACAAACGGCTCGCCTTTCAGAAATTCATTCCGATTACTTTTGCATCCACCCTGGGATGATTCACTGTACCAAAAGATTTTGATATATGCCATGTTAAAAAAAAAAGATGGCAACCAGTCAAAAAGGCTCAATAGACCTTATGCAAAATTGCTTGGTGATCTGACAACACTGAGAGCGTCGCCATTTTAATGTTGGTGATCGTCGTCGGTACCAAAGCACGGTGGAGGCATCGGAGAGAGCCGTACGGGCAGTGTGCGAGTGCGCAGCAGCTGTTTTCCGCCTTCTGACCATGAAATGTGGACGAACAGTTTAAACAACCTACTGCAACTGTCTGATGAAACTCTAGGAGGCCCGTGCACGCTGGCAACAACCTGGTTGAAGCAGCGGAGCAAGTCCTACGCCTTCGCTGTGGAAGCTTACAGACTGCGGGTTGCCGCCAGTGTGTGCACAGGCCTCCGAAAGTTTCGTCAGACAGTTTTGGTAGATGGTTTAAACTGTTTGTCCACGTTCTATGCTCAGAAGGCGGGAAACACCGCTGCCGCGCCATCGCGCACTGTTGTACGGTTTTCTCCGATGCCTCCACCGTGCTTCAATACCGACAACTCTTGATAACATTAAAATAGCGACGCTCTCAGTGTTGTCAGACTACCAAGCAATTTCGCATAAGGTTTATTGAGATGAGGCAATTTTCTCTGTAACATCAATCTGGGTCATCACTTTCTTGATCGCGTTAACAATTTCAAGTACTTAGGTATATACTTTTCATCTGATCTGACCTGGAAAAAGCACATAGACTACGTGACTAATAAAGCAATGGTGTTCTAAACTTTATTAAACGCAATTTCAAAACTGCGCCAGTGTCCCTCAAGGAGGTGCTCTATACTACAAATGTGCGACCAATTTTGGAATACGCATGTGCAATATGGGACCCTCACTTTAATAATTTAATTTATAAAGTGGAACGAATCCAGAACCGTGCAGCTCGTTTTGTAACCAGTAACTATGATTTTCGTTCGAGCATCAATAACTTAAAAAAGCTTACTTAATTGGAGTCTCCTTTGCCAACGAAGAAAATTTGTACGGTTAAAGCTATTTTACGCTATTTATAATGATCAAACCGGAATCGATAAGAGTATGTATATGCAGGCACCAAATTACGTATCAAGAAGAACGGATCACCAGATGAAAGTTCGAGAAACTAACTGCCGAACGGATGTTTTTGCCCACTCTTTTTTCCCCCATAGAATTTCTGAGTGGAATCATCTGGACAGCTCGATTGTCAATTCTCCTGAAAACATGTTCTTCTCAGTTTTACAAAACGTTTGTTTCCATTAGGTATCTGGAACTTCTATGTTATTTTAGGTCTTCTTGTTATTTCACTTGTTTGTCATGTATTTTCTTTCATGTAACCCCCTACAATAATGCTCCCTGGGCGATGTAGTTATGTGCATAAATAAATAAATAAAATCAACATCGGCCAGAATGTGTGCCCAAATAATGGCAGACTTCGATAATTGGTGCTGCAGCTACCATACTCCGTTCACCTCTAAGCTGAGACTGCGGTGGAAGCTACGTCCTCGTTAGACCAGTCATACGCCTCCAAGACATCCAGGAAGGAGCAGTAGAGCGGCACCGCTATCGGGTGCCCTAACAGGTGACGAGGCAGAGGTGATTGACTTTTAGGTTTAGGTTTAATGAATCATGGAGCAGAACATCAAAACTGAAGAACGCAAACGGCGAAAGAGGCGCGAATTCAGGCTCGCGCTGGCGCTTGTAACAGCTCGAATAGCGCCCGTGACGACGCAACAATCTAGTAAAACCAAATTACTACGCTGCCATTGAACTGCAACCTGCTACTGAATTGGAAAGTTCGCGCACTACGTACGAACAGCCGGGAGATCCCAACCACGACGGGTGCAGCTCAGAAATTCAACCAGTACGAGATTGAGGAAAACAGTATGGGTAACGCAGTCACATACCTCTGAGCATTATAACCCTGCCGATCCTCGGTCTCAGTGTTTAATGGTTCAATACGATCAGATATACAACTAGTCTTTTTTTTTTAACATTCTGTACAATAAACTACGGCAAAAAGAATATCCTTACTTCATTTCGGCAAGCACTCACGTCGTTCGTTGTTGTTATGATGCCACAGCTTTAGAGACCACTGTTGCTGCTCGCGCTGACAAAATGTCTATTCCACCAATTCACGCGAATCGCACAACGGATGTGATCTTGGCAGATCTTAAGGATCTCGAAAGCTACGGAAGAATATAATTTATAGTCTTTCTGTAGTTATCTAAGTTACTAACGCCATTAACGACTGCCTGCATGTGACTATCGGATTTCAAAGTGCCCCCCCCCCTCCCCCCGTCGTCACCTAAAGAAAAGTGGTAATTCTACAGTGTTTTGGGGTCGTCACTTTGACCAAAGTCTAGTGACTCGCCGTTTTGGGTAGTCAAAGCCTCCAAAGCGCCATTTTGACTACCAAGGGTAGTCATTTTTTCTTAGAGTGTGGGGATGGCAGACTACCTTGCCAAGGTTTTGCCACACCTGACACACAACGGAGCCAATGCGGAACCTCCTCTGCGCCGACGCTGCGTGGCTCCGGGGAATCGACCAGCAGCGAAGCTTCGAGGCAGTGAAAGAAGCTCCCAGCCAAAGCGCCAGTTCTGACGCACTATAACCCGAAGAAGCCTCTCAGAGTCTCAGAGGACGCATCATCTTACGGAATTGGTTCCGCTTTAGTACAAGAAACCGACGGTAAGCGGCTGCCTATTGCCTATGCGTCGGGCTCCCTCACGGAGACGGAGCAACGCTAAGCTCAAATCGAGAAAGAAACTTTAGATATAACTTAAGCCTGTGATCACTCCGCGTGTACAGAGCGCGACACTGTTATCGCGAACAAGCGATTGCCGGTTTTTCCAGTTTTTCTCTTTGAAACCAAGGGATGTCATCCAAGTTATTATTGCTACGGAAAGAGCTCATGTAGTTCTATAATGTGACCGATAAAATGTCGTGCTCGCTAATACTATTTAGAAGTAAAATGCGAAAATGCGCCGATGTCGTGTTCGCGCTAACAGTGTCGCGATGTGTACATCTTAGGACTGAAGTTTCAGAAAAAGGCAGACCACAAAGCTCTGGTTCCCCTCATGACAACAAAGCGACTCAATGAGCTGAGCCCACGACTGCAGCGATTCTGAATGCGACTGCTCTAGTACCACTACACCATACGTCACGTGCCTGGAAAAGCGATGTACACAGACGACGTGCTGTCACGCAAGCCAATAACAGACACAGCCTCTGGTACAAGCAAGCTCAACACCAGAAAGTACGAGCACCTGACGCTGGAACAGCTTCCAGCCACTCAAACGTTCGACCGCATCAAGAACGAGCTACAAACTGGGCAACGAAGCGTACCCTCCGGACATGACCGGATAAAATGACGCTTACTCAAGAAGTCCGCCAGCTCTACGAAGTCGCCGGCGAACTAGCCATAATAGACAGCAGTCCATTATGGCTAGTTCGTTGGCAACGGATAATTAACCTCTGAAGACAATGACAACCAGGGACATCATTACCGTCGTCGGTGATGATGTCCCTGGTTGTCAGGGGGCCTTTTCTCCCTCTCCCGCCCGTGGAGACTCACTTGCGTTTTTCCTTTTCCCGCCTAACTTTCCCCACCCCTCCGCCCGTCGTCGGTACGCTGGCTGTCTGACTATACTCGTCCAGACCAGATTTGTACGTAATCCGTTACAAGAAACAAAATTACTTGTAATCCCTCGCATTTATCAATAATGTTTCGAGGGAATAATTACATAGTTCAGATGGTAATTGTAAAGTAATTATCTAATTGCTTGATTACGCAGGAGTATAATTGTAATCCGTTACCTTTTTGTTTTCATTCACTGGGGAAGAAGGCGGAATATTTCGAAATTGACAAAAAGAAAAATGTATATATATATATACATCACGGGCACTTTTGATCATCGCGCGTGTTCTCCAAATAGGATATAATCGAACATATGCAGATTAATGAACGTACTTGATCGAATAAGTCAATGTTTTACGAAACCACCGAAAGTCAAAATCCTGGTTCCTCCGTTTATTTCAACTTTCGGCGGTTTCGTAAAACATTGTTTCACTCGATCATGTACGGTTCAATCATCTGCATATATGTTGGATTATATATATACCGGGTGTTCCATTTTAAATTCGAACAGATTTATTAAAAAAAAATCCGAGAAAGATGCACTAATTCATCGCTCAATGCAAGTGGCCACGCAAGGCAAAGAAATCTACCCGCATCCCTCTTGCTGCCACATCCTCAACGTAGCAACCCCCTGCATGCAGTTTGCCGCGAGGCACCCACAGGGTCGAATTCAGAGCGGACAGTTCTAGTTGAGCACGTCCACGCGGAAGACCCACAGCAAGCAGCAACCCGCCGCAAGCGACTAACCGCAGGCCATGCCCCGCATTCATCACGCTGCCTACTCAACGCTAGTACATCTACGTAGTCGACTGAAGCACGCGGCGTTCCTCACAAAAACCTCACGAGCGCGGCTCGCGCGGGGTACCCGCAGCAGGCAACGCAATACGCCTCGCAAGTGGGCTCATTTTCGTCTTCTGCGCATGAGAAAGGAGGTAGCGGTGACTTCAGAACGCCGAGCCCTGATTGGCTGATCGCGACCCCCCCTATCTGAGCGTCGTCTGCTCCTTTGCGACGTCGTCGGCTCGCAACGTCGTCTGCGTCTGTCTTACCTTTCCTGCGACTTTCGGAAGTGCAGGTCTTTACGAGCGAGCTCGACTTCGCCTTTGAGAGAGGGCAGACGAATGAACTCGAGCGGTACGCTGTTTTTGTCTAACAACTAGCAGACGCGCATCAAGGAGAGAAGTCAAAGGACTCACTGGCGAGGTGTCCCGAGGCACCGAGGTTTGTTTGCTAAGAACCGAGAGTGAGCGTGTTAGTGTCCGCAAGTTCCCTCCCAAATACTTTTTCCCTCCTTTCGTGTGCGGCGAGACTCCTCACTCTGTAACGGCGTCGGCGGGTTGGCGCAGTTAACGTCGTCTGCTTTACGTCTGCTAGTCAAAGCGATGGCTGCTTTACCTTTCCTGCGTCTGTCGGAGATCCACCGCTTTTTCACCGGCGAGAGTCACCGCTGCCTCGGAAAACAAGGAGATGACAAGAGGAAGAGATTGAAGGGTTCACAAGGGTCGCGCGGGCATATTCCATTCAGCACGCCAGCCGGTCGTGGGCAGACGGTCTTGGCCAAGGACCGTCGGAGCACCGCTGTGCCTGCTAGGCCTATCAGCCGAGCTCGCTTACTCGGGGTCGGTAGAATCGTGGTCGTTGGAGCATTTCCCAGGTGTTTGTGGATCCAGCGTTCTTGTTCGTCGTGGTTTATTTCAAGTACTTTTTACTTTTTTTCTTGCTGCTTGTAGTCGGGACGCGTGAGAAGAGCACGTACAAAAATAAACGTCCGTTGGTCGTCGCGACCAAGTAACTGAGCGACGCTGTCGGCCATGCTGAGTTGATCGTCGTAGGATTCCGTCGTAACCTGAGCAAAACATACGATAATTTCGTTTCGTGAATACGAATTTGTTCTCCCGTTTTGTCTTACGCACTCTTTCGGCGTAACATGGTTTTGTGAATCTGGCCTCTGCACTTCCGAAAGTCACAGGAAAGGTAAGACAGACGCAGACGGCGTTGCGAGCAGACGACGTTGCAAAAGAGCAGACGACGCTCAGATAGGGGGTTCGCGATCAGACAATCAGGGCTCGGTGTTCTGACGTCACCGCTACCCCCTGCGCAAGAAGCAGACGAACTTGCCCTCCGCATACGTGCCAGTTTCTCAGCCACGGAACCCCTTGCTCGCAGTTTCCCGCGTGCCACTCGGTGCACCCAGCTCACCGCGGACACCTCAACAGGAATACGCCAACGCGGCTTTCTCGCCGCAAGTCTAATCCCCGCAAGCGCCTCACCGCCGGCCACTCATGCCACGTCCCACCACCTGCTGCTCCACGCGAAAACCGCGCGCCCGATTCAACGCAGGGCCTCGGCAGGGGCACACACCCGCGGGCGACTCTCTGCTGCCTTCCTGACCCTCCAGGCTCACGCAGGAAAATCCGGAGGCATGCGGTTTAGAGAAGCTCGTTTTAGCGAACGCCGTTTTACCGACCCCGATTTGTCGAATGCCTTTATAGAAAACCCAGTTTAGAGAAAATGGCGATGAGCCTCCTTTACGCGAATTCGGCCGCCGCGAAGCGGCGTGTACGGGTAAATCAGGTGAGTTAACATTTTTGTAATGAGCCGCCGCAGACTGCCGCCGCGAAGCGGCGGGAGCGCAGCGGGGGCATGGCTTAACACGCGGACCAGTGATACACGCGAGAAGTAGGAAAGCCTCTTTTAAAAAAGCGTCCCCTTTTCGATAAACGGCGTTTCTCTAAACTGAGGCTCTGTTTTCTCTAAACCGTGCTTCGATAAAACGTGCCCATTCTCTAAAACGTGCTTCGATGAAATGGCATTCTCTAAACCGTAGTAAACCTAGGAAAATCAGGTCCGTGTCACCAATGTAGCGTCTTGGGTTGTTCCAGAATCTAATACACCTGTCAGACGGGCACGTTAAATGACATTTAAGCAAAATGATATTACAGCTCGGCCAATGAGCGTGAGGGATAAAGAACAAGGATCACGTGAAGAACCAGGATCACGAGCTGATTCGCCGAGTGGTGAATGATATTCGATCAAAATGACATTTACTTTCCCGTCTGACAGGGGTATAAGTTATACCCCTGTCAAACGGGCACGTTAAATGACATTTAAGCAAAATGATATTACAGCTCGGCCAATGAGCGTGAGGGATAAAGAACAAGGATCACGTGAAGAACCAGGATCACGAGCTGATTCGCCGAACGGTGAATGACATTCGATCAAAATGACATTTACTTTCCCGTCTGACAGGGGTATAAGTTATACCCCTGTCAAACGGGCACGTTAAATGACATTTAAGCAAAATGATATTACAGCTCGGCCAATGAGCGTGAGGGATAAAGAACAAGGATCACGTGAAGAACCAGGATCACGAGCTGATTCGCCGAACGGTGAATGACATTCGATCAAAATGACATTTACTTTCCCGTCTGACAGGGGTATAAGTTATACCCCTGTCAAACGGGCACGTTAAATGACATTTAAGCAAAATGATATTACAGCTCGGCCAATGAGCGTGAGGGATAAAGAACAAGGATCACGTGAAGAACCAGGATCACGAGCTGATTCGCCGAGTGGTGAATGACATTCGATCAAAATGACATTTACTTTCCCGTCTGACAGGGGTATAAGTTATACCCCTGTCAAACGGGCACGTTAAATGACATTTAAGCAAAATGATATTACAGCTCGGCCAATGAGCGTGAGGGATAAAGAACAAGGATCACGTGAAGAACCAGGATCACGAGCTGATTCGCCGACGGTGAATGACATTCGATCAAAATGACATTTACTTTCCCGTCTGACAGGGGTATAAGTTATACCCCTGTCAAACGGGCACGTTAAATGACATTTAAGCAAAATGATATTACAGCTCGGCCAATGAGCGTGAGGGATAAAGAACAAGGATCACGTGAAGAACCAGGATCACGAGCTGATTCGCCGAGCGGTGAATGACATTCGATCAAAATGACATTTACTTTCCCGTCTGACAGGGGTATAAGTTATACCCCTGTCAAACGGGCACGTTAAATGACATTTAAGCAAAATGATATTACAGCTCGGCCAATGAGCGTGAGGGATAAAGAACAAGGATCACGTGAAGAACCAGGATCACGAGCTGATTCGCCGACGGTGAATGACATTCGATCAAAATGACATTTACTTTCCCGTCTGACAGGGGTATAAGTTATACCCCTGTCAAACGGGCACGTTAAATGACATTTAAGCAAAATGATATTACAGCTCGGCCAATGAGCGTGAGGGATAAAGAACAAGGATCACGTGAAGAACCAGGATCACGAGCTGATTCGCCGAGCTGGTGAATGACATTCGATCAAAATGACATTTACTTTCCCGTCTGACAGGGGTATAAGTTATACCCCTGTCAAACGGGCACGTTAAATGACATTTAAGCAAAATGATATTACAGCTCGGCCAATGAGCGTGAGGGATAAAGAACAAGGATCACGTGAAGAACCAGGATCACGAGCTGATTCGCCGAGTGGTGAATGACATTCGATCAAAATGACATTTACTTTCCCGTCTGACAGGGGTATAAGTTATACCCCTGTCAAACGGGCACGTTAAATGACATTTAAGCAAAATGATATTACAGCTCGGCCAATGAGCGTGAGGGATAAAGAACAAGGATCACGTGAAGAACCAGGATCACGAGCTGATTCGCCGAGTGGTGAATGATATTCGATCAAAATGACATTTACTTTCCCGTCTGACAGGGGTATAAGTTATACCCCTGTCAAACGGGCACGTTAAATGACATTTAAGCAAAATGATATTACAGCTCGGCCAATGAGCGTGAGGGATAAAGAACAAGGATCACGTGAAGAACCAGGATCACGAGCTGATTCGCCGAACGGTGAATGACATTCGATCAAAATGACATTTACTTTCCCGTCTGACAGGGGTATTAAAGTGATCTGGAACGGTTGGTAATAATATTAACTTTTTATTTAGCTAAGATAGGGGCGAAGACGAGGAGCAGTCTCCGTAGTTTGGTGCCATACTATTGTGATGTCTCCCTGTGCAGTGTCCCTGGTGGTCTTGCGCCGTATTCTCTTATACTCTCGTGCGTAGGGTTAGCTCGCGGTGGCGTGAGCTGGTGAAATCGCGAGGCAATACGGCAACCAAACGAGAGAGCAGCATCTGCGGAGCGATGGTGAGTCATGAGGTTGTTATCCAACGCTGTGAAACCTGGATATTGCGCGGAACTGATGAAAGCGTTCCGCCGACGACACGGCACCCGAATCGGGTACCGTAATCCGGTGCTTTCAGGAGCCGATCGAGTCGAGCGGAGAAACGTTCTCTCGGGAGCCGGTGTATGTTTTTGCTCTCATGACCACAGGGTCAGTCGCTCGTTCCTAATCCCTTAGTAAGGAAGAAAGCGCCGCTAGACCTTTTTCCTTTTCTCTCTTGCCCTCTTTCAGTAAAACGGTTCATATTAGGCAAACTCCCGAGGTCAAAATGTTTCCTTCCAACAACAAAAAGACAAAGCAAAAAAAAGCAAAAAAAAAAAAAACGGTCAAGTGCTCGCGAGCTGGTGTAGCGGACCTGTGCGCGTCATTTATTTATGTCCCTTCACTTTTTCTTTGCTTCCTTCTGGCCGGGAGAGAGAAACGACTACTTCTTTGTACGAACTTCAGGGGCCAAGATAATCAACACTGGGAAAAAAGCGAAGTTTGGGATGAGATAGGTCCAGACTTGTACCGTACGCATTACAAGTAATCAAATTACTTGTAATCGATTACTTTTTGGAGTAATTTTGTAATCAGTTGATTACTTTAATTAGACAGTAATCACAAGAGTAATCTGATTACTTTTTGAAGTAATAAAATTACTTGTAACCGTTACTATTTTTCCACGGGACCGACCCCCCCCCCCCCCCCCACCCCCCGCCCCGGCACACGCCTTTTTTATTTCTGAAATGACAAAAATAAGATTTGCTTTTTTTTTTTTTCTAACGGAAAAAAGAAAGATTTTTGCGGAGCTGTAGGAAACGAGGTGAATCCCTTTCTATGTACAGTTTCTGTGGAATGTCCGTTTTTTTTCTCGAGCTGGGACTGGGAGTGGGAAGCCCCAGGGAAGCCACAGTGCATGACAAAGGCCATGCAGGGCGAAGTTTGAGGGAGCAGAATGTAGCTTTGTAAGTACTTCGTTCAAACTAGCCCCCTCACGCACACACACACAGAAATAAAAAATAAAAAAAAACCTGCTTAGGGTACCTACTCGCAGCCCATAGGAGAACCAGAACCGAAGAATGCCTAAAGCGGATGCAAAATATAACAAAGCCATTTGAAATATTTCCCCATTTCCCCTAAGTGGTCTTTGTGACAAGAAATGTTTCGAGTTGAGAAGTGGTCGGGCGATCTCTTCCGCTAATGGATACTACACATGATCAGTTTCAAATCCTGGAGCTGCTGCTCTTTTGTATAACATGCGAGCTCATCCACATGTGAATAATAAATTGAGCGACGCAAACTTTGAGCGACAACCCTTGCTCAAGCTTAACAAGATCTAGAACCCCCTCCGCCCCCCCCCCCCCCCTCTCACACACACACACTGGCGAACGCCCAAATCATTAAACTTCAAACAAATTCTATGCTTGTGTCCGCATTGCGAAGGTGCAACGACCACGAACCGGGAACCAGTTTTTCTTCTTCAATACTTGTGCGAATGTGAAATATAGGTTGGAAGTAGTTCATTGTTATGAGCGCTAAAGATGTGTCTTCACACAATAAAGTAATCGGAAAAGTAACGGTTACTTCTTTAAGTAATGTCCAATTACTTTTGCCGTCGAGTAATCAAGTAATCTAATCGAATACTTTTAGCCAAGAGTAATAGTAATTGTAATCGATTACTTTTTTTTAGTAACGTGTACAAGACTGAATAGGTCACAGCTCTTCAATGGGACAACAGGATATAGCTGACGTTTCGGGTGTCTAACGAGTCTGAAAGGCCTTGCGAGCGCGTTGTTTTCTATAGTCGGTTACAAGTCAAGAAGGTAGGAGAAGCTCCTCCCACAAGCTTGATGCGCCCGTTTCAAATCCCTCCGCAGTCGAAAGAAGAGTTCACTGGAAACGCTCCTTGTTCCGCTTCAGTGGATAGATAATGGCCACAGAGTGGTGCCAACTCGTCTTCGACCCCCACTTTTTAAGAAAGCGACCTTTGTTTACGTTGGAGGGGGACCCGAGGCCCTGAAAGCAGCCTTTGTATCCATCGGAGGGGGAAGCTAATCCCCGAAAGTCGTATTTGTTTTCATCGGAGGGGGAAAACTCTAATCTCCCTCTCGTGGCTTCCACAATGCTAAATGAAAGTCGAAAGATAAAGCAAATATGTACAGAAGGGCAACACCCTCCTCGCGCGTTGGCCGCGACGTCACGGAAACGATGGGACGCTATTGGATGCGGAGGTGACGGAGGGATTTATGATTCCCTTTGAGGGGCATTTGCCGCTACTTTCTTAACCTGTAACTTACTATAGCTACTCAGTCTAGTACCCAGTCGCATGTCCAGGTGGCAACACCTATTTTGAAAAAAAACGTGATTGAAAGGTGTTTAGCGCGGCGGACGACATCTTCACATAGAAACGAGGCAAGATGTCCGATGAGACTTTTGAGAACAAGATGTTGCTCAGGGTCTCAAATGTGTGTATGGCGGAAAAAATAAACGCGTCAATAATATTGTGTCTTGTTTCTTACCCTAGGAAAGTAAGGCTGAAAGTAACGCCACGAAAGTAACGGATTACTTTTTGAGGTAACGGTTACTTATTTTATGAAAGGGGAATGTTAACTGTAATCAGTTACAATTTAGGCAATGGTAATTGTAAATGTAATTCGTGACATTTTTTCAGTAACGTGTACAAGTCTGGTCCAGACGATTCCGCAAACATTCCGCGTTTCGGCCTGCGGAAGATATATCATAAAAAAAAAATGCGTTCTGTTCTAAGATTTGCTTCGGACGACGTTTTGCGGCTGATCTGAAGCGCCCTTTACTCAGCTTGAAGCGATCCACCAAGGGAAAGGAAATCACCTTCCGGCCACCATTACCATGGTCAAAGCCTCGATTCGCGGCATATGTTGTGTACGGCTAGCTGCGCTGTAATGGGTTCAAAGACAAGCAGATTACAAGTAGCTTGCTTAAACACCTATTTTTTTACAGAACGCTATCCTTAATCAAAGACACTAAGAAAAATAAAAAAAAAAAAAACGGCCGATCATCGCGCCTAGAGGCTTTGATGAAGCCGCCCTTCGAAATCGACGAACGAAAGCGCTCCGTTAGGTCCCAAGCGACGAGCTTCTGATAGAGGGCTGTGCATTATTCTTGTTACAAGCTTTTTACGTCGATAACTTTCAAACTTGACAACGAACGAAGGGACGACGTCTAAACTTCGCAATATGCACGCGGAAAACGGAATTATAATTTTTAACTGTTTTTTGGGACACGTACCTGAATTAGGCATTTATAAAGGGTTAAATACAATCAACACTTAACACATGTTGTTTTGACTTCATAATCGCAAACCGGAACTGCTGTCGGTGCAAAGGGTTAGCAAATGATCGTACTTGCTTCACGCGTGGGGCAACTGTTCATTCCGATTTCCTCTACCTTTGAAACGTCATCGACATGCACGCTCAGCTGGCCAACTCTGCGTGCAAGCGCGTCATCCTATTGCCACTACGAAGGTTTTTGAGGGTACTCGTTCTCGGGGAACCGTTCTAGACTCAGTGGCTACTGACGTTCTCGGAGAACCTCAAACCACTATTGTTTTTGTTTGTTTGTTTTCTTTTTGCTTGTTTTTTTTTTAATTTGAATGGCTGCAATATACCAACTCTAACCAGGATCCTTAGAGAGAGTTTTGTGGCGGGTTAACGTTAGAAGGTTCAGGATCCCTCGCGCCGTAAACGTGATTTTCAATTTACCGTAAAAATGAGACAATTAATTATCGAGAACAAATGTAAAATAAAAAAAAAATCCTAAGCCTGGAAGAATATCGCGATACTAGTGATACATTGTAAGTGTACTTTACTACTGGAGCACAGAGATACAGATTTTCCAAAAAGTATCTAAAAAATACTGAAGCGATTCATTCGCATCGCGATACTGACCAGCCCTGATTTATACCTTTTCCATCATCTTGTCCATCTTGTGCATGACGTAGTTGATTTCGAACCAAGCTAGAGGGCTCCAGAAACCAAACTTTGGCCATGTTGTATTGGAGGCATAGGTTTTCCCCTGAAAGTATGAGTTAGAAGTAGGATTAGGGGGGGGGGGGGGGGTGCAGGCGTTTTGAGTGGTGCTAAATGAAATCAGCAATTATTCACTTCACAAAGGTTATCTTTGTGATAATGTTTGAGGCGAAAATCACGCCAATGTTCCTCTCGAAGTTGTAGGTTATGTGGCACGCATGTACAAAGTAGAAACCTTAATATTTTTTCCCCACTTAAAAAGAAAACTCCTCGGTATTTGGTGGGCATTAAAACGAGAGAACTCCGTATTTAGTGCGCATGTAAAAACAGATACCTGCATATTTGCGGTTCATTCGCTGGTCGGGGTCAATGTGGATGTCATCTGGTTTCACGTAAAACATGGCAGTAGAGACTAAAATGACATGCCCAATGTCTATAGCGGCATCACACAAAGCCTACACAGAAAATACGCAGTATTGCTCGGCGGTTCCGGTGAACTCTTTCGTTTCTCCAATATGGTTTCTGGTTCTTTTCTCAATCCACGTGTTCAGTGTCCACGGGGTTTAAATGCTCTTATGAACGGACTAAGATGCCTTTGCTATTTTATTCAATACGGCCCTTCCCCGAAAAACGTGAAGACGAATTTAAAACGAGAAAACAAAACAAATATTAAAAACAAAGTTCAGAACAAATAAAGTCCGCACAATCAGCGCTTCCAGGTATTGCTGGAACGCGTCTCTGACTGGTGTATTCTCGCGTCCATGAAATATTTCCTCCTATTTTCCGCTCGATTGCGTCATCAACGTGTAAGGCTGTCACCGGCCGCAATCTTGGTGGTGCAGCAGCGGTGGTGGATGTTGCACATGCCCGGTCTGCTACATGCAGGTCCCTCTCCATGCCAGACTGCCCACGGAAATTTCAGCTGCCAGGAGATGGGACTGCTGCCGAAGCACCGACACTTGCCTTTGCTCGTGCTTTTCACCCGCCTTTCTACGCCCAACCGCCAGGATGGCGACATCCAGCAGCATGGAAGTCGGGCTTTTTTGACGTCGTTTGTTGCCAGTTTGTGACCACGTTTGACGTCAATGGACGGGATGGGGCACTAACGCCGCAGTCACTCTGTTAATTCATCATACGAAAGACGGTCTCCAGACCCTTTCTGAGGCAGGTTTCTTTCTGTACAACGGCCACATTGGTCATGCAGACGCCGTGTGCAGAAATGTTGTAAGCACACTATGTATGAAGCGATTGTGCTTCGAAACATTCTTGAGGAGTGTTCGCGGAGTGTCGTCGTGAGTGCAGCGAGCACAATATCTATTGTATAATGTACGAGCGGTGCGGCTGCAGCTTCAGCACACGTCGGAAGCAAGCACCAGGCACCGTACTAATACTCTCATAGAAGAAAGGTCGTAGTACTTACCAACTTTAGGTTATTGACTGCTCGTCACATATTTTGCTAACCTCTTAGTAACTGCAGTTAGTAATAGCCGATTCACATGACGGACCTAATAGCGGTTTTCGTCCGCGAACCGTGTACCACCTAACCGTCGCGTCACCGATTCCTTGAATCCGAGGCCGCGCAGACTGATAGAGTCGAGCTTCTTTTCACTCGCAGATCTTTAACGGGTGATTGACTTGGAAAGCATTATTCTAGTCGGTTACAAGTCAAGAAGGTAGGAGAAGCTCCTCCCACAAGCGTGATGCGCCCGTTTCAAATCCCTCCGCAGTCGAAAGAAGAGTTCACTAAGAGTTCACTGTAAACGCTCCTTGTTTCGCTTCAATTGATTGATCTTAGCTACAGAGTGATGCCAACTTGTCTCCGATCCTACTTTTTTAAGAAAGCGACCTTTGTATTCATCGGAGGGGGAATCGAGCCCCTGAAAGCAGCTTTTGTATCCATCGGAGGGGGAACCTAATTCCCGAAAGTCGTATTTGTTTGCATCGGAGGGGGAAAACTCTAATCTCCCTCTCGTGGCTTCCACAATGCTAAATCAAAGTCGAAAGATAAAGCAAATATGAACAGGAAGGCAAGACCCTCCTCGCGCGTTGGCCGCGAAGTCACGGAAGCAATGGGACGCTATTGGATGCGGAGGTGGCGGAGGGATATATGAATTCATTTGAGGGGCATTTACCGCTACCTTCTTGACCTGTAACTTACTATAGTCTCACAATGGTACAATATTTTCTTGGTTTTTTTTTTTCAACATTACTAGAACAATTCAGCTGGGAAACGGTCATAGAGCCTGCCTTGGTAAAGTGACTCCGATCCGTGAACTAACAGCAATCGCAACGCCGCCATTTCTTCCCCAGTGGCCACTCCTGGAACCGCACGGCAGCACGGGCTACGGGCGGTTTGTCGAAAGACAATTCGTAACAGGGCAATTCGTAGCAGGGCAATTGGTCGCGTAGGGCAATTCGTCATAGGGCTATTCGTCGCTAGGGCATCTAGTCGAAAACTGGGTTTCTTTTTCTAGTTTATTTTTTTAGGAAAGTTTAGAGAAATTCGGGAAAGGGAAGGGGGGGGGGGCGATGGAACTTGTATGAGTAAAGTATAAAGTTCAGAAGCCTTCCAAGAAAAGTTCATGCACCGCCTTGCTATCCGCGTTCTTTTGCCGGTTCGAAAAAGTCGGAGGCTTTTCTTCTAAACATGCCAGCGGAAAACGGAATCACTGCCACAAGGGTGTCGAGGAAGCAGCAAGCCTTCAACAAGCGCCTTCAAAGAATTTTTGGAAGCTACGATGCAACAGACAACATGGACATCCTAGAGGCTTGCACCAGAAGCATAACATTGTAAGCGGAGAGGTATATGCAGAGTTACCGATGCAAATAAAACTCTTTTCGTGAGCTGACACCTGTGTGGTTGTCCTGTCAAAATTATTGAAACATGCTTAAACCTCGGCTGTGGCGTACACAGAGGTAGACAGCCGCTACTGCGAAAGTAGAGCTTTTAAGCCAAATTTTACACATTACGCTACAAAGCAAACTATGAAATGAGGGAGAGCCTTTGTTCGTATTAAATAATTTTGAAGCAATACACTCGATAAACTGTGAAAATAAACAAATAAGAAGCTTTTAATAGGGTGGCAAATTGCCCTATTACGAATTGCCCTATGACGAATTGCCGTATGTGACGAATTGCCCTGCTACGAGTTGCCCTGCTACGAATTGTCTTTCAACGCATAGTCCTACAGCCCGCCTGCACGTATTGGTTCATGTCGTGCCGCGCCAAGGCCGGTGGCACCATCTCTCCGCATGATTTCAGTAGCTATATAAATCAATTTTCATGCTTTGACTAGTCGCTATATGATGGCGCTGTTATAAGTATTTAGTTTGGGCTCGGTGGACGCGAGCGGTCTAGATTTCAAGCGCGAGTTTCCCAACTGAGTGTTTCAGTAACGTTGCTTTTTTTGCGTTCGGGCAATTAAAACAAAAATGGCGCATCGTTGTGTTTTGAGCGTTCGCTGGTTCATTTTGTCGCCCAATTCTTGGTTCCATGCGCGAACGAAACTTTGGAAACGTTTCCCGGCTGACGTGAAGCAGGTTTTGGTACTCCCCCGGGTCCGTTTCAAGAAGCTTCTGCATGCCAAAACTGGTCTAACACGCCGCGATAATTCTTGCACGTCCAATCAGTCTTTCACCGAGCAAGCCCTTTCTTGTGGCTGTGGTGTACTGAAGTGTTGTGCACGAGCGCGGAGTCTGTGAAGGCGTCTTGAAACGCCTTTCCACAAGTCCAGAACTTGGTCTCTTCTGCGCCGAAGCCTTCTCGAGCAGGACCATACCTGTGTCACTGTTATGCCTTGGGTTAGTGAAGCTTGTGGAGCTTCGGGCAAAGCCTATTACAGTGTTCTGTCTCGATCTAAATGTAACAGCGGCGTACGATTCATTATCGCGGTAGCAAACCTCGAGTTCTCTCTTGGACAACGGTGCCACGGTGCGATGTTGGTGTTTCGCGGCACTGAGGGGTGGCGAGCAGGTTCGGTTCGTCCTTGCTGGCGTCTGCTCTCCGTGTCCCTCGTGTGGATGCGCTTGGAAGACGGGCGAACCGCGGACACGTCGCCAAGAGATCAATCAGTCCGCGGATCAGTCCGTCGTGTGAATCGGCTATAAGTCGCCTAACGGCCGTGACTGTTGGTGAGGGCGAGGGATATTTGCAGAGACAAAAAGTCCCAAAAGAAAAACAAAAACCCAAAATAATATTGAAAAAAGTAAATGTAAATAGACTAATACTAATTTCGCGTTGCTCGGCTGCGTCGGTTTGAGGTTCGACTCTTACTTTGATCCTTGGCTGTTTGCGGCTTCCTTACTTAGCTGTCTTGTGTCTGCACTCTTTTCGTGCGATTGACAGGGTTATTGTTTACTTTGGCTGCTCAAAATTATTTTTCGCGAAAACCTTGAGCTCCTGAGTTCGCCCTGCGTAGTGTGACCTCGGGGAGGTTGTTGTGGCTCGGTGGTCGAGGTCGGTCTGCCCTTCCAGGTGTTGAGCCTGGGGACTGGCTTAAGGCCTGACCACACTAGCGTGAACGGCGCCGCTGGTCGGCGCCGCCGCGCGGTACTGCCGTCCGGCGTCCGAACGCGAGGCATTGGCCTCCGTTTTGCGGGCGTCACGTGACAGCACTGGTTCTCGCGATCGCGCGCGCGCCTCCCGTCGGATTTTTCGCTCTTTCGTCGTCTGCTCTTCGTTAGATACTTCCGTTTCGGCTCTCATTGTTCGCATATATCAGCATCAAACCGAACTCGCTGCCTACATGGTAGGTGTCCATGATGACCTGGTGAGATTATCCTAGCCTGCTCGTTGATCTTGCGACGTCGCCGCGCTCTGAAGGGAAGGAGGCACAAGTTTTGGGGCCGGCCGAGTTGGTTCTACCGAACCACCGAAGGACAGGTCAGTGCTTTGCTGCCCCGGCGGCGCGCCAGAGATGAAGGCTACTTTCGAAAGTGTCACCAAATCAACACGGCATCCGTCACGACACAGACGACATGCAAGAAGTGCCATGGAGAAAATCACTTGTAATTCCGAATTCCTCTCCTATAATTTCCCAGCGGTTGTTCTTAGCGTCATTATCTAGTTAGTCTGGTTGCGTCTTACCATAAAAAAGGAAAACAGTCGCACTGTTTCAAGGAACCGCTCCGCTGGGGAAGGCATCGGGGGGAAATAGGGATAGCAGACGACACGAAACAACGCTACGTCCTTCGGAACGTGAAAGACGCGCGGACAACCGGCTTGAGCGTTGCCATGGCATCGCAACGTCACTATCTACGCCACCTCCCATTGGCTCCTCTCTTCTACGGCGAGGAGCCGTGAGCTCTGAACCGCGCAAGGAGAGGTTGGCTCTGCGGCGCTGTACGTCGCGCCGCAGAAGCCGAGAACTGGTTTTGGTCGGCAACCGGCTGCACCGACCGTCGCGCCGCAGGCCTCCGCGACGCCAATGTGGTCGTGCCTTTAGTCTGTTTAATAGAACCCGCAAGTTTCCTCTTTTTGAACTTGGGTTCTTTCTTTTCCTCATTTTGCTATGTCTGGAAGTCTATTTAGTGGTGTGCGCAAATCAATAAATTTCAGCTGTGAATAAGATTCTGTTGCCCCGTTCATTTTTTTTTTATTTCCCCATTTTAGTGTTTTTTTTAAAGAATACAACTAGATTTGAGCTATTCAGCCTAAATTTTATAATTTTTTTCGGTATCCTCTTGAACTAAATACATCGATGCGCGCTATAATTTTTTGATCGAACATGTGCACTCTGGTGTTCTTTGATTCACGCTACTGTATAATTTAAAAAAAATTCAAATTCCTTTCATTTAATTTTTCGTGGTTGTGTAATTGTTTGGATTTCGACCTCCGTTCGCCACCAGAGAATTGCGAAGGATGTAGCGACTCCCGTTTGGTTTAGTTTGCTGAATGTGATGTTCCCTATTTTATTATATGCCGTAATATAATTTGCTTGGCTGACACTAACACTACTCTCCAAATAAACATAGAGTGGAAAAAGGGAAAAAGGCAAACCACCAGGGAATTATCATAGTTTTGAATTAGGTTCAGTTAATGATTGCTGTAACCGGGCGGCTGCAAACGGTGATTATTTCGCCAATATACGCCACTAATCCCAACATATTTGCCGATCCATATTTTACACCTAAATATAGCAATTAATAAATTCAAACAAAAAGAAAAAGATTTTCTTTGTTGACTTGGCAAGTGAGGTTGAGGCTGTGCTCGAGAACACTACGAGAGCCAAATGTTTTTGAAAACGTATTTGGAGATGATCAAATACCTTTGACTATATGTATTTTTTATTTACATACATCTTTCAACATTGTAGTTGTATTCGTATTTACATACGGTTTGTCGAAGTGTTTTGTATTTCATTCAATTTTGGGTGTATTTTGCTCATCCCTGCCTCAGCGATAAGTAATTTTACGAGAATGTTGGTTTTTAGTCACTAACGTCATTCCCCAAAACTTCTTTTGAATGGTCGAAGTGATGAATCTCTAATAAGAGAAAAACATCTCGCATTTACTGCCCGTGGCGCATTCGAGGAGGAAAAGCTAGTAATAAAGGTAGTAAAGGCCATACAGAGGTTGTAACTGCCGCAGTTACTATCTTTTTACTGACTTATTTCTAAGAGTGTACAGCAAAGAGATACCGGCCGGATGCGCTTCGTATCTTTTTTTTTGTTTTTCTTTATTTGTTTGCGGATCTTTTCCGCGTAGGGGGCAGAGATAAAGGCATGGTGCCTGACGGAGCTTCTACCCCCCCCCCCTCCCCCCTTACAGTTCAGCAACACAATATATACAGTTTACAAAATAAGGAACAACTATTGAACAAATATAAAACAACTATGAAAAAATATGAAATAAGACTGCAACAACTATGGAACAAATATGGAGCAAGCACAGACAGAGAGAACATCAGTCACGCCACTATTACGAGATATAACAAAATGCGCAATTTTTTGGGGATCAAGCTCTCTAGGCATAACTTCTGAAAGGAGGTCTATTTTACCAGAAGAAAAAAAAAAATGAACGAAATGAACAGTTCACAAAAAGGACATTAGATCGAATAAGCTATATGGTGAACACATCCTAAATTGGGGAGCACATTATACAATTGAAAATGTAATGTGGTCTAACACCAGCATCTTTCTGCAATGTTTTTTTTTTTTTAAGTATATAACGCTTGATCAAAATCTATGTCTATATCTGTTCTGTTTAAAGTTCTAGTTATATGATAAGTTAAGGCTTGCCGACCGTAGTTCGTCCTTATGGCTGGCATCTTTCGCTTTGGATCTCGTATTGTGTATGGATTTAAACTAGTTGTTGGTGTGGACCGAAGTTTGTTTATCTGTATTCATTGCAAGAGTTTGAAATGATATCTCGTAGAGCGTCGCTTACCCCGCCGTAGTAGATGCTCTTGAGGTCTCCGAAGACTTTGTACGTGTCGACTCCCAGCTCGTGCGACAGCCTCAGGATGTGGTTTTGCGTGGGACCCACGTAGGAGCCGCCGAGGTCCACCCACCCGACCACGTCGTTCTGAAAGCAAGTAGAGACTTTCTCATCGACAAACACGCTGTTTACAAACAAGACCGCGTTGGCTCTGTGGGCAGTGCGCGAGTGCAGAAAGCAAGATTCGCCCGTGGGAAGGCTTCTGCGCACGCGCAGAGCCGACAGCAGCGCCACCGCAGCGGCGTGACGTCAGAGACTCGATTTGGTCTATACACTCAAGGCTACGTTCCGGTGGAGAGAATGAAGCAGCCGCTAAAGTGTATGGTCACGGCGCTCGTCGTTTTCGTACGTTTGCCATCACCGGCTAAACCAATCACGCATAGATAAAGACGGAGCGGCCGACGCTAGGAGCCAACGAGCCAATCAAACAGCGTCGAAAGCACAAAGTCACTGCGCTCATCACCTTTTTCCGCGGGTGTGTTTTTTCTTCTATTCCAACCAAACGCATTAAGTGTACCGTGACGTTGCGGTTTTCGTCCACCATCGTGCAGGGATTCTACAGCTGCCAACAGAGGGCAGTATTTCGAAAGGGGTCTAGAGTCCAGTTACGGTAGTCCAGTGCAGGTTGTGTCCTTGTCAATAGAAAATAAAACTGAAGCTCGTGATTTCCTTCCAACAAACGTGGGACTTCCGTGAAACGTCACCTTGAACTCCAATTCGGTTTCGGCTTTCCCCGATTTTGATGAAGCCATCCCGGAGGTTACATTTCGGGGTTTTGTACCGGAAACACGGACCGTTACCTATAACCTACAACTCCCAAAGAGATTCTTAATTTGTAAATTTGTAAAGTTGACAAAACCGAATGGACCCCAATACCCCGTTTCAAAACAAGCCCGCGTTTGCCTCCACCAGTTGAGGGGCGTCCGCAGAAAACGGATTCGCGTAACGAGCCGTGCGGACGGCAGCGCCATCGCAACGGTGTGACGTTGGAGCCGCGCGTCGGTCTACTCGCGACTCCAGCGACGTATAGGGGTCTCCACCATCGGGCGAATATGGCGATCTAAAACAGGTCGTGCTGTGCTATGTGCCAGCTTAACGCGCAACACTCGAGTTTCATCCAGCAAGCAGTGGACTCAAAATGGTGTTTCCCGATAGTTATTCGCTACGTCTCAAACCATCGGCGATGTGTTGACGGAAGCGAGCTTCCATAGTCCTCGACCTTCTTCGGGGAAGCGATGGAAGGAGTGCAGTACCGATCAACGTCGATAAATGTACTTCACGCGGTAGCCTATAGGGTGCGTTCAGCAGAGCGACCTGGGCAACACGCAGGTATGACAGTTACGACGGAGCCACCGAGACAACTTTTCCACTGCGCCAACTGCCGACGTCATGCAATCACGGAAGCCACGAGGGGCGTGCAGAAATCGCGAAAGGACGTGTTCCCTTCAGTGTTTTTTTTGTTTTTTTTTTTGCTACGTACCACCCGTTTTCAAGGACTAGCAAATGCGCCAGTTCCAGCACTGCTCATCAAGGACTTGCCGAGTCACGCAGTCCCCAAGATAAAGATGGCAGCGCGGAGAAGGCGACTAGTGGAATGACCTATGCGGGGAGCAAGTCATCTGCTCCTTGTAAAGGGGGTTGCGGTGACGTCAAAGCAACGCCGAGTTCTGATTGGATTTGATTGAACGGATAGCGGGTAGGCCTCAATGCTAGATGCCTTGAGGTCTACCCCCTATTTTTTCAATCAGCCAATGAGAGCTCCGCGTCCTGACATCAACGCAACCACTATGCAAGACGCAGACAAACTTGGGCTCCGCATACACCAACTCAACTCTCTGACGTAAGGCCACTATAAGGTGGCGCTGTTGTCGGTACTCCGTACGCTCTTCCTCTCACGCGAATATGGTTTCTGCGCACGCGCAGTCCTGGTGTGATCACACGTGGGCTTAACAGTGTCTTGTTTGGCGAAGTAGAGCCAAGATGCCTAAACTATGGTAAAAGAGGTCAAATTTGTCTCTACCTCGTTTTTCTTAGAAATTTTAATGGTATCAATTTCAAGAAAAAAACATACCGTGGCTGAAAACTTTGCGCTACCTGAAATAGCTGAACAGTTGCGACATTTCCCGTGTTGGAGTAATAATTACTTCGACAAAAACAAATATCGTTTCCCATTTGATTAATATTGTGGTTTGATTAATATTATAATATTAATATTGATTAATATTAATTGTAGAATTAATATTCTTAAAAGACAACAATCCAGAGGGATGTAGCGCATTTAGCATAGATGTGGAAGATTTGTATTACTCTATGCCCCATGATGAGCTCATGAAGAGCGTAAAAGAATGTATTTTTGAACACAACGATGAAACGAGGTTTCGGACGAAAAGCGGAGTCTCAGTAGGAGGGTTCCTAGAGCTTTTGTCTATGTATCTTAAATCCACGTTTATCGATTGGCAGGATAACGTATATGTACAAAAGTCAGATGTATGTATAGGTTCAAGAGTGGCACCTATGCTGAGCAGTATTTTTCTAGGTAAAGTTGATAGGGCCCTTGCCCACAGGCTGGCGAAAAACACTAAAAAAGTTGTCAGGTATGTAGATGATCACTTGGTTTTTGTAGAGAAAAAGGATTTTAATAGAACAATGAGTGAAGTGTTAAGGACGTTCGCGCAGGAAGGGTTAGGACTTCGCTTCACCTCTGAGACTCCTAAGGAGTACAAAATCCAGTTTTTAGACATCCTAGTCGACGTAAAAGAAGATCATGTGTGCTGGATGCACCACCCCAGATCCACAAAGAAATTACTAGACTATCGTTCGGCACACTCAAAGCTCGTAAAAAATGGTATTGCGTATTCTTGCTTACAGTCAGCGTTGACTAAAACCTGTTTTCATAAGATAAAAGAAAGCTTCTCAGCACAGGTCGCTATAGGCTCAGAAACTCTAATTTTCCTGACTCAGTTATTACTTCAGCTTGTGACAAGGCGATTCGTACATCAAGGTTGAATCCAGAAACCCTGACAAAGAAAAAGCCAAGATCGACAAAAGGAACGACGCCGTCATTCCTTATATCCATCGTCTTTCACACGGGTTAAAGGTAGTCGCCTCGAGGTATGGGGTCAATGTAATTTTTTCAGCGCGTTACAAACTGAGCAGGATTATAAACGTGGTTAAGAAGCGTGCTGACAGGAAAAGTAAGCCAGAAATTTTTGGATGTCGCGTCAAGCATGGCATGAAGTTCGTGTCATGTGCACAGGGGACCGTTTATGAAATACCATTCTCATGCGGTCATCCGTCTACGTGAACACCACAGTTCATTAAAAAATTACACCATCTTCCCGAGGGGAACCATGGGGTGATGCGGAGCATCGTGTTGGTTCCGAGGAAAGAGTCAGTTGCGTGCTGACGTCAAAAGATGGCGCCACCGACTGCCCTAGCGTTACCCCCTACGCGAGCCTTCGTCGCGGCTCGCGGCAGAGAAACTTGGAACGCTCGCCGCTCGCCGTTTATTTTTTTTCACACTTGAAGGAGAGGAGACTAGAGGAGGAGAGTTGCGCGTGCGCGCGCGGTGTGAGGAGAAGCGAACGCACGCGCAGTGCACGCAGCTGGTAGAGAGAGAGAGCGGAGAGAGTAACGCGCAGCTGTTGGAGAGAGGGAAGGAGGAGAGTTGCGCGTCCGTAGTTCGAGTGCCGACTACAACGCCGACGCCGCGGGACATAGACCCGAGCAAGAGATGCTCCGTATCTAAAAGGTAGCGCGTACTCTCATTTAGCTGTCCACTGCCGTGATTGTGGATGTGAGCCACGGTTTAGTAACACAAACGTGCTGTTTAAACACAAAGATCAGCTAGCGAGGGAGTTAGTAGAAGCTTATATAGAAAAACGAAAAACCCGGGTGCGTGAGCCAACCATCCATTAACCTAGTGGACAGTGAGATGGTTTTTTTGGACATGGGTTGACCAGAGATTTGAAGATCGAGATTGAAGATCGAAGAAAGAAGGAGGAAGAAGACGCGATGACTTATACTTGTGCTGGTGTGTTTTAATGTTCAGGTGTGCTTTAATTTGATACGATTTAAAATGTTGCGCGCTTAATGGCGAATGACTGTTGGAAGAGGAAAAGAAGAAGCAGTCCTCGCGTGAATGTTTCTGTATGTCTTCTGAATATATAGTTGATAGTCAGCGCCTCGTCCTGTGTGTTCTCTTCTCCTTGTCTGTGGAATTTTCGCGCTGTTTTTCAACATGAGTGTCGGTCGAGCTTGTCGCTTTTCTCAATAAATCTATCCCTATAAGTTATAACAGATCATGCATTAAAAGAAGCGGTCACCACAACGCGGATGCCCTCTTGACTGTTTGGTTATCGGGTTTTGACGGACATTACACGAAGGATCGCCCCCCTGATTACTTGCCTGATTAGCAAAAGAGGTAATAATAACGTTTTTATTTTGATCACATTCTGGTTCACGTTGCAATTGTCTTAAGGGCAGTCATGATTACCGTCTCAACCAGTGACGCAGTATAGAAAAAGAGAAACTGGATTTACAATATGCCACATCCCTATCTAACGTCCGCCGATCCCCCTGAACACACAGTAACGACAGAATCTACACGGTGATCGTCTTTTTTGTGATCTGCTACAAATAATTGGAAACACAAATTTGTAACTAAAGCAAGGGTGCAGGCGAGCTGGTTCAATACTGATATGGTAACCCTGCAGCCGGGGAAAAGGAGGGACATAATACAGACACAAAACTTCAAACACAGCTAAAATTTTATTTCACTGTCACGTCCTTAAATAGAGCTACGACCAATCGACACAGACAAAAAAAAGGTTTTGACAACAAAGAACCTACGTACGGCCAAGCCAAGCAGACACAAAAGGTTCGACAACAAAGAATCGCAGAACGAGGACGCATGGTATCAGCAGGCACCTTCTAACAAAGACCCATCGGAGGGAGGGTGCAAGAGATAACCAGCCACACCTCTAGAAAGACCACGCGACGCAGATGCAAAAGGTTTGACTACGAAGAACCTCAGAACGAGGACACATGATATCAATAAGCATACTTCTAACGACAAACCATCGAAGGAGGGTGCAAGCGATAGCCAAAACGCTTCCAAAACCAGACAAAAAAACAAAACAAAAAAAAAACAGGAAGGTTACAACAAACCTAAGAAGGCAAAAAAATAAAATTACGATTTTAGAAACGTTTAAAGCGAATCACTCAAAGCAGCATGCTTTGAGTGATCCGCTTCCAACGTTTCTGAATTCATATTTTTTATATTTAAAAAAAAACACATTTAGAAGAGACACACAATTCAATCGCACCGACCAGCGTACTTTTCTTCTTTTGATTGGCCTGTTTCGGTAGAAGCGGGTCCTGGATGGTTCGTCTCCCTTCCTTGAGAATAAGCTTACGGGGTTTTGTGAGGAATTCCAGAAAACCGGACGCGTCTCCCTCTGTTGAATGTGTGCCATAGCCGCTCGACCTTTATCAGCGGCACGGCGCTGATGGTGCTCGCTGATTACACTGCCTCGCGGCGACACTGGGTGCAGGGCTGCTCAACCGGGAAAAGCCGAAAGCAAGGTGGAAAGAGGTGAGCGGGACTTCGCTTGGTAGGCAACACCTGTTCGTCTGGAAAGAGTTTACTGATGCCTTGGAATCAACACTCAGTAGAACGACTGCGAGATCCAGGAGTGCGACCATGACGTGTCATCGTCTAGCGTAATTTTCTTCCTTCAATTGGATTGTTCTGGTGGAAGTGGGCCCTCGATTGCTCCGCTCGCTTCCTCGGGAATGTAATCTGTTCCAAGAAACGTGAAGGTTCTTCCTCTTTTGTTAGCGCTCCATTGTCGCGCGACGTTCAGCGGCGACACGACAGCCATAGTGCTCGCAGAATGCACCGCCGTTCCTGCGGCGGCACAGAGTGCTGGGCTGCTCAGGCCCCGAAAGGCCGAAAGCGAAGGGGAAAGAGGTGGCGGGACTCTAAGCGAGGCCCTAGACGATAACGCTGGTTTGTCTATTTGTCTGTTGGGAATTCCGAGTAGAATCAGTTCTAGGAAATCATTGGAAAGTATTTCGAAGGATACAAGGGCAGTCCCAGGGGCGGGGCCATAAACTGTCACCTGGACCGCGCTGCCCACCTTCCCAATTGCGGAGAAAATAACAAAAAACCTGCTGGTCTCACCACAATTTGTCATGTTTAAGGGCCATTCTTGCTCTGTTGCGTTCTCAGCCTCGGTGGCAAGTGTTACAAGCATCTTCATGATGACGGAGACGAAAAAAGCGCCCCAACAATTCTACTGCTGAAGCGAACATGTGCAACTGAGCCCAGTTTCATAACTCCAAAGGAGCTCACAATGACTCACAAGAGATCAATCGCCGATATTTTTTGTTTTGTTTTGTTTTCTAACAAGCGGGTCAAGCAGTCGGACGGCGACCCTTCCGAACCACCCTCTTCAAGTTCAAAAGAGCCGGGGATGGAGCAGCAGCGGAAGGATCACCCCCAGCCGTCCAGCCTTCCTGATGGCTTTCCGACTGCATTTAGCGACTTCCATCATCCCTCGTAGGAACAAGGGGGGCAGAACAGTGACGACGACGAGTTTTATTCTTCGTGCGCGAGACGAGACGAACTTCGCTGCGCGCTTACTTGCACTGCACCGGAGGGAAATAGCAATCTTTCAAGTCAATTGGACATTTCCAAGTATAAGACAGAGTCGCCGAGGCAGCCAATACTGAACCCTTTCCCGTCGAAAAAGTACAAAAAAAAAAGACTAACATCTTTCAGTGTGACATGAACAAGTTATTTTAGTGGCTAGAATACAGCACACAAGCTGATTTGTTTTTTGCTATCCCTATACAATGTTCTCTACTACATTGAATGAGAAATCAACGTTCGTCAGCGGTGAATATGGTAACTGGAAAACGCTCTGGACAAAGAATCTGGCTTTTGGAAGCACGAAAACTCAGTCGCGCATAAGTTATGTCAAGCTTTGTGGGTTTCCTACATAAAAATGAAGTCGAGAGGACCAGGCGAGTGAATTGCAACAAGTTTGAGCCAGGCGCATTGCAGACAGGTTCAAGAAAATTGAATGTATGTACCAAGAGTGGCAGATCTTAGATTTACAGCTGTACAGGGCATAGCTCAAGGAGGTCATGACGAAAGTGTCAAAAGTGAAAATACGGGAAACTACCTCGGCCTATTCAACTTCTTTGGCAAGTACGATGAGGTAATAAAAAGAAGTTGACAAATCGACCAGCCAATGCAATATATGTTCCACATTGGATTCAAGATGAAAGTCTTGGCATTCTCAGTCACCCAACGCTGACGGCGATAAAGGAAGAAATGAAGGGCTTTCAGTGATGAAAATAATCCCTGGAGAAGGGGAACAAGAGGGACAAAGGACAAACACAAATCTCCAAACACAGCTAGGTGACTGGTGCGCGACCGAAAAAATCCGCCTGGGATAAACGTAACCTTAAATTGCAAGCTTCACCCTTGTTGGTGTCAGACTGGTGGCAGCTGATAAAACCCGTTTGCTCTACTGACGTCTAACCCCTGGTTAGCTCAGTTGGTAGAGCGCTCCACCTGTAATGGAGAGGTCCCGGGTTCGATAACCGGACCAGGCGGATTTTTTCGGTCGCGCACCAGTCACCTAGCTGTGTTTGGAGATTTGTGTTTGTCCTTTGTCCCTCTTGTTCCCCTTCTCCAGGGATTATTTTCATCATTATTGTCCAGCTCGCTTGCCCATTTGCATTTAATTGCATTATAAAGGCTTTCAGTGATTTGTGTTGAAATTTGAATAAAAAAATGACATACGCGAAACCGAGCAAGTGTTTATTGTAGTCAGGAACTTCATGGGTGTAGCTGTTTCTGAGAGATTTCTTGGATTTCGCAACGCGGAGCGATTGGACGTGAGTTCTCTTTGAGCCTACATACGGGAAACATTAAATTGCTGTGGAATTAACTCCCAAGAGTGCGTTGCGCAAACATATGCCGGTGCCAGTGCCACTAGTAGAAACTCAAGGGGAGTCCAGGCACTGTTCAGGGAAGAAGTGTCGCAGGCGGTTTACGTACATTGCATGAACTTTTGCCTAAACCTTGCAATTGTGGATGTGTGCAAGGTGGTCAAACCAGCGAGGTATTTTTTTGCTCTCTTGAAATGTTTGTACGTGTTCATTAGTGGATCTGCAGTGGACTCTTTTGGTTTCTAGTTTGGGCCATACTACTTGTGCTTTAGAGGAAGGATAGGTTGTGTCTTTGCAACGGTGAAAGCTATGGACTATAGAGATTGCATAAAGTGGGGAAGAGGGGCGGTTGAAACTTCTCTCTTACATCCTTTACAGCTCCCCCTCGCGCGGCCGTGGCGTTGGGTGATGGAATAGGATGGCATGAATGCGAGCTTCCCAGCGACTACATCCAGGAGTTTATTGATTTTAAAATATCGACGTTTATCGAAGCAGTACTTGTGTGCAACTTTTGTCGTGGGTCAATTTAATATTGCCAATGGCAATGGAACCAACGCCAAATCCAGCTGCAGAAAGCCCATACAAAAATGGTCTATGGACGTTTATGGAAATTCCTATGGTGAGCTATCACCTTCTATGGCCCTCTATGGTCAGCCATAAGAAACCATAAAACACGCTATAGCCACCTATAGAAAAATCTATGTCTTCAAAGCTATAGAATCTTGACCATTCTGATTTCTAGAGCTGGCTAAAGAATAATTTATGGCTACGCAGCTAGAGACTCGCGACTATTCAATATTCTTTACCGAGCTATAGAAATATGTATGGCCTTAATGCTATAGATTCGCGACTATTGAATGTGCTTTAGCCGGCTATAGAGTGGTGTATGTCCTTAAATCTATAGACTCGCGACCATTGAATTTTCTTTAGCCGATTCTATAGTGTTTTATGTCACCAAAGCTCTAGGCCTCCTACCTTTCAATGTGCTTTAGCCGGCTATAGAGTGGTGTATGTCCCTAAATCTATAGACTGGCGACCATTGAATTCTCTTTAACCATCTCTATAGTGTTTTATATCACCAAAGCTATAGGCCTCCGACCTTTCAATGTGCTTTAGCCGCCTAGAGAGTGGTGTATGTAACTAAATCTATAGAATCGCAACCATTGAATTTTCTTAAGCCGACTCAAGAGTGTTCTATGTCACCAAAGCCATAGCCTCCAACCTTTCAATGTGCTTTAGGCGGCTATAGAGGGATGTATGTCTCTCGAGCTATAGACTTGTGACCATCCAATCTTTTTAGCCGGCTCAATGGTGTTTTATACTGCTTAGGCTATAGGCTTGCGACCTTTTTTTTTTTTTTTTTTTTACTGCAGATGTAGGAAAATGGAAGGCACTCATTCATGCGCTCGATCGGGGCGAGAATTTTCTTAAGCCAGGTTAACGGGCCGTACGTCGCCGCGGCTATACGCCCGCGATCACAATAGCGTCCTTAGCTGCCTAAAGAACTATTGCAGTTTTGCCGGCTGCTTTCCCTGCACATTGCCTAATTTCGGCGTCGACGTCATCTTAACCTTCCGGTTTTTAGCTCTTATTATTTGTCTTTTCCAGTGTATTTGTAAGTATATCTATTTCGTAGCGCGCCTTCTACTTTCTTTGTGGTCGCACCCCCGTTCTGGCCTTGAAGGAGCTCTGCTTTTCAACTCCTCTGTGTTCTCTCTCTCCCTAAGCTGAAAGCATTTTAGAAGGTGCGCACTCGGTGGACCAATAAACGATAGACTTTTCATCGCTTGACTCCGCTCTCTTTGCGCGTGTAACGGAAGGAGCGTGATCACGTGGTTTGGCGGATGACGCATTAGCCATTGCCAATCCCGGAGTGCCTGCTTGCGGACCTAGTTTCGCGTGTCGTGCGGCCCGCGGGGCTGCGGTGAATTGCGCTTTTATGGTAAAGGGTATCTCGATCGAAAAGTCCTACCCGTATGTCGGCAAAGAGCGATTTCTTCAAAGAAGCCCAAGACATTTTTGTGATGCGTTCAGTGTTCGGTTCGGCAAATGACAGCTTGTGTTACATCGTGGTGAATCTTCACGGATCCCTTCCTTCTCGGTTTTGTGTTTGAGTGTTTTTTCTGCTGTGCCCGTGTCGACAATCTCGGATTACATCTTTCAAGTCCGGTATTTTCAACGTAAGTGCGCTGCAACCTACTCGCCGACAATTTACCGTTCTGTAGTGTCTATCTCCTGGCAGTGCCTATCTTCTGACAGCTGGGAGAATAATTTCCCCGAAATTCTACCGCAGACGCCTGCCATTAGCTGTCTGAAATCATGGGAAAATTGCAGTTAGGATACTGACTTTCTTATTCTCCCTGCGTTTTGTGAAAACACGTTTCATGGGCACCTTTTCGTGGATACACGTTTCCTGGACACACGTTTAGTCGACACTAACGTTTCGTCGACACTCGTTACGCGAATTGCACGCTGCAGGGACATTTTGTCGCGCCTGTTTTCCTGAGCGCGTGCTCACCGATTCAGCCCACCCGTTCACGCCACTTCTAGGCGTATCTGCAGCAACTCATTACCAAAAAAAAAAGACATTTTGAGTTGTTTATAAACATCACGTGTTGATGAAACGATCTGTCGATGAAACGTCGTTCGATGAAATGATGGCAGCGACAATAAGTGGTGACTGGCAGTAGAATTTCGGGGAGGGGGGGAATTCGGCCGGCTGCCGGGAGACTAGACACTACCCAGGAATTGCCTTTGGTTCTTGTTTGCTTTGCAATATTCTCAGTTGTATAAGAGCTTAGTAATACCTCTTTACATATTACAGATTGCTTTGTTTGTGCTTGTCTACAGAATGGGCTGTGTGTAATAAACTTCTAGGAAATTTGACAACAATTCCTTCTGTCTGTTTACCTGTGCTTTTGCAAACACCTGGATGAGTGCATTTGCTTTTTGTTGTTGTTGTTTTTTTGTTGAAATGTTAGCTCTTTGTTTTAAATGGGGTTATGAAGTTTGACACGTCTTACAACGTTTTTGTTTAAAGATGTACAGTGACAACAAATAATTTGTTTCACATTTCATATGATTGCGGTAAAAAGAAAAACTACAGGCAGCTATAGCACGATGGTAAAGAGACCCATAAGACAAGCTCTAGAAGAAGCTATAGCAAACCATACAGAAAGCAATGGGCGGCTAAAGAAACCATAGAAAAAGCCATAGGCTGCTATAGCACGGTGTCTAAAAAGATCCATAGAGTAAGCCATAGAGATTTCTGTAGCAGACCATACAAGAAGCTATGGGCGGCTAAAGGAGCCATAGGAAATGCCATAGGCAGCTGTAGCAGGATGGGTATAGAGAACCATAGGACGAACTATAGAATGAGCTATAGCGGACCATTCAAAGAGTAATAGGCGGCTAAAGAAACCATAGGAAAAGCCATAGGCTGCTATAGCACGGTGTATAAAAAGATCCATAGAGTAAGCCATAGAGATCTCTATAGCAGACCATACAAGAAGCTATAGGCGGCTAAAGGAACCATAGGAAATGCCATAGGCAGCTGTAGCCCGATGGGTATAGAAAACCATAGGACGAACTATAGAATGAGCTATAGCAGACATACAAAGAGCAATAGGCGGCTAAAGAAACCATAGGAAAAGCTATAGGCAGCTATAGCACGGTGTCTAAAAAGATCCATAAAGTAAGCTATAGAGATCTCTATAGCAGACCTTACAAGGAGCTATAGACGGCCAAAGGAACCAAAAGAGAAGTCATAGGCGGCTACAGCATCCTTTCTAAAGAGACCCATAGATTAAACCATACAAAATTCGATGGTAAAATTTCTATTGAAAAAGCTATAGACAACCATAGGGGAGACCAAAGGAAAAGCTATAGACAGCCATAGAAGCGGCTATAGCTAATTGGGCCAATTTTCTATAGCCGGCCATACAAAGGATTTTCTATAGCCAACCATAGACCATTTTTGTATGGGAGATTAATTGATACAAGCGCGTTTTATTTGTTTTTATCTAGCATACGTTTACACTCGGATATTATTTATTTCTAGTAGGAAATACTGCGAAATTAAACCCTCGATTTAAAAAAAAATTGGGAATTAAGCAAAACAAAAACAAACTTTCCATTTTTGGCTGAAAATAAAATCTAAAAAACACCCTCCAATTTTAACGAAAAATAAACTCTAAAAACACGTAATCCTACATATAATACACCCCAAACATTCAGTTCGACGTACAGCACATTCACGTCGCGCCTATGGTGCCAACGTTCTCGAGCGGCTTGATAGCAGTGTGGTACAAGTTATTAAAATAGATAACGTAGGTGTTACTGACTACAAAAAATAAAAAAATAATAATAATAGGGTGCTTTTGACCCTAATGCGAATCCTCAGTGTTTTTTTTTTTTTTTTTGTAGTGTTTAAAACGTATTTTTGTGGTTTAATAAGTTATATTGCACCGTTTTGAAGCCGCTCGTAAACGCTGGGACCGCCAGTTCGACGTCAGTGCGCTGTATGTCGAACTGAAGCCTTGGGGTGTATTAAGTGAAACAAAGGGTGTCAGACTACACCCTTTTTCATGCGAGTGTAGAAAGCAGAGGGTGTTTCGAGGAGTGACGTTTTCAGCATTAGCCATTTTTACAAATTGCGAAGGTTATGTAACTGTAGACGAACTTCTAGTTAATCTAGTTGGTGAACGTTATGACGTATGGTGTAAGGCGCAAAAAACAATGGGCACAAGGAAGAAGACACACACACACAGGCACCACTCACAACTAGATTTGAAAAGTGCAGAAACGAAAGAAAAAAAAACGATATCTTTCTTTTCTGCACTTTTTAAATATAGTTCTGTGGGGCCCTTTGTGTGTGTCTTCTTCCTTGTGTCCATTGTTTTTTGCGCCTACACCATGTTTCTTAGGTAACTGATTATTTGGCTTCTTTTTAGTCATGTCTTATTCTGTAACCAGATCCCAGGCAGCACACAGTATTGGGCCTACATTGGGTTTAATGTGGCAAAGAATGGCCCAGCAATGGCCCCACTGAGCCCAATGTTTCCCAATTTTGGAATCACATTGGCCAATGACGGACTATCAAAGCCAATGGTTTTCCAATATTGGTGATACGTTGACATTCGCTGGTTAACATTAGACTGTCAAAGCCAATAGCTTTCCGATATTGGATATACGCCGGCATAAGCTGTCGTATATTGGATTGTCGGAGCCATTGGCTTTCTGGTGTTGGCTATACGCCGGCATAAGCTGTCCAATATTGGACTGTTAAAGCCAATAGCTTTCCAATATTGTATATACGCCGGCATAAGCTATCCAATATTGAACTGTTAGAGCCAATGGATTTTCAATATTGCATATACGCCGGCATAACCTGTACAATATTGGATGTCAGAGCCGATGGCTTTCCGATATTAAATATATGCTGGCCTAAGTTGGTTAATATTAAACCATGGAATTTTCTTTAGCCGACTTAATGGTGCTTTATGCCAACAAAGCCATAGGCCTCCGACCTTTCAATCTGCATTAGCCGGCTATAGAGGGATGTATACGTCTCTCGAGCTATAGACTTACAACCATCCCACCTTCTTTTAGCCGGCTGAATGGTGCTTTATATCTCCTAGGCCAGTGGTCTCAAACACATTTGAGTGTGGGGGACAGATGGCCAACACCGGAAAGGTCGAGGGCCAACGTGAGATGGAGGGGGGGAGGAGGGGTGTTCAAATTTGACAGCTTTTGCCTTCCTGACGTTTTTGATTAGAACACTCTCAACAAATACTTGTTTTTATATGGTGATATTATTTTAAGACGACAATCCCGAGCTCGTAGAGCTTTATCTTTGGCAGTTGCTCCTGCTGATCGAGAGTTTGCGCAGCGAAGATGCATCATTAAAACAAAAACCTCGTGCTTTCAGCCTAATAGCGGAATCGTTGTACATTACAAAAAGCTGGGAAGCAAAAATAAATACAAAAACAAAGGGCGAATTACCATAGATAATTATAAACTGTGTGAATACGTTAAAAGAGCATAGCTACTCGTTGAGCGAAAATGAATCGACGAGAAGAGATATCACTATGGCGCAAGCCATTTTTAGCGCTTGAGACTTGAGAACCGGGACTCGTAGCCGGTTGGGCCTGCTGGCCGCATCCCAGCGTGCCGCATGCGGCCCGCGTGTCTGAGACCCCTGGCCCAGGCTATAGACCCGCGATCTTTTTTGCACTGCAGAGGTAGGAAAGTGGATAGAGGTAGGAATTCATGCGGTCGCTCGGGGAGAAACTTTTATTTAGCCAACTTCATGGGGCGTACGTTGCCGGCGCTTTATAACCGCGATAACAAAAGCGCCTTAGCCGCCTAGAGGACTATTACAGTTTTTCCGGCTGGCCTTCCTTCGCATTGCCTTACCTCGGCGTTAACGTCATCTTAATCTTCCGTTCTTTAGGTTTAATTATTTTAGTTTCTTCCAGTGTATTTTGTAAGTATATGCACTTCGTAGCGTTAACGTGTTCTACTTTGTCCGTGTCCCTGCCATGTTTGTATTTCTTTCTGCGTGCTGTATTTTTGTATATTTAATGTTTCTGTGCATATTCCGTCGTTCTCGACGCACGCGTCAACGAACATAAAGCTGCTGCTTACGTCGCTACCGAAATGAGTTCTACTCTTGTTGCGAGAGTTTATCGCACTATGAAGTCGTCTATTGGACTCGTATGAAGTCTCGGAGGGCTGCTTCGACTTCCAGTGCACATGTCATCAGTGGGTTCCGGAAGAAATGTTCCCAGAAAAAACGTCCCCGGAAAAAATGTCTCCGGTAAAAAAGTTTCCGGAAAATATGTCCCCGGAAAAAAAGGCCCCAGGTGCGAAGTAGGAAAAAATGTCCCCAAAGGATTCTCTATGGCTGGGTTTTCCCCTATTCTCATTTCATGGCCTTCGAGCGGTCCAGTCATTATCCGGTCACAAATGACTTGACCCACCTAGCGGTAGAAAGGGAGACTGGAAGTCACACAAAGCAACCGAAGTAATCTATTGAGGGTTATTTTGGAAACCAAATTATTGTGTTTGCCAAACTTAAATTATTGTTTTTTGTGTTTTTTTTTTTCATTGTGGAATAAACATTTATAACACTTTCAGCCAAGACCAGATTAATGGGTTTGGGTAAATTTGAGAGATACTTGTGTACCATTTCAAAATAGGTAAAAAGCGCGACACTGTTAGCAGGAACAGGCGGTCGCTAGTTATTTTTTCTCTTTTTCTCGTAGAAACGAAAGGTTATCATCAAAGTTATCATAGGTACTGAAAGTGCTCATTTAGGAATATAATGCAGATGGTAAAATTTCGCTCTCACTAATACTCTTTCTAAGTTAAATGTGAAAATGCGCCGCTGTCGTGTTCGCGCTAACAGTGTCGTGATGTGTACCTCGGGGAATCGTATATTTCCTAAATTTGTGGGGCCGTTTTTTCCTACTTGCCACAGGGTGCCTTTCTTCCCAAGGACATATAACCGGACCGCCCGAAGGCCATGAGGATCCGGGAAACCCAGATATAGAGAATCCTTTGGGGACATTTTTTCCTACTTCCCACCTGGGGCCTTTTTTTCCGGGGACATCTTTTCCGGGGACGTTTTTTCAGGGGACATTTTTTCCTACACCCGTCATCAGTGTAGGCAGAGCAACGACACAGCAATCGCGACGCGAGAGCCAACTGTGCCTCGATCTGGCCGCCCGCGCTCGCTCTGCGGAAATCTGAGCGTAGGACTCTTGAGCACCGTTAGATTACTGAGGATTCAAGACGCTACTTTGTCGTCACGAATCCTTTGCCCTTCGAATGGTTGCGAAGCCGTTCCTGCGCCCGGCGCACCCTACGCAGCTTCTTGCAAAAGACGTTCGCGCAGCATCGCAACTTTCCGTCTGCGAGCGTCGGCGATTCATCGTCTGTTGAAAGTTGCACGATGTGCTGTCTTTGGTGTCTTTTATGTGTACCTCTGTCGTAAGAAAAATTGAAGCTTGTAACGCAAACAATAACAGTGTACACATAATTTTAAATTTATTTGTAAATATATATATATATATATATACAGGGTGTTTTTTTTTAAGCTTAACAGATTTGTTAAAAAGAAGCCGTGAAAGTTACACTTATGCAGCTTGTGGAGGTAAGTTATACGGCCAGGGGGACATATTATAGGAGGCTAATCGTAATGATCAGTCGGCTAATTAATTAAAATTCGTTAATTAACTTTTTAATTAATGAAAATAGACATATGGTTCCAATTAGAAACTTGCTCAGCGTCATCGAAAACCCCCGAATCAGTCATTTTCAGAAAGACTTTGAGCGCGTGAGAAGCGTAGTAGTGCACTAAAGTTACCATACTTGGAGCAGGTACAAGGCTGGGGCTAGATAAGAGACGGAAAAATCGCACGGGCGCCTTATCGCAACCTCTAGCTTTGTACCTGCTCCACGAGCGGTAACTTCGGTTCACTACTACGCTTCTCACGCGCTCAAAGTCTTTCTGAAAACGACTGATTTAGGGGTTTTCGACGACGCTGAGCAAATTTCTAATTGGAACCATATGTCTATTTTCATTAATTAAAAAGTTAATTAACGAATTTTAAGTAATTAGCCGAGTGATCGTTACGATTATCCCCCTAGAATCTGTCCCCCTTGCCGTATAACTCACCTCCACAAGCGGCATAAGTGTAACCTTCATGGCTTTTTTTAAACAAATCTGTTAAGCTTAAAAAAAAACACCCTGTATATATATATATATATATATATATATATATATATAAATATTCAGATTTATTTATTTATTTATTTATTGGCGGACATCGTGCGCAAAAAATAGTTACGCTTAGTTCTTCATTTAAAATTATAACGTGGGTTATACGGCGTAAAACATAGTATCCTCAAACTTGCACCGTTTTGGGTCACTGTTGGGCTGGAGAGCTCCTTTGGAAGTTCAAAAGCTGGCCTCCATAGAGCTGTCCTGTTCGCTCTGTATAGACAGCAGAGTAGGCTCTAGGCGTGTTTTAATCGTATCTCCGGTTAGCGTCACGTGACTGTAGACTCGAAGCTGGTGATAAGGCAGAACACGGCACCTGCCCAAAGCCACACATAGCATTCACTGCACTATCAACATTGGGTACAAGGGACAAATCCTCTCGTTGTGTGTGTTCATTGCTGGGATGCCCCTGAAGATAAGCCTTTTGTGTGGCCACTTCCGTTTTTGCCTTTAAGGAGTTGCTGCCATTCTATTTTTTCTCTTTTTCTCTCTCTACCTAAGCTGGAAGCGTGGTAGAAGTTGTGCACTCCCCGGACCAATTAGCCGTAGACTTTTTTATCGCTTGACTCAGCACTCAGTGCGAGGGTAACGGCGGAAGCGTGATCGTGTGGTTCCACGGATGACGCATTAGCCGTTGACAATCCCGGAATGCCTGCGAAGACCGGTCCTAGTTTCGCGTGTGATTCGGCCTGCGGGCCTGCTGTGGATTTCGCTTCTATGGTAAATGGTATCTCCTTCGAAAAGACCTACCCGTATCGATTTCTTCAAAGAAGCCCAAGACATTAGGGAGTTTCAGTAGACCGTATTTCCCCCTCCGCTAAGCCTCCGCTACGAAGAAACCGCCACTGCGCCTGCGCGCGGATGGCCTTGGCTGTAGAGTTCCGGGTAGCGGAGGGACTGAGCGGAGGGGGAAACACGGTCTACTAAAACTCGCTATTCTTGTGAATCATTTTGTTCGGTTCGGCAAATGGCAGCGTTTGCTACATCGTGTTGAATCTTCACGAATCCCTTTCTTCTAGTTTTTGTGTTTGAGTGCTTGTGGCGGGGGGGGGGGGGGGGGGGGGGAGGGGGGGGGGGGGCTCTGCAGTGCTTGTATCGGCATATAACTCGGATTACATCTTTCAAGCCCGGTATCTTCAACGTATCTGCGCTGCAACCTACTTGGCGACAATGGACCTTTCGTAGAAACATCGGTTCGACAGTAAACGGTTCCAGTAACCTCTCTCTCTTTCTTCTGGCCGAGCAGAGAGGGAAGATGGTTTCTTTGTGTCGACTTCGGCGCAGAAGATTACGCACGATGGGGACAAAGGCGAGTTTGGGGGAGTTGTATCTAGGTCACAGCGCCTCAATGGGTGAACAGAATGTAGCTGACGTTTTGAGTGTGGAACGGGTGGGAGAGGCCTTAGGCGCGCGTTGTTTTCTAGCCCCTTAGTCTCGAACTGAGTCGCGTGTCTAGGTGGCAGCACATATTCGCCAAGAGGTCCATTGACCGTTTTTCTACGGGTACTCTTCCGGATAACCTCTAGAATTAGGCAGTGCCTATTTCCTGGCAGCCGGGAGAATAATTTCTCCGAAAATTTACCGACAGCCGCCTGCCCTTATCTGTCTGAAATATTGTCTCAACTGCAGGTAGAATATTGACTTTCTTATTCTTCCTGCGCTTCGCGAAAACACGTTTCGTGGCCACCTTTTCGTGAATACATGTTTCGTCGACATTCACGTTTCATCGACATTCGTTACGCGAATTGCACGCTGTAGGGGCATTTCGTCGCGCATGTATTCCTAAGGCGCAACGTTTCCTCGACATTCGTTACGCGAATTGCACGCTGTAGGGGCATTTCGACGCGCGTGTAATTCCTGCGGCGCGTGCTCACCGAACCAGCCCACTCTTTCACGCCTTCTCATGGTAAATCTGCAGCAATTCATTGCAAAAAAAAAAGAAGCTGTTGAGAATTTTTTAATGCACCGCCAATGAGGGGCGACTACCTTTAGAATTTCATGGAAACAATTCTGCCAGCTGCCGGGAGACTGGACACTACCCAAGAATTATTCCGGTTGTTGTTTGCTTCGCAGTCTTCTCAGTTGTTTAACGGCTTAGTAGTACCTCTTCACATATTAAAAATTGCTCAGTTTGTACTTGTCTACAGAATAGGCTGTGTGTAATAAACTTTTAGGAGATTTCAAAACAATCCCTTGTGTCTGTGTACCTTTTTTTTTTTGCAAACAACTTGGCGAGTGCACTTGCATGCAGCTGGGCGAGTGCAACGATGGCCACAAATCAGCACCAATGACGGCCAACATTGGATCGGGTAGCGGTTCCAGTATTGTCCAATATTACGCCGGTGTTTGCGAATGTGGGATTACCATTGGCTGGAACCACGGTATAGGAATGGCCCAACATTGGCACCAATGATGGGGCCCAGATTGGCTGGAACGATGGCTGAACAGTGGCCCAACATTGGCACCAATGACTGGGCAAACGTTGGACAGGAGCTTCCAATATTGAGGCCGGTCTTTGCCAATGTTAGGCCAATGTAGAACCAGCATTTGTGTGCTGCCTTGGATAGTCTCAAAAATAATATAATCAATTACCAATGCGTTTCATAGTGAATAACAGAGGTCATAATCTGTCCAAAACGCGAGTTAGAAATCGCGCAAAAGCTAGCTTTATTTTTTTTAGATGTCGACGCTTTACCAAATCGCCTTTGCCCTCAATGTTATTTCAATGAAGAAGTTGTGTTTTTTTGTTCACAGACGTTGACTATATTGTAGGGGCTTGGTGTGCACAAGTTTGTAAAACGCAGTGCGATCCTCCTCGTGGTTTTTCTGCTGACGAAATTGCTCGGGTTCGAGATAACATTAAATATTTATTTTTTTAAGCCACCATTCGTTTAGATTTTTCAATGTTTTCCAAATGAATTTGATATTCACTGCGACAAACAAAACGTCATAAAAATATTAAGGGCCATATTATACTCAATGTGATTAATTACAGAACGAACAAAAGAAGGACGTGTTAAGCACACAAGAGAGAGAATGTGCATTAACTGATATCCAATAAAAACGTTCGACCTCAGTTTCGATACAAAATACCACCGCCCCGAATTCCTATCATTTATGCCGAGCCCCCGCCCCCCAGAAAACAAAAATCCTGGCGCCGCCCTGTCACACAAGGAACGCCTGAGACAGTGTACTCAGACTGTCGTTTGTATACTGTATTTAGCAGTGTGCCCGCGAGAGGGAGGCGAGGTCACCGGTACTGCAAATGTATCGGACCTTTTTTCATTTTTTACGCTATAAAACCTGACAGAGACGCATTCGTGGTATTTTCCTCTACCATGACGTTCATAGCGCTCTGGACGATCGCACACTCTATGCTTCATCTTGTCTCCGGCGTTCGGTTTTGTACTACACGCCTTTTGTGGTAAAGAGCATACAATGTCATTGACATGAAGATTATTATTTGCGGTCACAATGCAATTACATTGTTCTACGTTTGTGTTATTTTAATGCGTCTGTCCAGGTAAGGGTGAAATAGTGGATGAAATATTCATTTTATGCAGTCCTGATAATTATTCCTTGTTGTTTTGCAGACTTGGGGAGTAATCCGTTACAAGTAACGGATTACTTGTAATCCGTCACTTTTTCAAGTAATTTTGTAATTGCCTCGTTACTTTTTTTCGGAAGTAGTTTTTAATGTAATTTCGTCATAAAATATCAGTAACGGATTACTTTAATTACTCGTTACTTTTTAAAAATATGAACATAACACAGTAACTGGAGCAATACGAGCAAAACATTCAGCAGCATAAAGAGAGCAAGTTCAACGAAATAGAGAACATTAGGAAGGGGAGAATAGCCTAAAAGAAAACACGATTTGTTTGTATGACTGGTCTCTAGAACCACTAGAAAAACGGACAAGGGGTGTACAAATATACGAAAGACAAGGATCAAGTAAGACAACGCCGAGTAGGCTCTTCGTCGATTTCCATCGTGTTTTTCTTCTTCTCCCGGGCAGGAGAAAGCTCTTCGTGTTTATTTGTTTTTGTTTTTTACATCATTTCACCTTTTCCAAGTTCTTCGACGTCTCCCGCCAACTGCACAGACATCAAGCGCGGGTCCGTACCCCCTCAATTCGCGGGTTCAAAACTCGCGTGACAGACGATGTAGCCTCGCGCGAGGAGGTCGAATTATCTTTGTCTTTGACGTGCGCTACTGTATTCTAGCACGCTCTTGAGGCACGGCTGAAAAGCACCCAGTGCGAGACTAGGAGCATCGTCTTCGAGGGGGACGATACTTCTTTTGGTTTACTTGTCTGGGCGTGGTGGTCGAGTCCACTCCTTACTTTACAGTCAACTGTCATCATAAAGAGGGGCGGGGTTTAGCTAAGGAGCGCTGACAGAGAGAGAGAGAGAGAGAGAGAATGCGTAAAAGTGGTGTGATCCTCTATTGTTTTCTGAGACTGATGGCCACCGCTTCTTTCGCTCTCTATGCCCTCTCCTCCACTGGCCTCCACGAATATTGGCATGAAAGTAAGAACCGATGAACGATCGATAACCCGTGTAATGTTAATGGCGATGAACGCTAAGTTGGACACTCTGATGAGCCTAAGAAAAACCGTGGACAGTATCGAAAAATCTATGCAAGAAATGTCAGACAAGTATGACGAGGTGTTAAAGCAAATGGGTGAACATAGCACGGAGGTGAGACAGCTGAAAAAACGGGTAGAAAGGCTGGAAAGAACTGACGCCGAGATGGAAATAAAAAGACTAAAGCTACAAATCAATGACCAAGAATGGAGAAGCCGGAAGTTGAACCTTGAATTTCATGGCATACCAAAGTCTGACAACGAAGATCTGTTGCTAAAGGTAAATGAAATAGCAAAGAAACTTGATGTACCTGAACTAACAATGAAAGACATTGCGGCAATTCACAGGCTACCATGCAAACCAGATAAAACCCCAGGCATCATCGTACGCTTCTTTCAACAGACAACCAAAGATGGGTGGTTGAACAAACGACCGGTGCTAAAAAGAGCAAAGGATGACGCTTACATCCTGGAAAATCTAACGAGTCACGACAGGGAACTTCTTTGGGAGGCAAAAGAGTGGTCTAAGGAGTCAAACTACAAGTATGTCTGGTACAAAAATGGAAACGTTCTTGTGCGCAAACAGGACCGGGATAAAGTGCACGTGATTAAGTCTTTGGATGACTTGCAGAAACTTGTGTGATACCATTTCTTTTTGAGTTGTACACCATAGGGCCTGTTTTTTTTGCAATGGATGAAACGGATCATCTGTTATCGAACAATACAGTTTGCACACTGAATTCGATGTCAGACGATCACTATTTTCTTCCATCGGATGTCATTTCTTTCCTGGGAAGCAAATATTCCAACTCCCTGAAATGTTTTCACTTAAACACTCGATCAGCACGGAATAAGTCAGAAGAGATTGAATTATTTTTTCAGCAATTTAGGTTCAACTATGATGTAATTATGCTTTCCGAAACGTGGTTCGCTGATGCTGCTGACGTTATTAAATTACAAATGTATAATACCTACTTTTTAAATCGCACCGTATGTCGCGGAGGGGGAGTGGCGTTGTTGTTAAGGAAGACCATTTGCGGTGAGCTGCTTACTGATTACAGTTGCGTTTGTTGCCGTCCGCCGGGTGGTAATCTGTCTTCTTTTTTTACGTATCTAGAATCTTTCTTCGAGTTTGCAAATGATAATAAATACAACGTAATCTTGGGGGGCGATTTTAATATAAATATGCTACTTGAAACGCCAGATAAAAGACAGATGGACGCGTTGATTAAAGCAAGCGGATGTATATACACGATATCTCTGGCTACTAGGATTACTGTTGAATCTTCCACATTACTTGACCTGTTCGTTACAAGCTTTCCTGAGTCACAGATTAAATCTGGCATTGTAGTAACTGATATAAGCGACCACTTGGGTATATTTCTCTGTGTAAAGACAAATATAAGTAAAAAAGTAAATCAGTCGGTGCTGTTTCAGGATATAACGCCAGATGGCCTGGATAAATTTAGACGAGAAGTTTCTTTAGTAGACTGGAATTATGTACTTCAAAAAACTGATGCAGATAATGCATATAACATGTTCTTGACTAAATTACAAGAGCTCTATATAAGATGTTTTTCATATAAATCAAGTAGAACTTCTAGAAAAATTCGTAAGCCATGGGTAACAAAGGAGATAGTCAACAAAATACGTACAAAAAATATGCTATATAAAAAATTTGTAAAAACAAGAGAAACCGAAAAACTTTAAAGTTTAAAACATTATCGAAACCAATTAAACAAAGAAATTCGATACGCCCGGGAACGATATTTTGCTGATATTTTTTTAGCATGTCATAACAGAAGTGATATCCTATGGAAAAAACTAAACTCAGTTTTAAATCGTACATGTACTCCAAACCATATAGAAAAGATAAGCTACAATGGTAACGATGTGACAGGCCAAGCGTTAGCAAATCTATTCAATGAGTACTTCGTTAGTTTAAGCAAAGAAAGTCCTGAATTAGATGTTTCCAGACTTATAAGTTCTCGAAACTGCGCGTCCATGTTTCTTAGCCCTGTTACAGACACAGATGTAGTTAACGTATTTAATGCATTAAAAATAGTAAAAGTTGTGACTGTGATGGTTTGCGAATAAAGCCTGTTAAATACATAATTGACATTATATGCCCTTGCTTGACGCATATATTTAACCTTTGCCTTTTAAACGGCGTGTTTCCCAAGCGGATGCAATTGGCGAAAGTTGCAGTTTCATATAAGAAAGGTAATAAAAATGAATTGGGAAACTACCGACCCGTTTCAATTTTGTCAGTATTCTCGAAGGGCCTCGAGAAACTTTTGTTAAGTTAAATGACAGCGTTTGCAGATAATCATAGCTTGATCAGCGCATCTCAATTTGGCTTCCGCAAACAAAGGTCAACTGAACTTGCTCTTCTTGAACAAAAGGAATATATTCTTAAAATTTCGGAAATAAAGAACTGACGCTTGGCTTGTTCATTGACTTTACAAAGGCTTTTGACTATCTTGATCATGACTTGCTTATTAAGAAGTTAGAAATGTATGGATTTCGTGGTCAATCGTCAGCGCTTATTAATTCATATTTGTCTTATCGTAAACAATATGTACATATCAACGGTCCTTCCTCAGTAGTAAAATCAATTAGATCAGGCGGTCCTCAAGGAAGCATCCTTGGACCATTTTTATTCAACCTTTATGTAAACAACGTCATAAATATATACCAAACGGCGAAGTTCATAATTTATGCTGACGACACCACTTTATTGTTTACTGGTGATACCGCCACCGAACTCATAGATAACGCGAATGATGCACTCAGGCAACTAGAGAGATGGAGCAAAAGTAACGCTTTAAAAGTGAACGTAAATAAAACTAAGGCAATTTTATTCCGCCCAAGGAATAAACAAGTAGATATAACCAATGCAATTTTTTTGAACTCCACTAAAATAGAATTAGTTTCAGCATTTAAAACCTTAGGTATATCTTTCTCGGAGACTATGTCATGGGATGATCATATTAATTTCATTATATCCAAATTATCCAGCTTTGCTGGCCTAATATACCGCAATAAGCATATCTTGCCACGTAGAATAAAACTGTTACTATATAATTCTTTATTTTATTCCCACATAAACTATGGTCATTTAATATGGGGTACAACCACACTTACCAACTTTCAAACGATATTCGTATTGCAAAAAAAAAAAATATCTTAAGAAGTATTTGCAATGTTTCACTGGAATACCTGGCTGATTTGCTCTTAATGAACTTGGTGTAATGAAAATTTTTGATTTGCATAGATATCGCCTATGCTTAAAATATAAAATTGAACACAAAATATGCACATACGACATCTTGAAGAGTTATCAAATCTAAAAAGAAGAGAATACAGTTATCAAACACGTATAATGTTACCCTGGCAAGTGCCTTTCTCTAGAACTGATTACGGTCGTCAACCATAGCTCACACACTTCCAACAATTCTGAATCACCTTTGTACAAATCACATAGAACTTGATAACTTATCAGTGGGCGGTCTGCGGGAAATGATGCTCTCTAGCCGGAACGACCATGACTGAAAGATGCTTTTGAATGTTTTGTTGTTTTTGAATGTTTTGTTGTATTTCTTATACGAGACTGGTTTTGTGCAATGTATGTTTTTCTTGTGGGTGTATTTTATGTGTTTGCGTTCGAAAACACTGCGGCAGTGTCCTCTTATAGCGCACGATTTAGTTTCTAATATACGTGCAAATGATTCTTCCGTGTAAAAGTAATGTTGATTTTTTTTTTTTTTGCTGTTTTCCTGCTGTTGATGTCGTGATGTCGATGGGGCTTGGGACTAGTCAAGCTGTGCTAACAGCTTTTTTTCCAAGCCGCCCTCCAACCTTGTACTTGGTTGGTAAATAAACTCCTATTATTATTATTATTAACCACCACGTTTTTTCTGACTGGTCGAGTTTTCGGTCATGGCGTGTCCGTCGTCTCCATGGCCATCTCTTAATGAGATGTTCAAATTGAGGGCATTAAGAAGAACGGAAACCTAGAGTTTCAGTGCATACTTTGCTTGCCAGAAAACACACATTGTCATCAGCAAGAACAACAAACTCTAAACTATGGAAACACATCAAGGGAAGCTGGGACAGCTCCATTTTGCATTGGCTAAACATTGTAACGTTAGAAAAAACTTAGTAAAACTTAGAAAAACTTATAAACTTAGTAGCATTAACATGTGCCCATACGTTCTCGCTTGGATAGACGCCTTTCTGACTAGCCACCTACAGTTTCTCCACGCCAACGGGACTAATCATACTCGCCTGTCAACTCCGGTGTCCCACAAGGTTCTGTACTCGGTCCACTACTATTTCTTGTATATATTAATGATCTCCCTACCCGTGTCTCCTCTTCTATTAGCCTTTTTGCTGACAACTGCGTTATTTACAAAGAAATCCTTAACGACTCTGATATCTTCGCTCTTCAAACCGATATAAACAATGTGACCCAATGGTGAAACGACTGGCTTATAGAACTTAATATCTCTAAATGTAAATCCATGCGTGTCTCTCGTCAAATTAACATTTGCCCTTCCTACTTCATCAATAACTCTACCCTCCTTCCTGTGTCCTCCTATAAATACCTCGGTGTTCACATTTCACAGGAGCTGTCCTGGAATATTCATGTCGACTATGTCACGAAAAACGCTAATCAATTATTAGGATACATCAAAAGAAACTTTTCTTGCCCCTCTTTCATTAAAGCTTCTCATTGATAAAATCTTAATTCGCCCTAAACTTGAATATGCCGCCTCAATTGGGAACCCTGGTATCACCCTTGCATCTGCCATAGAATCCATTCAAAACCGCTCCGCCCGTTTTATACTTTCTAACTATCACCGCACAGGTAGCACCACTTTAACGAAAACATCTCTATAGAGATGCTTTCGTTAAAGTGGTGCTACCTGTGCGGTAATAGTTAGAAAGTATAAAACGGGCGGAGCGCACTCTTTCTCCACTCTTTCTCTTCGTCGAAAGATATCCCGTCTATGCTTGTTCCGCAAGATTTATCACTCTAACCTACTCTCCGCCAAGCACGCATTTCTGAACCATTTTACATATCATCACGCAGCGATCATTAATTAGAAGTTGTGATCCCTCATTGCAGCACATCTACCTTTAATGCCTCTTTTTTGCCTTAAACCTCGATTGACTGGAACCGCCTTCCCGCAGCCATTGTCACAATCACTGCCTCAGATAAATTTCAGATTGCCATTACTAACCTGTTACATGATGTTTAGCATTAATTTTGTGTACTGTTTGCCTTTTCATTGATATTTGTTTTATTTCGTGTACTGTACCATTACTAACCTGTTAAATGATGTTTAGTAGTTATTTTGTGTAGTTTCTGCCTTTTCATTGTTATTTCCTTTGTTCAATCTACTGTGCCTCACTCCTCTCTGTAATGCCTTCGGGCCCTGAGAGACAAAATAAATTAAATAAAATGAATTGAAACAAGTTTTTTTTTTTTCTTCTGAGTAACTGGCAAAACACCCGAGTCAAAAGGCAGTTTTCGTAGATCGCTTCTTTAGCTCCGAATCTCGTAGCGGTGGTAGACGCTGGTACTGAGCATGCGCACCGCTAGCTCTGTCTACACCATTATAGGGATCATTTCCAGAGGCTGTAAGCTAGCGGGATGGCGGGTCTGGATGCAGCTTTCGTTGCTTTGTCAGGTTACAGGTGAACGGAGTGCACCTACATTCTTTCTCTTAAATACAATATTTTATTTTTACAAGGACTGCCATATTACGGGCGTGGGAGAAATGAAGAGTAGTGTTGCAGAACATTTATCAAAAAGTATCAAAGTTGTTTCTATTGTTTTCTTGATAAGTGTTCGGAAAAAGTAACGTGAAAGTAATTTGTAACGTAACGAGTGAAGCAATCCGTTACTTTTCAGCGAAAGTAATTTGTAACGGTAATCCATTACATTTGAGGCTCGGCAATTTCTAATTGTAATCCATTATATTTGAGCCTCGCCAATTTGTAATTGTAATCCATTACATTTTTTTAAGTAACGAGCACAAGTTTGTTGTTTTGTACCTTACAAACGAACGGCATATTAAAAATGCGTGCAGTATGTTCTAAATAAAAGAGAAATAAATCGTAACTGTTTCGTCCGAGAAGGTACCACGAACTGCAAACTCGATTTTTACTTATGTGTTTATTTTACATGCTCATGGTTCCATCATTTAAAAAAAAGGAACGTCGAAGGAAAGTTTCTTTTCCCTAGTGGAGCTAGGCTTAGCTTCTAGCGACATTTACCTTGACCGTGTACGTCCGACCTCCAACCCTGTCTCTCGCTTCCAGCACGATAACGTCGACGCCTTGCTCGGTCAGTAGCTTCGCAGCGGAAAGACCTGCGACAGTTTTAGGGCAGACATAGATGCACCACAGCATGCAGTGCGAAAGCACTGTTGCTGTGGAGTGTGATTGGCTAGCGACCACCGGCTCTCTTTTTTGTTGATTTTGTAGGAACGCAACAAGCCTCTTAACGTAAGCGAAATTGGAACTATAGTAAGTTAAAGGTTAAGAAGGTAGCGGCAAATGTCCCTCAAAGGGAATCCTATATCCCTCCGCCACCTCCGCATCCAATAGCGTCCCATCGCTTCCGTGACGTCGCGGCCATCGCGCGACGAGGGTCTTGCCTTTCTGTACATATTTGCTTTATCATTCGACTTTGACTTAGCATTGTGGAAGCCACGAGAGGGAGATTAGAGTTTTCCCCCTCCGATGGAAACAAAGACGACTTTCGGGGATTAGCTTCCCCCTCCGATGGATACAAAGGCTGCTTTCAGGAGCTCGGTTCCCCCTCCAATGAATACAAAGGTCGCTTTCTTAAAAAGTGGGGGTCGAAGAGAAGTTGGCTCCACTCTGTGGCCATTATCGATCCATTGAGGCGGAACAAGGAGCGTTTCCAGTGAACTCTTCTTTCGACTGCGGAGGGATTTGAAACGGGCGCGTCACGCTTGCGGGAGGAGCTTCTCCTACCTTCTTGACTTGTAACCGACTATAGCTACATATTCAGCGTCTCCGTTACTCATGGAGGTAGAAAGAGGAGGAGGCGACATGTTGGCTCAAGCCAGCCAAACGAGAAAATCCCTGGTTAAGCCGGATGTAGAGGCTGGAGGTGGTGAGCTCCCACCTCCGCCTTTCCCGCCGCACCCTTCCCTCTACCACCTTTTACCTCACACGCCGCGAGGGTGCATACGTTCGCCAGACACAGACATCCGCCCTGCCGTGCGACCTCATAACCGCCCTGGAAGCCCCCATTATCAGGTCTGTGACGCCTATCCCGACGCCAGACACTAGGGAGCCTTCATGTGCGCTTTGCTAGGGTGATGCCATTCTTTGTAATACCACTCGCCTACAGACCAGCAGCCATCTTGGTTCTCGGCGATCATCCGTGGGGCTTATAACCCTCCCGGCAACAAGCACCTTATCTCACAAGTTCGGAGCAGCGTTGTGGAACCCACGGAGGGAGGATTAGCGTTTTTCTCCTCGGATGAGAGGACCGATGGACAGAAAGGCAACTTTCCGGCGCACGGGGAAACAATGAAAGGCACAAAATGGCGGTGGGAGACGGCCTCGGTATGGGAAACAGGCAGTTGGCATCATCCTATGCGAAGTGCACATGGAGGCACACTACCAGACACACCTACTGGCCTTGCCCTCACGCGCAACAATCTCCCCACTTTACTTTTCCACATCTCCTCTCTCCCCACATTCTCTTTACCTGGGAGAGCTTTGCCACTCCCCCCTCGGACCACCGCCCTGCCCTCTGGCCTCACCTAGTGCAACACATCTCCCATGTTCGGGACCCCCTAACTTCGACAACACTCCCCAAGTTTCAACCTGGGCTGCCAAGCACCCCCGGAAGGCCTCGCCCTCTAGTATCGGCTTCCCGGACATGGGCGGCTTCAATAACAGTTTTCTCTTTCTTTCTCTCTCCCAAGGGTGACCAAAAAGCTATTGGCGCCAAATCAGTTGTTCTTCCCGTCCAACATCGTCTTTTGGTTTTGCTCATTGTCGGGGTGCGTCCCTCCAAGCTGGAAGTCTCCCCCGGCTTCACCGCTGGTGGCGTCATGCCGCCTACAGAAGCTTCCTACCTCCATACCATCACTGCAGCCGCACCGTGCCGTCATCAGCTATACTTATACAGGGCTAACGTCCTGCTAAATAAGGCGAGACGCAAGTCGGAGTCACGTGGTCAAGTGACTGGTAGAGTACGACCTAGAAGGGCCTGCACCTTTCCCCTCACAGTGGCGTAGCCAGTGTGGTGGCTTATACGGCTTCAGAACACTCCCCTCCCCAAATCCAGCGGGCCCTATATTATGCACATCCATTTTGACGCCCCCTCCTCCCCTCCGCACCCTTAGTCATGGACACCTCGGTCATTTAAACTCCCCCCCACCCCACCTCTTCAGACAAAATTGCTAGCTACGCCACTGCCTCACACGTCATCACCGAATGAATTGATGGATGGATGGATGGATACGACTGAACCCTTCTCATCAGGCGGCGGCTTGAGCCATCTAGCAAAAGCTTCTTGTTTCAACAATTACCTAGTATTTGATTGCCTTCTGATTTAAAAGAAAGCGCATATAATATCGTACCGCCGCTTGGCACTAGCATTCATCTGACATTCTCCACAACCGAAAGTTACAATCCGTGTAAAGATGTTGCCTCTTCGCAACCGGGTGTGCGCATTTTTCGCCCTGTGGAGCGAAAAGGAAAAAATTAAAAAAGAATTGTATTTTGCCTTCTACTGATGCCGCCAGTCCAATAACATTTGTTTTATTATCTCCGCTTTCCCAACGTTCATTTTTTCGTCGTTTTCTTTAAAGCTGAACGCCTATACTAAATCCGTATCACCTTGAGCAACTGCAGGGTAAAAAAGAATTTAGTGTTCAGCCGTATCCAATTTCTCCCCACATGCTTTACACACTGTATCTATGCCGTGATATTTCGCTTTATACTACCAATTAGCAACACCCCTGTTATGGCCTAAAACAACAATGAGCTTCCCCTATAATTTTTATAGATCCGTTCTGTTACTAGCGCGAACCGAACATGGTTCTGAACGGCCAACGTTTGGCAGAAGCCAATAACGGAGACATGACTCCTGCTGGTCCCGTTCATACACAAAACTGGAGGGCCACGTGCGAGCCCGCGTTTAATATAAAGTATCGCAATTCAATGATCACATCAGCCTACGCCACCAGGGATTCTATGGCGCTACATGCCGGCAGGCGACACAATTGTAAGAATATAACACTTTCATTAGTTATCTCCTTACATTTTACATAAGTCACCAGAGCCGATTTAGTATGCATTCCTGCTGCCGATATTTTGCTCTCAGTAGTTTTTTTTTTCTTAACTGTCATTTTATTATCTGCATCGACGCCAATGTTATCCCCCCCCCCTCCAATTTGAACCTGTGTTTTCTTGTTTGCTTCCTCCACTTTGTATCGACGCCTTTCATGCACAAATAGATAAAAGCTCTCCGTGCTCATCGTTCCTCCTTCATGTCTCTTAGTCTTTCTTCTAATGTTATTTTACTACTAGATTCCCTGTCCTCAAATGATAAAAATCAAATGTCGCCCTGTACCCCTTGGTTCTGTGTTTTATCACGCGCTCCCAACGTCAGCCTACCCATAACCTTGCTCGTATATCAGATTTCATACGCCGGACGGCGTTGCAAAAGTTAAGCTCGGCACCGCAACTCCCTTCCAAATTTTTCTCACCATTTCATACCTGTTATAATTTCATAAAACTCTATTTTTCATTACAGCTGCATCTCTGTAGCCCTCGCCAGCAACGTACTTTACGTGATAACTGAGATAATCCGGTGAGTCACGAATCCATACCCCCAGGTACTTATATTTATCTACTCTCTTAACCACGAATTCCAATATTTTAAGTTCTTCCGTCTCGTCATCATTAAATATCATGACTAGGGCTGAGCCGTGTATCGGGAGAGTTTGGACAACGGGCGGAGCAAAGGCCGCTGCCAGCGCTGAATAATCTCCACGCGGTTAGAGAGTAAACTAACAGTGCAACACAGCGTCGACCAAAGTTACTATAGTCCGTTGCAACTCAAGAAGGTAGGGCGAGGGTAAGACGGGCCGGGGAGGAGGAAGCAGACGGAACGCTAAAGAGAGGACGAGGTTCCCCCTCTCTTCTCCAGCGTTGCGTCTGCCTCCTCCTCCCCAGCCCGTCTTACCCTCGCCCTATTTTCTTAAGTTGCAACGGACTATAAAATATCTCAGTTGGGAAACTGCCATAGAGCCTGCTCTGAAAAAGTGGCACCGATCCCTACACCAGAGCCGAGCTAACGGCGACCGCAACGCCGCTATTTCTCTCGCAGCGGCCACTCGAGGAACTGCACGGCTCTATCAGTTATGGACGCATTCGATATAGTCGGTGCCCGGTTAAGAGTAAAGTGGAAGCTCCTCCCACCTCTTTCCCTTTTGGCAGAGCGAACTCTGGAAAGGAGGCGAACTCCTCTCCTGCGTTTCCTCTGCCAAAGTGGAAAGCGGTGGGAGGAGCTTCCACTTTACTCTTAACCGGGCACCGAGCGTCTGCTGTGAGGGTTTTATGGTCCTATTTTGGCTTTAATCGGCCATCTTGGCGCCGAAACCCAGGCAGCACACCGTATTGGGCCAACATTGGATTTGATGTGGCAAAGAATGGCCCAACAGTGGCCCAACGAGCCATTTGTATCACAATATTGGAATCACATTGGACAATAATGGACTATCAAAGCCAGTGGTTTTCCAATATTGGTGATACGTTGGCACAGGCTGGTCAACATTGGACTGTGAAAGCCAATAGCTTTCCAATATTGGATACACGCTGGCATAAGCTGTCCAATATTGGACTGTCGGAGCCACTGGCTTTTTGATATTGGCTATACGCCGGCATAAGCTGTCCAATATTGGACTGTCAAGGCCGATAGCTTTCCAATATGGGATATACGCCGGCATAACCTGTACAATATTGGACTGTCAGAGCCAATGGCTTTCCGATAGTGAATATACGCTGGCTTAAGCTGGTTAACATTAAACTGTCAAAGCCAAGAGTTTTCCAATATTGGTGATGTCATGGTATAGGCTGGTCAATATTGCACTGCCATAGCCAATGGCTTATCGATATTTGTGTCGCCTAAGCTATAAACCCGCGACCCTTTTTTTTTGCATTGCAGTTTTTTCGCCTGCTGCTCTCCCTTCGCATTGCCTTACCTCGGCGTTGAAAACTTAATTCCGTATTTTAGATTTAATTATTTTTGTCTTTTCCAGTGTATTTTGTATCTATATGCATTCCGTAGCGTTAACGTCTCCCCTCCTACTTTGCCCGTGCCCCTGCCATGTTTGTATTTCTTTCTGCGTGCTTTCTTTTTTATATTTAATGTTTCTGTCCATATTTGTCATTGTCGACGCAGGTGTCAACAAACATAAAGCCGCCGCTTACGCCGCCAACCGAAGCGACTTCTACTCTCACTTTTACGAGAGTCTATCGCACTAGAAAGTTGTCTATTGGACTCGAATGAAATCTCGGGAATGCTGCTTCGACTGCCAGTGCACATGTAATCAGTGTAGGCAGAGCAACGACGTAGCAATCGCGACGCGAGTGCATACTGCGCCTCCATCTGGCCGGCCGCGCTCGCTCTGCGATGTGAGCGTGGTACTCTCGAGCCCCGTTACCTTACTGAAGTTGGAAGACGCTACTATGTCGTCGCGAATCCTTTGCTCTTCGAACGGTCGCGAAGCCGTTGCGCCCGGCGTATCCTACGCAGCATCTTTCCGAAATTGTTCGCTCAGCATCGCAACCTTCTGTCAGCGAGCGTCGCCGTTTCATCGTGCGTTGAAAGTCGGACGATGTGCTGTCCATGCTGTATTTCATGTGTAACTCTTTCGTGAAAAAAATTTGAAGTTGAAAAACGCGAACCTAACAGTGTACAAATATTTTAAATTTATTGATAAAAAAAAATATTTATTTATTTATTTATTTGCGGACATTGTGCGGAAAATATATAGTCGCGCTTATTTCTTCATTCTAAATTTTAATGTGAGTTATATGACGTAAAACATAGTGTCTTCAAACTTGCCCCGTTTAGAATCACTTTTGGGCTGGACAGCCTCTTTAGAAATTCAAAAGCTGGCCTTCAAAGAGCTGTCCTGTTCAATCGGTATTGACAGCAGGGTAGACGCTCTGCGTGTTTTAGGCCAATCGTGTCTCCGGTTAGGGTCACGTGACTACAGTCTCGAAGCTGGTGATAAGGCAGAGCACGGAACCTGACTAAAAGCCCAAGGCCACGCATAACATCCACTGCACTATCAAGCTTGGGTACAAGTGACAAATCCTCTGGTTGGGTTCATTGTTGAGATGGGCCTGAAGATTAGCTTTTGTAAGCGCACCCCCCGTTCTGGGCTGCTTTCTTTCTACTTATCACGTGGTTTGACGGATGACGCATTAGCCGTTTACAAACCCGGAATGCCTGCGAAGACCGGACCTAGCTTCGCGGGTGATGCGGCCTGCGGGCCTGCTGTAGATTTCGCTTCTGTGGTAAATGTGGTAAATCTAGTTCTAGAGTTCCGATCACCAGCAGCGCATTTCGTCTTAGTGCCAAGTGCGATCTTCAACATGCGGATTTCCAAGACCATGGATATTCTTTCGGCAGCGCCTACACACCGGTGATCTTCCTTTGGTCTGGGCATACATGTGACCACTAGCTTCGACGGACCGAAGGCACGACGGACCGCCTTCTCTTCCATGTGAGTGACAAGAAGTCCTCCTGACCATTGGGGATAGGTATTCTTGCTGCGCAATGTACGTTTTGTCCCTATCCGTTTGAACCGTGTCGAACTCTGTGCCAGGAATCTCCGACGAGTTCAACGTGTAATCCAGAGCGATCGACCCGAAAGGCCCTGTACAGCGCTATTTGCAAGTGCTTTTTATTCTAATAGACCGTGAGAGACGTTCTGATTGGTTATTTTTATGTTCGAAGTCATTTTTTTTTGTGTGTGTTAAAATATGGCTGTCTTCTTGGCGGTAGATGTGTGCTGTAGTAAAACGTTCTTCTAGTATTTCCATGCCGAATACCACAAAGCGTTGTGTAGTCCTTATTTACCAAGGTTCGGCTTGTTGGGTGCGAGTGGAGTGTCAGTTATGTCACCGCGCTCTGCGAGTGTAATTTGTCTTTACACGACAAGCTATTTTATGTGCGCGATTTATTTTAAACTCTTGATTGATTCCAGCATCAACTTCTGTTCAACTGTCATGTTGTTACGTATAGCGGGGTATTTATTGAACTGTTAATTTAGTAGTGCGTTTGACACTGGTGAGCTGAAGAGGGAGGTAAGCGGTTGCATTTATAAATTGTGAATATTATGGAGGCAATATGGGTACATTATTAACTACATATTTCCGTGCCGCAAATACCGTAAATCTTAAAAAGGTTTTTTTTTTTTTTTTTTTTTCAAATCAACGTAGAAATATTGGTGTTAACCTAAATGGCGAGATTGTAATTCTTAAGACTTCTTAAAGCTAGATGAAAGGTTGAGGGACGCCATGATGTTGCAAGAGTAGAGTTAAGCAATTTATGAAATAACCTTCGTACTATTTCATTGATTTTTTAAACCACTATAAATATTTTAATCTAGATCGATCGAGCTCTGTGTAAGGACAAGTCGGACGAACAAAACAATAGTAAGCGCCTGGGCCGTCTTTCTAGAAACAGCGTCTCAGCTGAGACGGGGGGAAAGAAAGCACTGCCAAAGCCAGCGTACGAGCTGAACGGGACTCAAACCTCGACTCAAGACGCTCGCGCGTCCCAGCCTTTACAGTGCTTTCCTTCACCCAGTCTAAGCTGAGACACTGATTCCAGCAAGCCGGCCCCGGTGTCTTACCTGCGCATTTATTTATTTTAGAAGGCAGTACTAAGTTTTTTTTACATACAAAATAACGAAAAGTAATTCACTGGAATAGAAAGTTTATAATATGGAAAAGTAAACATAAAAAATTCGATAGGCCTTTCCGAGATTTTATACTTGCAGAGCAACTGAGCCGATTAATCGAATAGTTAATTAAAGGGCGGCGAATAATAATGAAGCTATGTTTTAGTTTGATATTCATTATTGACAAGCGTAAGAGAGAACTGAGAGCCTCTGAAACCCTTCACCTGAATCCAAGCCCCCGCATCTGTCTCTTTTAGAATCCTGTGGCCAGGCCCCTGCGTGGAATGCCTTTGCCCAGCTCTTCGCCCAGCCCTCTGCCCTGTCCACTACCGAGCCTGCCGCCAAGTCTGCCTAGGCCCCCCTGATTGCACAATTTGTTTTAAATATTTTTATTCGATTTAAATAAATTATGAACTGTCAAATGTCATGAACAATTCATTTGCATGCTTTAATGGTTTCTAAAGTGTCCAAATATGGTAAAATTGCTGCATTTATTAGATTTTAGTATCAGAAACAAAACAGTGCTTGAGGAAAAAGGGCAAGGGACTTGCTTGGTTCTCTGCACTGTTTCTGTGACACTGGTTAGAACACGGACTGAAAAATGACATCTAATGTCATAGACGATAGATGCAAAAAATAGCCAGTGTATTAGATTGGATGCCCATATTGGAATAGCCAATATTTAGGCCAATGTTGGAAGAGCCAGCGTGTAAGGCGCTGGATGCCAATATTGGTTCAGCCAACGGTGCAACCTCTATGCCAATATTGGATAAAAGAAGCGCAAACCACGTTGGTCCAACGTGGGCTAGAACGTTGGCAAACCAGTGGTCCAACATTGGCACCAATGTTGGACCACCATTGGATCGGGTGGCGTTTTCGAAAATGCCAACGTCAGACCAATATTGGAACCAGTTTTTGCCAACATGGGGCCAACGGGGGTCCAACAATGGTGTGCTGCCTGGGAACATATACGGTAGAAACGGTTTCATTGATACCTACCCGTGTCTCCTAAGCGGACGCGCTGCGAATTATAACCGTAGTTAGGACGCGCCCAGGTCGGGACGCACTACCTGAAATCACCGGTGAGAAATGGATGTATAAAAACAGTATGAAATGTGCCGCAAAACCCTGAACAATAAAATTTTATGCAAACATAACGCTCCTGGGCGTTTTCAGATAAGATCGAACAACCATGTCCGGTGACCATTTTTAATTTTGATGAAAAAAATATATTTTGCTGGCTTTATGCCCAGAAGTATAAAACCAATCATTGTTTTCGGAAACAAAATTTTGTCTTTGCGAAAACTATTTGTAAGCACCCTCTCAGTCTCGCGCGCAGTTTTGCGTATCGCGCGATGTTGACATTTCGGGCGGCTTCCCCCAAACAACTGTTCTGGCTACGGGTCTTGAAATATTCACTGACAAATTAGGCATAGGAAGGATTGACAAAAAGTATTTGTCACTGATTATTAGGGTAGTTATTTTGAGAAAACAAATCGCAAACACGGCACATTGCGCAATAATGCTCTGGATTAAAGAATAATTTTCTCCGTATCTATAAAAGCTAAGGTCTACAAAATTTGCCAGTGTGTTGCCCTGTATATATTTCATCTTTGCGTAAAATATTGATGTCCTGGTTAGCTGGAGAAATTTACAAGAATTGCTCACACAGGGGCTTTTAACTAAAAATGCATTATTTTGAAAATCATTTTAAAACAAAGGCCATCTTTAATTTTCTTTAAACTCTCTGTAATTAACGTTTACAATATGTACTAACAGAGTCTGCAAAAACATGATGCAATATTTGTGTGGCTTTTAAGTTATAAAGCGAGAAACATGGCCAAATTGACGTAACGCGGTCGCCATAGATGGGGCGTGCACATACCCGTTCTTCACAATTTCATTATTATTGAAACGTGTAAAAATGGTACAGGGTGGTCAGGAAAAGACAAATTGACAGCACAGAGGTGGGCGGTAGTTTTGAAGGGAAAATTCCTAATACATGTTCGTACAACCGACCCAAAAATGCCCATACGCCGGAGCGATGGAGGTGCGCCACCCTGTAACATGCTTCGCGGTCCCTGTTTCAACAGCCGGCGTATAGCGTTTCCGTCTGCGCGACGTAAAGGAAGCAACCGGAACAACTTTGCAAACAGAACAGCCTACAACCTTGGCGGTAACATGATAGAGGAAGTAGGGCGCGGCAGAACCTGAACGTGCGCCGCCTGTGAGCGCCAATAGATCCGCCGCCGTGGAGGGCCGCATAACGCGTAGAAAATAAAGATACATAAAAAAGGAAAAATAATTGCGATTGAATGAGATTTCTGTAACTTAATCTAAAGACAACGGTTTGGAGAATCGTGAAATCTAATTTGGGTATCCCCATGTGTCCTACTTAAGTGATGGTGCAACAAGCCACTTTAAGAACAAGTACCAACTACACGAGCTGCAGAGCCACAATTACACGTCAGCGAGGTGTATTTTTTCCGCAGCTTGACATGGCAAGAGTGCCTGTGATTGAATCGGGGGTCGTGTCAAGCACCAGAGAACGTTGTACAGCCTCCGACGGCCCACCAAGTCGGTGATCAAGTCGGCGTCAGAGATGGTTGCCCCACTGAACACTAAACTGCCGAACGTGACGTCAAAGCGTTCAGGGACATGAAAGCAAAGGACTGGGACTCTGTTTCGGTTGTGCGTGGGATTCAGTCCTGTCACTTGTGGCAGTGTACGCGGTCCGACACTTCGCAACCGCAGCTGTTTTAGCAAGAACAGTAGCCGCTGAAAAAATATATTTTTAAAAGTAAAGTCTCCTATGGCTGCGAAAAGCAGATCGAGGTCGCAAGCTTGCGGTGCCACTGAGAAGAAACGAACAGTGATCGCTACAGGCAAATCGGGAAAAAAAATGTTCCTTTTCGGAGTGCCGGGAGAGTGCCATGACCGACTCAGGTCAGCGTCCGGTAGAAAGAATTCACGCGACAAGCACCGAATGTGCGCGCAGGATCTTGATTAATTAAACTAGTTTCAATTGTACCACTTTAAACATGTGTTCTTTCTTATAACTATTGAAAGGTCAGCAGCCCAGCCTCCCCACGAAGGGTAGGCTCCGAAATTCACTGATCCGAGAAATCTGCATTTAAATTGTTGACTTGTGCTTCAAACTTACCTGTAATTTTTGGTATCAATTCTAATTTTTTACGCATTCTTGTCACAGTGCTTTCTCTTCAGACTTCCTACATTGCAAAGCATTTTTGAAGGGCCTGATGGGCCAGATTATGAGCCTTGATCTGTGAAAAGTAGAAGAAAAATGGCGATGGCCTTCATTTTAAAATGATTTTTCAATTATTGCAAATTCGGTAACCTGTCTAAATTTCAGTGCATTTATTTTAGAAAGGTTATCGTTTTCAATTTCAATGACATTTTATGCAAATATAAAACAGACGCGTTAAAATCATTTAAAAAAATTGAATTTCCAGTCATTTAAGATCCAGATCCATAAAGCTTTGAATTGCTTCATAATCGATAATACATGTTTACCTCCTTTTATTTTATGTAGAGTCTCTGCGCAAAAAAATATTAAACCTGAGACGACAACAGTTTTTCTTTAATAAATATCCAAAAGGACGGTTTCACGATAGTCGCAAAAACGAGAGCGTCTATACCGACAGCGACTTTGTGATTTTTGGTTTCCTCGAGAGAAATTTTATTTTGCGCAAAAAAAAGTTTGAATATGTTTTTGCGCTTGCACAACAAGTAAAGCATTGATCCTTTGCTAAACTTTAAAAAAAAAAAAAATGTTGACCGGACATGATTGTTCGATCCTATTTGAAAACGCCCAATTGAAACAATATCAGGCAGTCGGAAATTTTTTGCTTTTAAGTATCTTTTATTTTCTACGCATTGTGCGGCCCTCCACTGCTGCGGATCTATTGGCGCTCACAGGCGGCGCAGGTTCAGGTTCTGCCGCGCCCTACCTCCAATATCATGTTACCGCCAAGGTGTTAGGCTGATCTGTTCGCAAAGTCGCTCCGGTTGCTTCCTTTACGTCGCGTAGACGGAAACGCTATACGCCGGCTGTTGAAACAGGCTCCGCGAAGCATGTTACAGGGTGGCGCACCTCGATCGCTCCGGCCAATGGGCATTTTTGGGTCGGTTGTACGAAAATGTATTAGAAATTTTCAATTCAAAAATACCTTCCACCTCTGTGCTATCAATTCGTCTTTTCGTGACCACCCTGTAGAATGTTTACACGTTTTAATAATAATTAAATAGTGAAGAACGGTCATGTGCACGCCCCATTTATGGCAACCGCGTTAGCGTCAATTTGGCCATGTTTCTCGCTTTATAACTTAAAAGCCACACAAATATTGCATCATGTTTTTGCAGACTCTGTTAGTACATATTATAAACGTTAAGTTTCAGAGAGTTTAAAAAAAAATTAAAGATGGCCTTTTTTTTAAAGGATTTTCAAAATAATGCATTTTTAGTTAAATGCCTCTGTGTGAGCAATTCTTGTAAAGTTCTCCCGCTAACCAGGACAACAATATTTTAAGCAAAGATGAAATATATACAGGGCAACACACTGGCAAAGTTTGAAGACTTTAGCTTTTACAGATACGCAGAAAAATATTTTTTAATCTAGAGCATTATTGCGCAATGTGCCGTGTTCGCGATTTTTTTTTATCAAAATAACTACCCTAATACTCGGTGATAAATACTTTTTGTCCATTGCTCTTATGCCTAATTTGTCAGTGAATATTTCAAGACCCGTAGTAAGAACAGTGTTTTTGGGGAAGCCGCCCGAAATGTCAACATCGCGCGATACGCAAAACGCGCGCGTGACTGAGGGGGTGCTTACAAATTTTTTTCGCAAAGACAAAACTTTTTTTTTTCCGAAAACAAGAATTGGTTTTATCCTTCTGGGCATAAAGCCAGTAAGATTTATTTTTTTCATCGAAATCAAAAATGGTCACCGGACATGGTTGTTCGATCTTATCTGAAAACGCCCTCCTGTCATTTTGCACTAATCTCAAATAAACGTTGCTACAAAAAAAAGGGTTTCCCCCTTTTCTTAACGTAACAGCACGCTTCCTAAAAGCGTATGGTGACCACAGTAAATAAAAAGATTGAGCCACCATCTTGGCACCTCGAGCCTCAGAGTTTTGTTATCTCTGGGAACATACAGTGACCCGCTAAAGGGTGGCGCTGTTTTCGTGTTTACCTTGGTCTCGGTGGACGCCCGCGACCGAGGTTTCAAGGGTGAGTTTCCCATCTGAGTGTTTTAGAAACGTTGGCGTCGGCCAATCATCAGACCTCCAGGTCACATTTTGGAAACGACCATTAAAGTGTGAAATAGAAGCATTCAATCTCGCAACAGCAATGATCGTAACTTCGCAGTTTGCTCTGGTTCGGAGCGCACGGTCGTTTATTCTACCGTCGAATATGGACGCGACAAAAACCTCACATTCTCCGACTTTCCAGTCACCAAGAGTCACACATTTACAGCGGAGCAGTTAAGGGCTGTTTTCCCCAGGATCGTGGTCCCCGCAAAGAAATGTCGACACAACACTCTGGACAGCTACCGCCATCTACGAGCGACGGCGGCAAGCCACGTATCTGGTTGCCGCCGTCGCTCATAGATGGCGGCAGCCTTTCCACTCTGGTAGAGTTCCTGTATAGGCTCCCTACGGGAGCCAGAGTTGCGCGTTTGATTCCACATGCCGCGTGCCGCCCTCGCCGCTATTCGCCGAGATCCGATCACGTGAGGAGCCGTATCAAGTGTCGTGCAGCAAAGTAGACGTTGCACGCGCCCCGGCGTACGTTCCCAGGCTTTTGAGCCCGCCGCGCGCCTCGAACGCGCGGCGCTGCTATTCGCCGAATTCAGTCACGTGAGGAGCTGGATCCACATGCCATGCGTGAACGCGCAACTCTGGCTCCCGTAGGGAGCCTATACAGGAACTCTACACTCTGGCAGAGCTTGCACTCTGGCTTACTGACTTGCGGTCGGCCATTACTTTCCATTGTACAGCTCCGCTGGTCTTCCTTCTTCACCAGGGCGGAAAGGCTGAAAAATCTTTTACTCTGTCGACGCTAAAACGGCTTAAATTAGTTGATTCGCAGTTTTAGAGCTCAAGACCACCGTTAGGGGCGGTTTCGCGGCCTGTGGTTGGCCACAAGATGGTCGCCTATTCAACACCAATGAATGGCCAAACTCTCCCAATATACGGCTCCGGACTAGGGGATCACGCAGCGCCACCTAGTTTGCGTCAGCATCGCCACCAGCTCGTCTTGGAGCGTCTTCAAACGGGCGCGACGCTATCACATGGAGTCGCCCAGGCGGACGCGTCTGCCGCTTTCGGCAATTCTCGTCTAGGTGACACGTGTTTATCCGCTTCGGGTGGGTCCACGTGGTGTATATGCAGCGTGCTTTTCCCGATTTTCAAGACAAGGAACGCGCCCATGCTGGGCTGTGGCGACCGCGCGCAATGTTGCCAATTCGAAACCATTGCCAAGGTGCTTGTATAGACCATTTCATTTAGCGCTCTCTGGGTGCGCGCCATTTTGTTCGACAGCAGCGCCCTCTCAATACATCCGGGAAATTCAGCGGGTTCGGCGGGGTAAAACGAGAGAGAGTGCACGCGCCTGACTCCGCTAGCAGACGACAAACCGGGAGGTTGCCATTCTCGATCTTTGGGCTGTACCGGCGGGCTGTACGGAACATCGAAATCTCGCTCGTGGCTGCCATTGTGCAGTGGTTTGCGTTCTTAGAATAGTTATGGAATAGTTTTCGTTACTTAAATAGCAGTTGAGGCAGCCTGCAGTATTACCCTCAACTACTGCGTGTATTGCGGCAGGAGAGCACGTTTTAGGGGCGAAGCTCCTTAGGGTCTACCCTTGTCCATCCGTCCGGCGTCCGTGCTTACATCGATTGCCATCCCATCTGTCTTCTTAAAAAAAGAAAAAAATGTTTGCGCAGTCGACAGGATTCGAACCAGTGCGGGGAGACCCCATTGGATTTCTAGTCCATCGCCTTAACCACTCGGCCACGACTGCGGGACGAGTCGGGGGCTCTGAGATGTGGTAGTTCTCTTTCTGACATGGACCGTTGACTTAAGCGGTGGATATGCGTTCCCACGGCTTCTTGCGGATCCAAGCTGATCCGCTAGATTCACCCACCATAAAGCAGTAATAATGAAGTCGAAACGCAACCCGGAACTCAGCACTACCTATGAGCAATAAAAAACAAATCAGCACCATCAGCACTACCTATGAACAATAAAATCAGCATCATCAGCACCACCAGAGCTTCGCCCCAATCAACATCATTCACCACGTGGAGATGTTTTTATTTATCATTTCAGATTTCCACTCATGGTCGCTAAAAGCCTACACCAGTACGAACTTTGTATAGTAAAAAAGGTACAGCAACCGGATTTACTTTTCGCCGGATAGACCGGCCAATCTGACACAGTTTTTCCCTATTTTTTTATTTGCACGCAGGTAATAGCCCGATTGGTCCCTGTTAGTCGTTTTATCTAGCATAGTATTACACGATAACTGGCATACCAAAATCTGCGCATCTGCGCTTGAAATTTCCAAAATGACGCGATTTTAAACAGAGTTTGCACGCCAGCTGGATGGTAGGTACAGCCCACTCGGCGGAGCAGACGACATGCGGGGTGAGAGGGGGAGGGCATTTTTTTCTCTCTATTACCCTCTCTGCTATGACCCTAATGAAACGGTCTATAGACCGTTCCACTAGGAAGAGCGGAGAGAGGAAGAATGCCCTCCCCCTCTCAGCCCGCGTGTCGTCTGCTCCGCCGAGTGAGCCGCACCTAACATTCGAATGGCGTTCAAGCTCGGTTTAATATCGCGTCATTTTGGAAATTTCAAGCGCAGATGAGCGGATTTTGATATGCAAGTTATCATGTACTACTCTGATCGATAAAAAGACTAACCGTGTCCGATTTCGCTGTTACCTGCGTGGAAATAACAAAAAACAAAAGAAAGGGAAAACTGTGTTAGAGTGGCCGGTCTCTCCGGCGAAAAGTAAACCGGGATGTTGTAGATTTCTTACTGTACAACGATACAAATTTCGTACTGGTGTAGGCCTTTAGCGACAATTAGTGGAAGTCTAGAATAATACATAAAAACGTGTTCTCCTGACGTCATAGACGCATTGGGTGAGGTAAGTACTGCCGGCTGACTCCACTGCTATTGAAGTAACGAAACAAAGCTACGCTTCACAACCACTTCACAACAGCAGCCACGAGCGAGAGTTCGATGTTCGGTACAGTCCGCCGGTACTCCCCGAAGATGGAGAGCGGCAACCTAACGGTTTTAAGTTTGCAAGCGGAATTGGGCGCGTGCCCTCTCTCTCGTTTTACCCCGCCGAACCTGCTGAACTTCCCGGATGTGTGGAGAGGGCGCTGCGGTCGAACAAAATGGCGCCGCCCTGAGAGCGCGAAATGTAATGGTCTATTAGTCCCGAGAAGTTTGCGTGGCGCCCCCTTACGGCGAACCGGGGTGACGTCACGGAGAAGACACAATTTTCCCCCGACTCGCCCCGCTCGCCTTGTGGAGGCTGTGACGGCGTTAGCTGTCGGCGCGCTCGTTTCTATTCAATTATTCTTGTGCGCGTTTTTTGTATGAAGTGTAAATTTTCATATGTGGCTTTATTGAGGTATGACCTATAACTGCAGGTGAAACTACAACCAACATTTTAGGCATGGTTGACAGAGCAGGCAACGCATGAATCGCAGCTGGTATATGAAAATGTAGAAATATGGCCGAAATTGCAGGAGCATCACTATAGATTTACATCTCACGCAATCAATGCTGCTGATGGTCTGAATGAATTGGCAGGTTATGTATACTATTTCGTTTGTTTCGTTTTTGTACCTCTGTTTTTAAGCAAAAAAACTACGAAGTAGTAAAGCTGCATGCTGCTCAAGCAACATGTTAAATATAGTCTGGGCCATGGAGAGAGAATCACAAGTGAGACAGCCCAAGTACAGAGGCAAAGTAAAGAAACGATGAACATTTATTTATATACATTGCTCGCATTTGACCTTTGCTGTATTCGGATAGTATTTCAATGGACTCCACTGGTGGTATATATGGGCTTGTTTATATTATCCCTCAAGTACAACAAACGTAAGGGAAGGTGTCTAGCCCGTTATTAGTCACTTAGGCTCTAAAATTGAGATTTTAGCTAAATCAAATTGTCATGAAGCTAAAATACCAAAAGCTTTTCTCACGCAAACTGTCACCCTTTGCAGGTTCCACATTTTCTGCTTCTAGTGCGGCATCTACCACTGGACAGCCGTTTGAATGCTCGCTGTTCCTCCTATTTTCCTCTGTTGTCAGTTAGTCCAGCTGTAGGGAGTTTGGAGGCTGATGAAGTTTTCGGGAACCTGCAGCAGTGTCTCTTTTAATTGGAAATGACAATTCAAACTGAACGGTGTATTTTCCGAATACACAAGGCTGAAATAAAGAAATATCAGGAAAAAGTAGAAACATTCAAAATTACGGTACTACCTGTTCATATTTTTGGAAGTTTAATACATCTCATACTGGCGACTGCGGCAATTCGGAGGTTTTTCCTGCTACCATACAAACAAATTTCCAGTAATTGTGCATCTTCTGAAAAATAAAACATGCCTGTATGCGTGTACGTACTATATCATTATTTCACAAAGACGCTACATTTATGTAAAACAACCCTGTTCCACGAGCACTTCAAAGGTCTTCAGACCCATGACATTTAAGACATCTGCGAACCAGCGCATGCAGAGTGGCACGCGCAGAGTTGGTGTTGCAAGCTAGTCGACTGCCCAAAGACCTTTGATATAAATGTCATTTGAAATGTCTGCGAATTGGGGTGTAATAAGGTCCTAACTAATAAACATCAAGGAACAGAATTCCAGCGTATGAAACTTCTACGCCGCCGCCTCACCGACCCCTCGCACGATTGCTTGGTGCCGCGTGGACCGACCAGGAGGTTCATCGGAGGAATTGCCTCCGCCGATAACTTTCGGGATTTGTAACCCAATTATAAAGGTAGAAGTGACAAGCACATTTATAAAAGGTACGGAAGCACGTCGGTATCGACCTATACCCAGCGTCTTGTACACCGGATAAATGAGGTCCCGCTCCTCGAAGTGCTTACGGCACTCAACGGCCAAACCAGAAAACCGGGGCGGGGAAATGAGCCGGATGCGAGATCGGCCAGCGGAGTCCTTCCCCTGACGTTACGGTATACCTCACCCAATCAGGGCGCGGCGACCGCAGCGACGCTTGTGTTCGCTCTCGGGGCTAATAGTGCCTTCCGTTTTGAAGTCAAGAGTAACATCACGTACCGCTCAGGCCACCACCGATGATGATCACCGACGTCCTGTGCACACTGGAAGAAGGCATCTTTCCCGGATTTCCTTGTTCTCTGCGTCCCCTCGGTTCCACTTTCATGATGTGTGCATAGGCCCGGTGGCGAAACTGGAATGCCAATTTCCATTAGTATACATGGGGCTTCGATTGATTCTTACGGGGTGCAGCATTATACCTCTTGCTACCAAATCCGGGTTAAGCCTTTAATGCGACCGCGTGAATCGGCTTCGTAACGTGCCGGAGTAAGATTTCCCACAGAGGTGCTGAAGGTGGTGAAAGTATCGCGTCAGAATTAAGAACAAAAATACGAACTTACCAGGGTGCTTTCATTTTAAATCGAACACGCCTGTCGCGATGGTTTTTTTTTTTTTACTTTAATCAAACAATTCTATATTATAGCTCCACTTCCGTAATTAACATAGCCGCTTTTAGAAGTTCGTACAAACAATTATTTTTCTCCACAAAACTTGCGAAGTGGAGCAAGGTAAAAAGTTACATCTTGGCTGCTTGCTTTTTTCCCCAGTCCTGAAGGTTGTTATAAATGTGTAAAAACGAAAACACTCGGATTAATATTACTTCTAAATTGTATGACGCAGCGTATTTCATGCCAGACATACGTAAAAGCATGCCAAACATCACATCTTTGACGTTTTGGTGGGATATTTGTAACCTTGTATAGTATGATTCATCGTGTATTTAGTATACTAAATACTATACGCCTGTAGACCTATTCCCGTCTCCAGCTCGTTGTTCGCCCTCCCGCGGCGGAAAAGGGAAGCGCTCTAGTGAGAATCCCCCGGTTCTCCTAGGAAAGGTCACGGCGGAACTGGTCGCGATCATGACTCACGAACAGCCATTTCTGAATGCAAGCAACACTTTTCACTGACCCGATAGAGTGCTGCAGCCGGCATGTGACTCTACCTTACTAGGCAGTTTTAATATTGCGTATAGAAGCAAACGCAAATGCTGTGCGTTTGCGTTAGAGTTGCGTGCTCCACGCTGCACATGCGCGTCGTTGCCATTCGCCAATCCAAAGCCGCAATTTCGGGCTCCGCGCACGCGCAGTGTGGAACACGCAACGCTAACTCATACACAAAGTGCTTGCGTTTGCTCGTCTTACGCAATGCTAAAACATGCGACTGTTTCACCGGTTTTCCAACGCTAACGAAAGGTAATGCGATGAGCAGACGTGCACGCTGGTGGGCGCTCCTTCGAGCGGGAAAGGCTGAGATTGGCAAAACGGCGGCAGCGTAAAATTTAAGAAAAGAAAGGTTCTATGGCCAGCTTTCTGAGACACGCTGTTTTAGTTCCCGATTCTCACGACACGTAGCGTATCAACCTTAAGCAAGATAGAGTGCCTTCATTCACACGCGCGCTTTTGCTTGAGTGGTGACATCTCAGCCATTTTTTCGCAACGATGTTTTTTTATGCATTTTGAAGCGCGCGCAATCTGGTGTCACTCAGCTCGAGCGCGTAGCTTTGGCTAATGCATAGAAGCCATTTTACCGCCCAAGTCACGCACCGAGTGCGCGACTTGCAACAATCGATGTCTTCACCTTCAGACAGACAGACATGTTGGCACCGTAGAGCAAGATAAAGGGAGAATTCGAAGCGCGCGACCGTTATCTGAACCTCCTCTCCTGTGCATCTCTCCGGTCTCCCACCCTTTTCACCGTTTGCGTCTGGCCAAATACTTTACTAGGGGAAATGCATTCCACTCCGCTCATTTGCATTAGACAGAACGCTTACAGCACCGAATCCAGCCCTGACGGAGGGGAGGTCCGCACCGAGTCTTCTTTTTTCTTTTTTTGACAAATAAGTTATCATCATTATCAGTTGCAGACAATTCACGACTACGCGCTATGCTACGCCGGCGGTCGGTGCGCCAGTGCGAGCCAGTGTCTCGAGGTGTGAAACAACGTCAAATGTGTTGGAGTGGTGTTTTCGTTTGATACTTTCTCGAAACGATGCACACGATACACCCCGAGTTTCAGCAAACATTAGTTTAGTTTAAGTTCTGAATTTGGCTTTTAGAAACAAAAAATCTCCCCAATTATGTGTATTTTGCCATTTTGCGTTCAAGAGAGAATCTGTGATTTTCTGTATTGCGTATGTTATTTCAGTGATGTGTACCACTAGTATGGTGTAGTTTTGTAAGTTGTATCCTCTAAACGAGGGAACACTATTACTCTTTCTTTTAAGGCGCTACCGGCTGTTGGTCAGCAAAGCATTTTGTCTTAAGCCCTTAGTTTTTAGTCCTTATTTATTTGGCTCTGGAGAGCCGCGGCACCGCGGAAAGGCAGCCGCTCGTACGATGGAGGCCCGCGGTGCCGCGTCTAGTGAACATTATAATGTGATGAGTATATACATGCATGATGATGACGACATGGATTGTTGGTATTGGGGAGGATGGCAGTCATATTCGCAGAAGTCCAGATTTCGTACAGGTGGGTTAAGCGGGTGAGCAGCGAGCCATGAAGATCTGCCACGCCGTTCGATCGGTGCATGAAGGAGCCCCAGGAACATGATGGCGCTGGTGCTCACTGGGGTCCACTGGGGTCGAAGCATCAGGCTCCAAGAAGGCAGCCCATTCAAAGTAGAAGCTGCCGCTTCCGAGGAACCAGGGCTCAGATTGAGGCACCGCCGTCGCCCGGTGTTTCATCCTCTCAACGTCGTCGTCGTTGTGTTCTTTATTTATACGCGTATATATGTAGAAATCAAATAAGATAGATAAAAAGACACACCATCGAATGGCCAGCGGCGCGCCGTTCTAGTTATATTCTGGTTATTTCTAGTTATTTCTGGTTATACACGCCTGAAAGAATTTTGTTCAGTTTGTGTCTGTAACCGAGCTAAAACTTTACGTACACAGACAAATTCAAAGCAAAATATATATAATGCAAGTGTTTCTGACCCTACACAACAATTGCTAATATTTGAAATCCAGGGCACAAATTTTGAATGTAAACATCTAATTATTATATAGTCATATTATAACCGGCACATTCTTAGTCAATATGCTGTCACAAACGCATCGTACAAATCTTTTTTTCGATAAGCCTATGTAAAGGTAGCTTGGCCGCAAGCTTCTTGGTGCACGGCGGAGTCCTAACTTTACAGGGGCAAGAATCGGGCCGAATTTGAAAGTCTCGAGGAATAAAAAGTATTATTTAAAATACCGAAATTATAAATGCGGTGTGTGCTATGAGTTGGCAGCTATTATTTTCCTCGGGAACTTTACGATTCTTCATTTCATTGAGAAGAAATTTAAAATTTTGTCAAAGTGGCCCATTTTACCCAATGCAACAATATTATATCGGGCCCGGGAATAAAAAGTATACAATCCTGAGGTTCAAGTAGGTAATAAATAAGAGTGTATTAGTGTCCTCTATAAATATCCCGGGGAACTTAAGGATTTCTGCAGTAGTTTGGCTGAAATTATCATTTTACTGCGTCTTCCTGAGAATAGCCAAGAGAGGGCGCAAGGAGACCGTGTCCAGGAATGCGGGAGTAGTTTTGTGATTAAAACAACAACAACGGAATCCGTTTTGTTTTTGTTTTTTGAGACATTTGTTTGAGAATAATTGGTGGCGAGTTTGGAAGTTTTTCTGGTTGCCCAAAGTCGAGACTTTGACATTACCATCTGCTTTACCCACGATTACTGTCATTTTACGAAAATTTCTCAGACTACTTAGAATGTTTAGACTACTTTTATTTTATAACTTCTTAATTAAGAATGCTGCAATTGGCACAAGTTATGATAATTTGCAAGCTTTAGATTTCCATAGTTGTTCGCGTGTTTGAAATTGGATCATAAGCAACAAATTATATTATTTAGAAAATATATTCGTTCGAAATTGCCGTAAGGTAAGCCCCCAAAAAACTCCAGAATAAAAAAAAAATACCATTTAGCCATAATAGTTAATACAGAAAGCTCTTATTTTGATTTCTTTTTAGCAGATGAAAACCTCGGACATCGTTATCGAGATAGACATAAATACTTGATGTAATATAAAGTCCTAGGCGTCACGAGTTGCCTTAGAAAAGCACACACTTCTGTTGTCTGACTCGGAGTTTTGTTTTCGTTTTTTTTTAATGAGAACCGCCTTTCTTAATTTATACGTTTTGTGAGCATATTCTATACTAATCCCCCGTAGCGATAACTTGTAAAATGTAGATTGATTTTATTATTCTTCTGCTGGGAATAATGCTAAAGCAATTAATCATCTAAATCTCCAAAAGCCCATTAAGGGGCCTGCGATTCATTATTTCACATGACATTTATTAGAGTAAAAAAAGGCTCCAAGAACACACAAATACCAGCGCAGATTTTTTCAACAAATGCAATGTTCTGTTACCTCTGAAGTGTAGGAAGACGCTATTTTTAAAGGAACACCCCAAGTAGCACAATACCCTGGCTCTAGCTCGCGCCAGGTTGGGCAGCCAAGGAAACTTTCCTTGGGCCATGCTTGTTTTGCACCAAGGCTTCAGCTAGAGCCAACCTGGCATGCCAAGATTGGCAGTAAGCTGCAATTCCCCGTCTAGCCAATCTGGGCTCCATCCTGTAAATACAGCGTGGGCCAGGGTGGCTGTTTCCTGGTCAGCCAATCCTGGCTATACGGGGTAAATACAGCCCAGGCCAGGTGGCTGCTTCCGGGTCAGCCAATCCCCACGTAGTGCGAGAATGTTCTGAGAACATTCCGGGAATGTTCAGAAGAACATAAGCAACATTCTTGGAATGTTGCAAATTTACGTAAGAACATTCTATCAATGTTGTCAGAATGTGGTGCAGGCACTTATCGCTACATTCGGGGAATGTTTTCAAGGAGATAGTCTTAGAACGTTCTGAGAACGACAAAGAACATTACCAAGACATTCAATCAACATCCTGACAAGGTTCTAACAACGTTCTCAAAACATCCAAAGAACATCCGCAACTTTCTTTATTAAATGTTGCAAAGTTATGCAGGAACATCCTTTTAATCTCCTCGGGATGTGGCGTGGGTACATCCCTACATTCAGGATATTTTTGAGGGTTATTTGCAAAGATTCTACAATTGCGGTTTGCTTCGAAGCACCAATGAGCCGTACTACATATACACCTTTTTCGTTTAGCCTCGTACCCAGCCACGTTGTCCCCATATCCGGTATGCGTTCCGAAAAAAAGCAAGCGATTTCAACCCGGAAAAAGAAAGAAAAGTATGGAAAGGACATAGCAAGAAGGAATGACGGTTGCAATTAAAATGTTAACATGTTCTACGGGTGAGGCGAGAGGAAAGCGATGTTTTGACGCATACCGGAAGTTCCTGAATTGAAGATGGCGGCGCCCACGTAGAAAGGGTGTATATGGTTAAGTTAAAGATCCTCACCGGGCGATCAATAGTTTTTAATCAAAGATATGTCTAGAAGGGGCAGGCACAAGATTCCCGCTTTCCCAGCGCACCAGCCTGAGCATGTACTAACTGTACTCCTGCCTGTCACTTGTCAACTTCTTTCATTCAACATGTACCGCATACATAACCGATTACTCACTCTGAGCTTAAGAACAGATACACATGGCATCCCACACGCAACTGCAGGATATACCTTTTCGTTTTAAGGTAATAACCCCACCCACATGCTAAAAATCGGGTCTATTCGAAACTGCACCTCTACATACCCAGTGAGTGGCAAGTTCGTTATCAAGTTTTGAAAACCATTGCTTTTCTTCTACACCTCATATCACATTCCTCGGTAGACTCGTATAAGATAAAGCTGATCTCTTATGCTAAGCTTCCAGAAACTCCACTTAATTTGCAAATTTTTTGGCACAAAGTGGCATATAGTGGATGGTGTTTCGAACCACAGATTGCGTGAGAGCTCCGTAAAGTTGGCTTCACCTGCGAAATTTTTAGGAATGTTCGCAAGCGACGTTCCAAGAATGTTGCTCATATGAATGTTCGAAGGCGAATGTTTCAAGAACATTGTGCATACGAATGTTCGCCAACGAATGTTCCTAGAATGTTGAGAATGTTCGCATAAGAACGTGCCTAGAACGTTCTGAATGGTGTTTTAACGTTCCTTCAACATTCAGAACAGCCAGGGAATGTTCGCTCGAAATTGGCTGCTACGTGGGTCCTGGCTATATGGGTAAAAAGAACACGGACCAGGGTGGCTCTTCACGGGCGAGCCAGTCTTGGTGATGATAAAGTTGCAGTATGTGTTTTTCTACTTTTCTTTTGAAGGAACAAATATGCGGTCTGGCAACATGGCCGAACGCTGGCTGTTTCTTGTATTGGTTGGGCCAGGGAATCTCAGTGAATCCCCAGGGAAGCACACATCCTGGCAGTGGCCTGTCTATCTCAGCCGGCCCTGGCCGGAAAAATGCGAGCTCCAGCCAAGGAAACGCACTTCCTGACAGTGGTCTGTCTATATCGGCCGGCCCTGGCCGGGAAAATGCGAGCTCCAGCCAAGGAAACGCACTTCCTGGCAGTGGTCTGTCTATATCGGCCGGCCCTGGCCGGGAAAATGCGAGCTCCAGCCAAGGAAGCCCTTCCCTGGCTGTAGCATGGAAACATTGGGCCAGGAAATACAATGAGGTGCCAGGCTGGGGGACGATCGTATTCCTTGGGCGATGCTGGGCCCGCTTACTACAATCAAGCGCCAATATTGGCCCAAGCTGGCCGAAGAAAGTGTGCTACCTGGGACTGCACCCTCCAAAATATTTGTAAGTTCCTGGATCGGACATGCCTGTCACAAAATAAAGTTTCCGCGTACAACTTCTTTAGCATAATAATTACGCGGTGAGGCACATTTGAGGTAGGAGAGAAACCGAAATGAACACCTATATCGAGAAATTAAATCCAAAATTTAAGCTACTTCCGGTTTCGTTCTCTTAATTAAGACGTGCCTCCCGATGTAAATATTGCGCTAAACACAGTTTTTGCTTTCCAAATAAAGAAATGACATACGCGCATAACACCCTAGCTGCCTCGTATGAGCGGGAATAATTTGTGTCGCTCAGTGAAGCGAGTAGACCTGACAGGGCTCAGCAACTGGTCTACGGGCACGCATCCCCGACCCTCAGCATAACCACCACCTTTGAAAACGAGTGGCGCCACCTGTAGACAGTTGGATTCGCGAATACATGAGCTACCGACTGGTACCATTTAAGTATAATTTAGTTTTACAAAACATTTTATATTATTTTTAAATTATCTCAAAATATAAATTTAGCTATAATTTAAAAATATTTCTATCTTATTAAACATTATTTCTTAACAAAAAAACATTTTATTTTGTTTCTGTTATTCCGAAAAATGTTAATTTTCTCTTTGCCTAAATAAAGCTCCCCATTGTTTTGTATTTTCTTTAGAAACTGTTCAAAAGCATATGAAAGCATCCGAATCGGCAAAAAAGGTAGCTTCGCAAGTCGGCATTACTGCAAGGATTTTTAACCCTAAAATTCCAAGGGAATGCTTAGAATGCTAAGTGCTTGGGAACAGAAGGGGCGACAGAGAATGGCGGTGGAGAAGGGTGAGGGGAGGGGGTTATATGTGGACGTGCCTCCATTAGGAATAAATATCTGCCCCTACCCCTCAGCTGATATTTTGCATTACTGGCAACGCGCTATTATTGAGTATTATTATTATAAATATTATTATGATGATGACTATTAATAATAATAATAAATTATTATTTTTTTTACTGAAGCACTTATTCTTTTAATTTCTTTTACACATAAAATGACTAGTGGGTGTATTGTGTGAAATGTGTTATTTCATCTTATGCATTTTATTTTTTTGTGTGAACACACCCTGAGTGAATTTGCCTGACTCAGCAAGATATATTCGTGTCTTCAATATGATATTTCTTGTTGCATTTTTGCGTGATTTCGTGCGCGAAAGTGTGTGCCACTCAGTGTTCTTTTTTTTTATGACTCATCTTCAAGCTACATACAAACACGACTAAAACAACAACTCTAACTTTTCGCGTGTACTCTGATGAAACATTGAAATGTGTGTGTGTGTGTTTGTTTTGTTTTTCTGTGCACGTGATGTGAGTCCCTGCGAATATCCGGTCTGCCACACCAAATGCTGGATCTGGTCCCACAAGCCTCTGCTGCTTTGACCAGAACCGACACTCAAGTGGTTATACTAGGATCATGTGACGGGCTAGTTGGTTATACATTACAAAATTAAAAGTAGCGCTAAAGACGAGGACAAGTAGAAGACACAGACACGGACAGGCGCTGACTCACAACTGATATTTAGTGAAGAATAAAAGGAAGATAAAGCAGAAGTGCAAGGACATATACGAAATGAAAAAAAGACTAACCAAAACGAAAGAAAGCAACAATTATTTTTGACTTCAAAATTAAGAAATGAGAAAAAAAGCGCAGTAAAAAATTTAAAATTTTTACACTAAAAAATTTGAATGAAAACCTACCCCAATTAATTGAAAGAAAAAAAAAAGAAAGAGGAAGAAGAGGACTCTGAAAATTAATCTAGTTACACGAAGTTCTCACACAAAATATTGTAGGTAGTGCCATTCCTTCGACGATAAGGCTACCGACGGTGCACTGATGCATGTACTATCCCCTTTAGCTGCAATGACTTGCGCCTCATAAATTTCTCTTGTTCTTTGATCACTGAACTTCCTTAAAATTTTTGTTCGATGGAATAGGGGAGTACACTTGCAATCTCGTACGTGTAAAGCAATATGTCCCGCCGGTGAAGACTTAAGAGACAGTGCAAGCTCTCTCAATCTCATGTTCACACACCGGCCAGTCTGACCCACGTACACCTTCCCACACGAGAATAAAATCTCGTATACTACGCCTCTAAGGCAGTTCACAAACTTATTAACATGCCTGACATCGCATTTGTCCTGTTTGTCGTGTTGAGAATTGATTTTCGGACACAGCTTTTTCAACTTGTCAGGTGCAGAAAGCACCACCCTGACATCAAACCTGTTGGCTACCTTTTTCAAGTTGTGTGATATGGAAGGAATGTACGGCACTATGGCTGGTCGGCTCCTCTTCTCTTTGCTTCGGTCTTGTATTTTTTCATGCATTAGTATATTTTCGGCCACATCCGTCAAGATGGACACGGGGTATCCCGAACTTTGCAGTCGCTGGATTCGGTTGGTGAAGCTTTCTCCGGCTGAATGGTGACACGACTTGTTTAACGCCGCTCTTAAGCAATTGGCCACGATTCCTCTTTTGGTGAGTTTGGAATGTGCTGAGTCGAATCGGAGTAGCTTTTTCTTTGATCTTGTTGAATACATCCAGCACAAATGGTTGTCCTGGAAGGTCATTTGCAAGTCTAAAAATTGAAGGACGATGTTTGTGGGAAGTTCATGTGTAAATCTGAGTCCTTGGGAATGTTTCACAAACGGTGGCGTGAATGTCGTGAACTGCTTTGGTGTTGCTGTATTCCGGACGATTAGTGAGAAGGACGAGGTAGTCGTCGACGTATCTAAAAATGCGTGTGACTTGGCCGGTTGGAAGATTATCGGCAATAACCCGGTCGCACTTGGACAGGAAAATGTCACATAACACTGGGGCAACGCATGACCCTATGCATATTCCCTTTCTTTCAACGTAGTTCTTGCCATTAAACGTGACTACAGTGGATGATAAGTAGAACCTTAAGAGCTCTAGAAATGATTCTACCGGAAGGCCACAATTATTTTGAAAGTTTATTGCTCCATTTGCTTCAATAGATTAATTTACTGCTTCAAACAATCTAACTCTATTGGTATCTGATAAAGAAGGTAGGTTTGCTGTAGCTCCTAGAACGACCTACCTAGAGAAGGCTGGAATAGCCATTTCAGAAAACTTCAAACAGTTATCAGGGTTCAAAGCTAGACCAATGAAGGCCAAGGCGCTTCAATTTCTCACGAAATTGAATTGATACAATTAAAGAAATAGATAACGTCTGCAATAGAAGACCTACTAGATATTTTCTTTACTGCCAAAACGCACAATAAATAGTGTCCTTTTCGCGCAATCGTCACGGAAAGGGGTTCTTGGCAGGGAGCGGTTTCACGTTTTCTTCTCCGTCAACTCTCCACTCTCCAACTTGATGATCCGTTCCTGGTACCCAATTCTGATGCCTTAATTCAATATCTAAAAACCAATGCTTCAACAGTACGTTATGGGCTCTCTCTCGACGGTGAAGTTTTATTTTATTCCATCCCACACGATGAACTGTTTGAAGTAGTAAATAAATCTATTGAAGCAAATGGAGCAATAGCCTTTCAAAATAATTGTTGCCTTCCGGTAGAATCATTTCTAGAGCTCTTAGGGTTCTACTTATCATTCACTCTAGTCACGTTTAATTGCAAGAACTACGTTCAAAGAAAGGGAATATGCATAGGGTCATGCGTTGCCCCTGTGTTATGTGACATTTTCCTGTCCAAGTGCGACCGGGTTATTGCCGATAATCTTCCAAGCGGCCAAGTCACACGTATTTTTAGATACGTCGACGACTACCTTGTCCTTCTCACTAATCGAACTACGTGGACCACTCCTACAAGCTAGGAGTCCACAACACATACCAGGAACTGGCGGACGCTCATCTAGCCAGCCAGAGAGAGAGACTAGCCCTCACGGAAGCAGGACGTCGAGTGCCTAAGCTCCCTAGGAATACCCATTCCAAGCACCTATCAAGAGATCACTCAAATGCCACAGGTACTCCGAGACAAGATCCAGACGGCACCAATCCCGCACAACATGAATCCGTCCCTGCACGCGGGCTGCCGGAAGGCACGAGCCGAGGCTCTTCAACAGACCTACGACGACCGGAAGAACGTCAGATACACGGACGCGGCAACGTATCCGGACCGGACTGCAGCGGTTGCAAGTGTCATCGACCACAATAAGAACACGATCGTCACAGTCACAGTTAAAACCACCCTTCCAGTATGGATGGATGGATGGATGGTAATGGCTATACCCTTTGTAACGGCGGCAGCTTGCGCCACCTAGCCTAACACTTCGTCATCTCTTCTTTTTTTTAATTTGTATAAATTTTGTTATAACACAACCCTCCTCCCCTTTTTAAAGTGATTCCATTGATTATTTTTATCTGTATTTGTTTATTCTTTACTAGATCTTTTCCAACAATCTTCCTAATCTCCTCTTAGTTACCGCAATTCTTTCCCTATTTATTCGTCCATCCATGTCCGGAAAACCCAGTGCCCCCTCCAAAACCGTAGTCATCCCCCCAAGAGGGTGGGTTTCCCTTTCGCGGTTGCATACGTCGCACAGAGTGTCTACTTCCTGGAATTTAGCCCTATACGTTTTCGTTCGTAGCACCCCCGTTCTAGCTTCAAACAACAAAGAGCTCCCCACTGAATTATCATACAGGTGTTCCTTCTTTATTTCTTGTTTTTGTGCCCTGTATATTGTTAAAGCTGATTTCCCTTGCATTCTCTCTTCCCACAATTTTCTCTCAGTTTCCTTTACTCCCTTTTCTACTGATATGCTCTGATCGGCTCCATCTCGTTGAATGTATTTAAATCTCAGCTTGCGGGTTCGGTTTGTCCACTTAGTGTTTAGACTTTTCATATATAGATAATTGTACACTTTCGCTGCCTACCGTGTATCCTCAATTTTAGCTAGTCTTTGTTCAAATTTTACTTTACTGATTGCCTCTCTACTCTCGAAAGTTGCCCAACCCATATCCCCCTGTACTCCCTCATTTGGTGTATTCCCATGTGCCGCCAATGTCAACCTGCCCACACTCCTTTGCTCTATCTCTAAACCTGCCTGGAATTTCTGACCTCATACACAATACCGCATTCCCAAATGACGGTCCTGGCACCATGTCTCCCTTCCATACACCCCTAACGACTTTACATCTATTGTAGTTACATAGTGCCCTGTGTTTCATGATAGCTGAATCTCGTTTCCCTTTCTTTACTACAATATCTTGATGGTCTTTTAGATACCATCTTCCCTCACTTAACCATACTCCCAGATGTTTGTACTTTTCTACGTGTTCTATCGATGTGTCCTGTATCTCCAGGGGTTCCCCCTTCTCGTCGTTGAAAACTATTATACCCGACTCGTCCCTACTGAATTTTAGTCCTAAATTGTCCCCTTCCCTGCTGCAAATCCTAATCAGTTCTTGTATTGTCTCACGACTTTCTGATACGAGAACAATGTCGTCTGCATACATTAATCCTGGCAATATTTGATTTACTTTATGTCCTTCCTCCATGTAAGTCAGGTCAAAACCGAGGTTGCACTGTTCTAACCTTTTTTCCATCTCCTGTCTCACTGAGGTATATCATAAAGGGCAGGGGAGACAATGAACAACCCTGTCTAAGACCTCTTATTAATGCTGCTGGTCTTGTAGTTTCGGCTTCTCATGTTATAAACCACCCTATTCTCCGTATAAACCCCCTTCTAGAAACTGAACCATGGTTCCCTCTAGTGACTAGTCCATATCCCTCCAGTTGGTTCCAGAGTTTTTCCTGATTCACATTGTCATATGCCCCTTTGATGTCTAAAAATGCTACCCATAATGGCTTTCGACTTGTCATTGCTATCTCTATGCACTGAGTGATTACGAATAAATTATCATCTAGTCGTCTATCTTTCCTGAAACCGTTCTGAAGCTCTGCCAGAATCTGCTTTCTCTTTGCCCATTCTTCCATTCTTCTTTTAACAATTTGCATAGCTAGTCTTTATATTACTGACGTAACTGTGATTCGTCGGCATGATTTGATACTGTCTTTTTCTTTTTTGCCCTGATATAATAATCTCATCCTGCTCAATTTCTAGTCACTGGGTACCTCCCCTCCCATACGTATCTGGTCAATCACCTGCCTTAGTTTCAATTTGCTTGTTTTGCCTAGAACGTTTATCGATCTCATTAGTATGCCGTCTGGACCTGTCGCAGTTCCAGCCGGAACCTTTCCTTCTGCTTTTTCCCATTCCCCAGTGATCATTTCCTCTTCTTCACTATTATCCTCCTCTTGTGTTGTGTAGACGCTATCACTCCCTACGGCCTGATCTGATTCTAACTCCAAAAATGCTGCTTCGATTGTATGTCTAATGTATTCTCTTACCTCTTCCCCCTCTACCTTTGTCCCTTCCAGTGTTGTTAGTGTCTGCTGGTACCCCTCGGTCTTTTTTCCCTCTGCACTGATGTGTTCCCAGAACCTTTTCGCCGCATTCCAATCCTTCTGGTTTATCTCTACTATCCACTGGACCCCTGCCCTCCCAATTTTGGCCTGTATTAATGTTGATGCCTCCCTCTTTTTTTCCCTGAAATTAGTGGCCGAGGAGATAGCCATAGCACTTTTTCCTGAAAGTAGTGGCCGAGAAGATGACCATAGCACTTGCTATCCCCAGCCCAACGAACCAATACCGTCTTGTAATCCTCACTGACTCTCAAGCAGCTATCAGACGCTACAAAGCAGGCAGGATATCCCCGCAAACAAACCAACTCCTACTTAAAAGTGGATATGGTATTCCAAACGTCAAGTTGGTGTGGAATTCCGGGACACTAATCCGTCAAAGGAAATAGACAAGCACATGCTGTAGCCCGAGCAAGTATCATCCGAGCACCTTCACTATAAATGGACCATCCTAGAACCGGTACCAAATCAGTTCTCAGAGATCCTTGCCAATCAGAGGGAAATGAGATATCATTTCCCCCCTCCCGACCAGAACCTTTCTCGCGAGGAGACTGCGGCCTGGCGTCAAATACAAACAAATACATACACACACTTAGCTAACCTGCACAAATTCTATCCCGATAGATACTCCGATAAGTGCCCGCATTGTGGGGAGTATCCGGCACTTTACCATGTAACGTGCGCATGCCTATCTAATCCCTCTCTCCCTCCTAAACCCAACTCTACCAACGGGACCTGGGAAGCTGCGCTGCTCAGCTCGTCTGTTCAAAGCCAGCGATAGCTAATTGAGCGCGCGAAAATGGCGGCGGAAAGCACTGGAGCCCTAGACTAAGGGGCCCCGCCTAGAACAAGTCTCTTCTTTTTATTTTTTATTTAATAAGGTTATTTCCTCCTCCTCCTCCTGAAGCAAACTTTCGACGTGCGTCATAGCAGACATATACCCAACGTTCAGCTGAACGACTGGGTCTTAGTTCGTAAAGGCCTGCCAGGGACAAACTCCAAGTTCCTTGGCCCTTTTCGCATTTTGAGGACGACCAGCCAGCAGGGCACTTTGAAGACCATCGGATATCTACATAGTGTTGGGCAACTAGAGTTTTCCACAATTGGCAATATTTTACTTTATCATCCCAAGAGCGATGAGTCTCAAAGTGTAGAAGTGTAAGGAGACCGAAGAAGACGAGGATTAGAGTACGATTAGAAGAGAGGGAAGATGATATAAAATAAAACAAAAAAAGCGGTCGTTTTTTTTTTTGTTTTCGTTTTTTGTAATGTGGCTTTTGAGTTTTTATATCTTGGAACACTAAACATTTTTGTATCTTTCTGAAGAATCTAACGACTCGTTCCTCCTTCCCGAAAAGTGTATGGACTCGATCCTAAGGACTGATACAAACCGGTGGACGAGATATTAAACCGGTAGACCTGGTGTTGCCTCTAGCCTTCCAGTTCCCTAGCTGCTCCAGCTTTTTTGCATTCGAACTTACTTGTGTCGAGCTTTAACAATAGCTGTCGTTCAAATTTGATTAAGTCCCTATAGGAACACAGACATAAAGAAAATATATATTATAATTAACGTTTTCCCTCTATGAAGTACCTCAACGCTGGTCTGCTCAAGTCAGCTTTGTCAAATTCACATGGAGATCAGTTCTCGCTTTGTAATTTCATATTTGAGTGCCCACATACACAAAGAAACGGGTACAGTTTACGTAGGTGCATACTGTTTCCTTATAGTTTATTTTAGACGGAATATATTAAAATGTTGTAATCTCCGTTTTGGCTTTTACGAACGTCAGTAAGGCCTCTCAAATAGATCTTATGATGTATATTCCGATTACGACTTGTTTTTTTGCAATCCTTAATGACTTTCATGGTCTGTTTTATGTTTGGACTTTAAATAAAACAATGAAGATCGTTCTTGTGTAGCACTCAGTGCCTAAGTTAAATATCTAGAAGCTTACCTTCCACCCACGGTACAAATGTCGCAATTTTGCGCATCAAAACGAGGCTGCATTTGTGTCCATTCTTACAGGCAGGTATTTTCGTGCTTGCGTAATTAATTGGGAATTACCATTACGCTAACAGAAGTGGACATTTGAAGCTGTTATCTGTCCCGGTAAAAACGAATTGACAAATTATTGACGCATATTAAGTCAGAACTCACCACACACGAAGCAGGAGCAATAAGCTGGGAATTCTCACTTGTTTGATTCGTCTCATAGGCAGTACCTAATTTCCTAAAAAATCTGTTCAATTGAATGCAACTTCGAGTTTAAAACATTCTGTCCAGCTCTGACGTTTTTTTTTTTAAGTTTTTGTTATTTATCGACAGGAATCTCCATGGAGTCGTGCCTAGTCCGCCGCCAGAAATTTCATTCCTTAACGTACTTGAGCATATCATGCTTGGAAACTGCACTTGTGCAAAAACTTGAGCTCAACTCACCGGCACAGCACGTAAAATGTTTTCAGCCCGGCGTGCGAAAAAATTCTGGATACAGCACGTTAATATTCCTCATATAAGCAGCGTTGTAAACGGGCAAGGCTGACCCCACCAGATCCACGTTGAGGCGCTTTTTCTCAAAGTGAGAACGTTTTGTAAAACGTTTAGTCAGACAACCATAGTCTTTTACAAAGTGTAAAAGTATAGTTATCTGTGAACGTCCTTCTTGTTTTTTATTTATTTTTTTACTTTAAGTGTTCATTTCGATATATCTTGTGAAGTCGGCCATCGTAAGGAGACTCGACCAACTGTGTGTTGATAAAACTGGACGCAAGCAATGTAAAACCTCGAGCAGAGGACTAGAATGATAGCTGCAAACCATACATGTACGTAACGCGTTACAAGTAACGAGTTACTTGTACCTAGTTACTATGTTCGGTAACGAGTAACGTATTTAGTTCCTTTTTTAGAAAAGGAACGAGTAACGGTATTTAGTTACTTTGAAGGCCAAGTAACGAGTAACGGTATCTCGTTACTTTTGAGGAGTAACGTGTACAACACCGCTTAAACGGCCTTGTTTTTACTCTAGCCTGAGTATGCGTCTATTGCGACAAAGGCAGATGGGCAACCGGAAAAACAAATAAACAGTATGACAGTACAGGTGGAATCTTTTGCCGTCACGTCGAGCACAGATTGTGCTTGCCACCGCGGGAGCTGAACACGTCAGTCGAACAGTTCGACTGACGTTTCCAGCGATAAACGTTGCTGTATTGAACTCTACAGCTGGGAATGTCCTTCACCAAGCGAGCACAATCAGATTCGTTGGTTGCACTTTCTAGAACCGGGCACGGACCGATTGTAAACCCGGAGGTTGCAAACACGGGAAGGCACATAACCCATTACCCGCTGTCCTCAATGAAGGCGCAGTTCCCGAAGATTCACCAGCTTTTCCTGAAACACAACACTGCCGTTCCTTCGAGCGCGTCAGTAGAACGACGCTTCAGCGCCGCCAGAGATGTATTTTCAAGGAAGCGGGGAAACAACTGATGAAAACTTCGACAGGCAGCTGCTGCGTAAGTGCAACGACTACTAAAAGGAAAACTAAAAACCATGAAACAAAAACAGTTGTGCATTCGGTCCTGAAAGTAACGTGAAAAGTAACTCGTTACTTTTCAGGTAACTCACGCGTTCCTTTTGAAAATCGGTAACGAGTAACGTATTTAGTTACTTTTTGAGCAAGTAACGAGTAACGGTATTTAGTTACATTTTTAGGTAACGTGTACATGTCTGCTGCAAACCAACACTGCCGGTTGCAAATCTTGTAATATGTCTTTTACATCCGTTAAAGATCGAGTAGGTGCGCTCTTCGAAGGAGGAAAAATACTCGACATGGAAAACAAAACAAAAATACAGGGGAGATGAGAGATAAGCAAGTATATATTCTGACTGAAATAAACCAAAATATGCAGCCCACTCGAGTGTTCTAATAACCCCCATTCCCAAAAAAATATTACACACACAGATACCTTGCCAGTAACATCGGAACGGCGGAAGGGACGGGGTGGACTGGTTAAGGCCAGCGTGATGTAGTTATGAATACTTAAAATAGATGGTGTAAAAAGACGAATGACTTTCACAGACAACCACAGTCTTTAATTTAGCAACGACGAATGTTTATTTCCGAATCAGTCCGCACCGAGCTAAAAGTCGTGTACATCGAGTGAAACCTCCCGAAGATGTGGACTTTCATAGCGGCTCCAGCTAAGCAGTACCTGGAAGTGTTCTTCTTCGCCAAAAAGGACAAGTCGGATATCCCCTTTCGCACTATCGTTTCTGAGAGAGGGTGCCGGCAAAACCACCTGGCTCTTTTTCTTCAGATACACCAACGCTCCATTCTCCCTGCCCTGCCCTTTCGCTTCTGAAACTATCAAGAGATTATAACTGCCATCCTGCCGCATCGCGTTTCTCCTCATGAAATAACCTTCTTTTAACTGGACATAGAAGATATGTATTATAACCTATATGCGGTGCCCCTTAAATTGTGTTGGAAGAGGAGATCACTGAATACGGAAAACGCGGTTTCCAAAACTGCTCCGGAGTTTTGGAAACCGCATAATTTACCGGATTCATTGAACTTCTTCAGCTACACCTCAAATCTGCGATGGTTTGGAGATGAACGAAAGTTGTGGCTGGTTTTTGCATAGTATCGTGCCTTGCGACAGTTTTAAGTAAAGCCTATTTGCCGTACGTAGACCGGACCGTGAAGACAGACCTAAAGAGCACAGCTTCACAGTGTGAAGTCTTCAGCTAAGTAGACGACTGTCATTTACCCTTAAACTAAAAAAAATGAACGAAGTTTAGAAATCTCTGTAATGTGAAATTAGAGCGCAGCTTTTGAGGAGAAGTAGAGAAGGGTATGCCCCTCCTCCTCCTCAATACCTTCTCCTCCTTCCCTCCTCCTCCTCAATGTCCTCCTCTCCCCTCCTTGTCTAATCAGCTGGGAAAATGACGTCACACGAATTGGTGTCACTTCACCTATGAACAAATTTAGTTTCTCCGCTAGATTTAGCTGAAACATTGACGTCACGTGACGTCAATTTAGTGGGCAATTTCCCCGATAAATTTAGCGGGCAATTGGCCGAGAAATTTAGCGGGAAATTAAATAGGTGTTGAAGTCACGTAACGTCAGTTTTCCTCTAAATCTAGCGAAGGATCTGAATTTGTCCGTTAAATCTAGCGTAGAAGCAGAATTTCCCCGCTCAATTTAGCGGGAAGTTGAATTGTGTTGAGGTCACGTGACGTCCATTTTCCCGCTAAATTTATCGCGGTTAGGCGGACGCCGACACAGACGACGACGGTAACGGCGACGCCGCGAAACACGGAAACGGGTACCTAAGAGCTGGGCTCTAAAAGTGGAGGCCTCTCTGCCTTCCTTCCAACAAGCAGGAGGGAAACTCAGGTTCAAGAGGGAGGACCCATCTCCAGAAGGCCTACAATTTTTGGACTTTCGACTGACCAAGACGATGCAAGGGGTTTGCTGGACTTTTCATCAGCGTTTGAAAAAGTCGGCTCTTTCGTTTAAAATGGCCCACTCCAAGTCGTTTATATTGGGGGTGGTAAAGGTCCTACTGATTTCGGCAAAACCTAAATCACGTCCGCATTCAGCAACCAAAAGAATCAACAGCCAAACTGAACGACTTCTGAGCTCGGGATATCCAGTGGAACAGATCGCCTCCTCTTTTCACCAACTCATCACACCAAGAACTACCCGGAACCTCCCACTTGCACTTTCCTGACGCATCCCACCGCGCCCGATCAGTTCCCACCAGCTTTAGCACGAAAGCCGTCTTGTCTCGCGGGTTCAAACTGGCGAGCCTGTACAATATGGTTAACCGGAAGAAGACTAAGCCACCTTGCGAGAAAAAACACACCACACCGACTTCAAAGAATGTGCGACCGAGAAGGTGTACTCGGTGCACCTCAAAGGCGGAGCTGAATACATTGGTCCAACTGGCCGATGCGCAAACGCTCATCTACGAGAGCATCAAAACTAGGCAACATCAAAAGCCGATCATCCTACACATCCCATTGCTCCCCATGCGAATGAGTGCTTTGAATGCGCACTAGACTTTGGCAGCACCAAGATCCTCTGAACATGTCATGAACGGTTCGAACGTGAAATCATCAAAACATTTTTCATCTGAAGAGCAAAGAAAAAAAAAGTATCATCGGAAGGGTGTCGAACTGGTCATTATTTCGGTTCGGTTCAGGTTCGGGTTCAGTAGCCTTGTATTTTGTTCCGGTTCGGTTCCGGTTTAGGGTAGCGCACATAATATCGCTCCGGTTACCGGTTTTAGTAAGTGCGAACCGGTTCGAACCGGTTCGAACCGGTCCCTAACTCTACTTTCGAATATTGACCGAGCACTTCCAGCAGCCTTTTCTGAGCACGAGATACTTGCAATAGACCAATCCCAAAACTGGTCCCCCTTCAGGCAGATCTGAAAACCCAGCACAGTGACGTGCCCAAAAGACATCATTAATGTGGCAAGGCTATTACTTGCAATATACTGATCTTAGGTGAACTATATATAAGCGATCGGCTTTCCTTTTTATGGTGTCTTTTGCACACGCAACTGTACAGTATTTCAAACTCTGCCAGATTAGGGCGTATTTTCGGGATGGGTCTATAGACCTTCCCAAAAAAACAGCTTGTGGTCGGTGCCATCTCTAGTGTTCGTGCGTATAGCGTGTGCTTCGCTCGCTTTCTGAAGCGACGAACACGCACATGCTGGGCTGTGAAGATCGCACGCTGGCCGAGCGGCTCACCGGCCAGCTCGGCCACTCTCAACTAGCACCCCAAAGCGTTCGCTTAGGTTAGCTAATGGCTCACATACTGAAAAAAAGTGTTGTCGAACTTGCCTTACGGGGAAGCCGCCCACCGTGTTCTACATAAATAGTTCTACTCACTAGCTTCCCAACGAACACAAACACGTGCGGAAGGTGTTTGTCTCGAAAGATAACAAAACATTAGAACGCACCAAAGATGGCAACGACCCTGAGGTGCCCCGTCTCAACTGGGCACCCCTCTCCAGAGGGTGTCGGTAGATTCTTCGCACGCCAAACAGACAACTCTCCATAGTCAACAGGTTGGCTTGCGAAAATAGAATTTAAAACCATAGAAGATCGTTCGAATTCGTGACACGCGTCCGCGAAATGCCTATCACAAAACGGTTTGAAAGACACCGCAAGTTGGGCAGCAGTCGCCGGGAAGCTGCTGCTTGCGAATGGCTGAAGTAATTTGGCGCGAAGGTTACGAGGCCGCCCGTGCGGACACGACATGCACCACGTTAAAAAACCATTCGCGTCGTATTTAAACGAATTTTAGAAGTTATTCAGGCCAAGCGTCTTTGTTTTGACACAGGTTCCGGTGGAAAAACGCTGTTCTAAAGATCTCGTGGCAATGCTTTGTCTTCTCAGATTGACATTTTATCGCAAACAACGCTCTATGCAAATGACCTGGTCTGAGGGACTCAGAACCAGTTACATAGCATGAGTTAATAACGTTAAGTGCGTCATAATATTATATAACAGTACTCACATTTTAAAGTGTCAGTTACCGAACAAAATTCAGGTAATGCCACCACAGCGAACGACGTTTCTCGAATGCTCAGTTGAACACGATAAAAGAGGACTTCAAAGAAAAATGAGAAGGTAGTTGAACAGGCAGCATGCTGGCCTTGCTAGTTTGACAAACCTACGAAAAAATATACAAAGAAACATTTTCTTCTCTCCCCCCCCCCCTCTCCTCCTCCCCCTGGCCTCCTTCCCAGGTGCGGCGCGTCGGCGAATCATCGCCGAGTAACGTTGCATCCGACGACCCATGTTTTTTTTTTGTTTTGTTTTTTTGCTAGGTAACATTCCGAACACGTTGAAGAAAAGATTGTTTTTTTCATTGAAATGGACCACAGGCGGCCCTACAAATTATACTGCCGATGCAGCGCGCTACTTGTCCCACCTTCCTTCAGCGTGTTGCTGCACTCAAGCGGAAGGTCATGTGGTGCGCTCTCGGTGCTCGATTGGCTAAATGGCCCATCGACTGCAACTGTGGTCCATCTTGAGGTCAAACATTCGCGGACGCGTAGGCCTCCGTACCTAGAGTGGCGCAATCCACTCCGACACTTGGACATTTTGTAGCCAAGCGGCCAAGGCCAAGCGGTGCTTTGAAATCACCACGCCGCTGCCGCGCAGCCAGGGTCAATCCAAGAAACAAAGTAAAGTTGAAGCTCTCAATATGCCTAAGTAGAGGTGGAAACAGAGCGAGCTCACTGCCCACGCGGTCTCCTTGTGTCTCTGCTTTTGGTGATGATGTGTTTTTTATTGCACATGCAATAAATACAAAATGTAAAAATATCTGATAGTATGTAGGATCAGTCTTGGCAATAGTATAAGAAAGAAATACGCCCGCAACCAATTATTGACGGAATTGGCCCTGAACCGCTTTCTTTGAACCGGTAACCGTCACATCAGAATATGGTTTCGTTCCGGTTTGGGTTCAAAATGAAGCGTTCGATTTCGGCTTCGGTTTGGTACCGGTTCGGTCAAAAATAACGGTTTCGATCCGGTTTTCGGTTCGGGTTCGGGTTCGGTTCGATACCCTGATCATCAGAAGTGTCAGCCCTGACAAGACGTGAAATGGAAGTTATCCGGCCAGTACTAGAAAAGGAAATATTATAAACATGGGCAGTCAGGGTACGGTGATTCAATCCTTATCAGCGCTCCGTTCGTAACCTCCTTTCCTTCAGCCCTCCCCGTTTTGGTCAGCGCAATTTTTCGTGGCCGGAAATAGACTTTCGTCGTTGCTAAATGAAAAAGTGTGGTTGTCTGTGAAGATCCTTAGTGTTTTTATTCTTTCTATTTTAAGTAGAGACAGAATTTATTAATAATGGGGGCACGTCCACATAACCTTCCTCCTCTGCGTCGCCACTCTTTGTCGTCCCTTCATCTTCCAAACACTTCCGAATCCCCTGAGCTTAGCATTTTAGGCCTAAGAAGCTTGCAGTAAAGACGACTTGCAAAACTGCCCTTTTGCCGATTCGGGTGCATGCGGATGTTTTTGAGCAGTTCTACATAATAGCAACAAAAAGGGAGGAATTTTATGATACCCATAGAGAGTTAACATTATTAAGAACAATTGAAATATAGGGCAGATGTAAACAATAACGTTTTATATATATATAGCGGATTTAATTATGAATAAATTACTTTTTTACAAACTTTAAAAGTCCATATAAATTATTTTTTAAAAAAGTAATTAAACTAAAATGTATTAATCGATAGGACATATATAGGCCTACGCGCATATTTTTAGTATGCCAATCGTACAATGAGTCCTAGGACAGAAGGCTCGAAATATGTCACCAGAACGTCAAAGATGCAATATATGCCATTTTCTAAATTTCTGGCATAAAATATGCCAAAACAATTTCGTTAAAAGAAAATGCGTCATATACTTACAACAAATCATACTGGGGGTGTTTCTGTTTTTACTTAATTTCACAACCAACATAACTAAGTTCAAAACTCAAGCAGCAAAAATAGAGCATTTCACCTTGCTAAACTAAAATTTCGTGGAAGAAAAAAATCGTAAAAAATATGAATGATGTTTTGTGCATTCAGAAAATTGGGTTGTATTATATAATTTGTTAGGCAAGTCAAAACACCAATCCGGACAAGCGTGATCGATTTCAAATGAAACCACCCACCTCAGTAAAAAGTAAAGAAAAAAACACAGCAGTGTTCCTCTATCGCAGACAAGCGCCGAAAAAAAAAGGGACAAGAAGTTGACGTAAACACTGGCGCACTCGCAGCTAACATTTATTGGAAATAAAATCATGAGCCATTCTGCTCTGTGTAGGTGTATGACCAGCGAAGCTGTTCAGCACACGACACAGACGTGACATAGAATTTTGAACAAAGGCGCGAACGCATTTACTGTCTTGACCGGTGGTCATTGTGACAAAAGGTGCGCACACACATTTATTGTTGTCTTGATCGGTGGTCATTATTTCGCGTGGACGACTATCGCCGCCCCGAGAAGCCGGAGCAAATTAGACACGCGCAATGGGACCGCTACCCGGCCGAAAGTAGACACGCGCGAAGGGACCACCACCCCGGGAGAGCGGAAGGAAAGGAAACTAGCCACGCAAGCACTTGCAACGACGACAAAGAGAGCGCGGTGAGAGCGTAGACATGGCCGACGCAGATAGCAGAGCGGCGAATCTTTGAAAAGCCTTTCTTACCTACCTGAGATTACCTACCTGAGAGTCTACTGATTTTGAAAATGCTGCCTATTGATAACAAATCTACAGAATATACCTGTTGCTAAATTACCCAATCATCAAGGAGAATGCAGGAAATGGTGTTCCACGCGCCGCACGTGCCGGCGTCTGCAGCAACACATTCTCCTCTATACTCACAAAGCCTGGCAGGTCGACGACGGAGACATACACTGCGCAATCGCAGATTTGGAGCGCGAAGATCTGGTAGCACTGAGCATCAAAGAGCAATTTCTCGGGGAACCGGGACGTCAGTGCAAAGATTTTGCAGCGGCGAGGAACCGAAACACACTTGTTCGCTCGGGCGAAGTGTGTTTCGGCGTCTCGCCGCAGCGGGGCGTCAGTCACGTGGCTCTCCTATCATCCGCTGTCTGCCGCTTCACCTTTTCCATTTCGGCGGCCGCTTCTCGCGGCGATCTGCCAGGCCTTGTCATAGGAGGCTATGGCAGCACTAACTGTTCTAAAGCAAAGGCATAAACAAATGGCATCTTGCACGCGCGTTCGTCAAAAGTTTATTTAGAGTTATTTACTTCGAATCTTTTTTACGGGGAAAGCGTGCGCATGTGGCGCCGGCGTCTGCGGCAGTAACTGTTCTAAAGCAAAAGCCTAAAAGAAATCGCATCTTCCACGCGCCTTCGTCAACAGTTTATTTTGGTTATTTACTTTGAATCTTTTATACAAGGAAGGCGTGCGCGTGCGGCGGTGCGAGCGTAGAGTTTTTGCCCACTGCACTATAGACCCTTTTTATGGCAAACGCCACCAGGTGGTTCTCCAATCTTTGACGTCCCAAAGACCTTCAAGTTTATAAAAAGAATGAGCCACGAGTTGCCAGAGCAACAAGGCCACCCTAACAGTGCTGCTTGAAATGTAGATGAAACGTTTAACCACCAATTCTCCAGGTGAACACCAAACGAACGGAGTGCGAGATCTGTTAAAATGTTTCGAGTATCCTTATAAACCAACTTGCCTCCTCCAAGATGTAATATTGTACAACCGAAGGCGTTTGTTAAATTTCCAACATTGTTGTCCGCGCAGCATTTATGTTTTCAGTGCTGTACACATAAGCAAGCTCAAAAGGCTTGAAAAGACGGTGCGACCGGAAGTCGTTTGGGACGCAAACGGCAGTTCATGTGTGTAAACAGCAAAAGGCTCTATACCTAATGATCGACGAAAGAGAAGTAAATCGACTGTACAAAACAATTTTATACATGAATCTTCGTACGCTGCCGCTACCGCGGCAGGTTATGCAATCTTAATCTCTACCGCGAAATGCATGCAGGTAGCTCCACATGCTTCGTATTGTTAGCTCTGGTATGTGACGTCACCCCCCACCCAATTCGTACTCTGTCGTTGCCGCGGCAGCTTATGCAACCGCAATATTTACCGACAAACGCATGCGGGGAGCGCTACGTGCTTATCATCTATCACGTGGTTTTGCAACTTGTTTTGTGGTTTTCTTCTTGAAACAAGTGTCAAAAACACAAGATAAAAAAAGGCTCGCGCGAATGGTCATAAGGTGCGCGCGTAGGTTTTCCTTCGACTATTTTATCTGGCGACTACTGTTCTTTTGACGGACACGAAAACACTTGACCCGCCAGTCAAATACAGCTTTGGTGTAAAACCAATCCCTTATATAGCCGTGAAAAACGTCAGTCTTGACTACAGCCGGTGTAGCCCTCTATCGAGAAATTCATATTCTTTTGCCGTTAAGGTTATGGATGTATCACTTGTGCACTTTGTGCCGTTGGCTTTGATCTCAAATGCCTCGTGTAGCTCTCTAGATTCTTTATCTGGATATATGGGTAAACATTTGGTTACGTCAAATGACGGGGAGCAACGGCAGTGTCTGCAGTGCCTGGCCAGATGTCCCGACCGGGTGGCTCGTGTTGCCGCGTTACGTCCGCGTGCGCGATCATTAAAACCTCGGCCTGTCTGACCAATGTATACAGACCCGCATGACATTGGAATTCCATAAACAATTCCCATCGTGCATTTCGTGATTTTTGGCAGTGTTTTGTTTTGGATTTGTTTGCAGCATCTGTGGGGAAGTTGATTTTACGCACGGTCTCGACAGCTTGTTAGGTGCCGAAAAAAACACCGGTGCGCCGAACCGGTCAGCCACTTTTTTAAGGTTCTGGGTTCTATCACGAGGTTGCCCATCTGTCCCTTTAATCTTCTTGACTAAGCTTTCCGCCACCTCCACCAGAACACTAAGAGAGAAACGAGCCATCTGCAAACGAGCTGTTTGTTTCTTGAAGCTTTCTTGCGCATTGTGCTGACACGTCTTCTTCAGAGACGTCTCAAGACAGAAAGAGGCCACCTCTCGTTTCGCAACCTTAAACCGGGCGGTGCTGAATGGCAGAATTCCCGTCTTGGAGCGTGGCTCGTACGTCCAGCATATGTGATCCTTCTTAAGGCTCAGCCTGAGATCTAAAAACTGCAACTGCCCCCTTTTCGGCTCATCATGCGGAAATTTCAAGCCTTCACCAGAAGATGTAAACCCATCTAGAATTATTTTGATTTCACCGCTAGCCGCTATAGCCGTCTTGCTAAGAACAAGAAAGTCGTCCAGAAATCCGAAAACTTTAGAACTTCCCTGATCTCGCAGTTTCCCAAAGTTTTTTCTCCCGCACCTATTTAGCAAGATGTTGCAGATTATGGGCGCCACGCGCGAGCCAATGCGAAATCCCATACTTTGCACAAACAATTCCTCTTGGAAAAACACGAAAGTATTATTTAAGAAGAAGGCCAAACGCTCGTTGGCAAAACGAGGATTCGAGGACTTCCACGCCGTCGCCGACGCATCGTCCTCTCTCCTCAGGGTTCGATTTGCTCCGCGTGGAAGTCCTCCAACATCTCCTGTTCTAAGCAACGAGGAGCTTCTAAACCAGTGACATCGTGGACAACTTCTTGAACCACAACAGGAAGCTTCTCACCTCGGACAAGAAAGGAGGCTTTGTGGTCGCTCCGGATGCCATCTACAAAACCAAGGTAAAAGAATTCATTCATAAGAATTTTAAGCAAGCCAGACTTGGCCCGCTGACGAAGGTGAAATCCTGCTCTTTTGAGATGTGTGGCCATATGAAACTAATGGCGCGGCAAAAGAAAAGTGTCAAGGCCAGCAAGAAACTCGAATTGGACATTTTCTTTGCCGCAAAACCAAACAAAACTGATGCCCTCTTCAGGCATATTGTGACCGAGAGGCACTCGGCAGTTTGAGATAGGTAGCTATCTTTCTAAACATTTGAGCGCCCTGGAGCTATGTAATCCATTCGCCATGCAAAATTCAGACTGCGTTATAGCTTGTCTAAAAAAAGGAAATCACGGCATGCGAACTGCATTCTCGGTAGACGTAGAGGACCATTTTTATTTGGTTGAGCATGAACACCTGTTTAAGTTCGTTAGAGAGTGCATCGAATATAACAGCGTTGTATCGCTCCAGTGCTCCTGTATTAATAGCATGGACAACTTCCTTGAGCTTTTGTACTTCTACTTAAAAACTATTTTCGTGTCCTTTTAAAGGGAACCGTTTGTGCAAAGGAGGGGGAATCTGCATTGGGTCGTGCTGGTCGCCCGTGCTGTGCAATATATATATATATATATATATATATATATATATATATATATATATATATATATATATATATATATATATATATATATATATATATATGTAGGTGCGGAGAAACATCTTTGAGAAACTGGAAGATCGGGGAAGTTTGAAAGTCTTCAGGTTTATGGACGACTTTCTTGTTCTTAGCGAGACGGCTTTAGCGGCAAGATGAGAAATCAAAATAATGCAAGATGTGTTTCCGTCTTCTGGTGAAGGCTTGAAATTTGCGCAAGAAGAGCCAAAAAGCGGGCAGTTGCAGTTTCTGGATCTCAGGCTGAGCCTTACGAAGGATCACATATGCTGGACGTACGAGCCACGCTCCAAGAAGGGCATACTCCCATTCAGCACAGCCTAGTCTAAGGTTGTGAAACAGGGGCTACCTCCCTGTGTCTTGAGGCGTCTCTGAAGAAGCCTTGTCGACACAGTGCGCAAGAAAGCTTCGAGAAACAAGCAGCGCGTTTGCGGAGGGATGGTTTCCCTCCAAATATTCTGGGGGAGGTGGCGTAAAGCCTAGTCAAAAAGATTTAAGGGACACATAAGCATGCTCGTTATAGAAGCACAGTAAGGCCAGCAGTAATTCCGTATATGCACTCCATAACCCACAGCCTTAAAAAGGTGGCTGACCGTGCTGACAAAAACAGCGCCACTGGGACAAGGACGAAAAGACGAAGTGTCCCGCTGTTTTTTAACTTGAATTCTTGCCAACTGGCCCAGTTATCTATCCTAATCAGGTGGCTGACCGGTACGACGTACCAATGGTTTTTTCGGCACCCAAAAAACTGTCGAGACTGTGCCGTAAAATCAACTCCCCAAAGACGCTGCAGACAAATACCAAACAAAACACCGCTATAAATTCCCAAAATGCATGACCGGAGTTGTTTTTGAAATTCCAATGTCATGCGAGTCTGTATACTTTGGTCAGACAGGCCGATGTTTTAATGATCGCGCACGCGGACGTGACGCGGCAACACGAGCCACCCGGTCGGGACATCTGGCCACGCACTGCATACACTGCCGTTGCTCCCCGTCATTTGACGTAACAAAATTTTTAGCGATATATCCAGATAAAGTATCTAGAGAGCTACACGAAGCGTATGAGATCAAATTCAAAGGCACGACGTGTACAAACGACACATCCATAACCTTATCGGCAAAAGAATATGAATTTCTTGATAAAGGGCTACACCGGTTTTAGTCATTACTGGCGTTTTTCACGGCTATATAGGTGTTTCGTTTTTCAATAAATGTTAGTTGCGAGTGCGCCAGTGTTAACGTCAACTTCTTCTCCCTGTCTTTTTTGGGCGGTTCTCTACGATCATGATCGAACTGGCCCAAATTGACAGATTAATGGTTTTCTCTACTTACGGCGCCCGTCTGCTAACCGCGAACCCTCTGTCTGGCGCAACCATGAAGTTATTAACAATAAACGCTAGAGGTTGAGGTGAGGCTATTGTGTGGTTGCATTTTGAAGCAGACAGCAACCAGTCTAAATTTGACTTCAGGTAATGCATTCCAATGTGAAAACGCAAATGCGTTGTCTCTTTGCACTCAATTATAAGAGCAAATATTGCTTCGTGATGTGACAGAATAAAAGGTTTGGAACGTTTTAGAATCAGATGTACAAAAACATATGCGTCAGAGCGCTTTTCTTTACAATTCATGGCGTCGAAAACTGCGCTAAAATATCCCAATACACATATATAATACTTGAAGGTGAACATTTCGGCAGACGTCTGCCTGGTTGCTTTCACAATCACCGCAGAAGAAAAGAAAGAAGCTGCTTCTCTTTTAAAGGAGCTGTGCAACCATTTTAACGTTGAAAGAATTGGCATCTTCTGCTTGTGATATTGTCACAAATGACAGAAAACACACCTCCTTTCATCGAAATGTTGCGATTTCGCCTTGTAATCGCGAGGTAAAACTTAGAATATCCCCCGACCTGCAGCCGCGAGCGGCCGTCATGGGAAACACGCGGCGTGACGTCACTTGGGTAGTTGTAAAAAAGATAGCAAGTTTTGCAAATACCTGCTCGATAAAGGGTATTTTTTCCATAAATATTGTCGTCCCAACAACATAAATGCTTCAAAAACGTAGTATCATTGACAAAAATGTTCATTATACATACAGTGTTTTAGTGGCGCCATCTACCCGAGGTCAACAAAACCGTCAGCTCGAGCAGCGTCAGCGGCTAGCACGAGGAGCCGAACGAGCGCGTTGGTTTGGTTTTCCGCCGTGTCGATCTCGACTTGGAACGCCGCCGCTCGGCAATGCCGACCGGGTGCTCTGTTCTCCTGTGTCCTAACCGGACTCCACAAAGCCCTCTTGTCCGTGCTAAAAAGCTCCTGTTCCATCGTTTACCGCGCGAAGAACCTCTCAGGGGTCCGGCGTCCCCGCGTACGGAACGAGCCCCAGTGACTCGCTGTACTCCAGCATCTGGAGCTCGACCTTGTTGAGCTCGCCTCTCCAGCAGCCGGTGGCCATGTTGATCGCGTGTCGCAAGCATGGGGTGACGCAGTCACGTGGTCGTGAGCGGATGAGTTCTCGCCGCTCACTGATGGCGTTAGAGAGAGGAATTTACCGGAACCCCGCGTCTACTCCAGTGACGTCACTGCGCATGTGACCCGGAAGACGATGTACGAGTTGAGAGGTGGCAAAAACCTGGATCTTTTTCATTTTTTTAAATAAAAACTAGGGTATCCAGGCAAAATCTGTTTTCTGTAGTTCACTGCAGAAGTGTCAGGCATCAACTTCCACAATTATTTAAGCAAAGCCCTGAAATTGTTGCACAGCTCCTTTAAATAGCCCCCCTGAAGAAGGTGCCGAGCCGGCACCGAAACCTTGGGACCCTACGATCCTTTAGGGATTGGTTGGCGTTTGCCCTTTATTTATAACATATATAATACGTGTTGACATTGCAGACTGCTCTAATAGGGCACTTATTTACGCATATTATTAATGCTATGAAGCACACATAGTAATCAGCTTGACAAAACACCAAAAGGATGCTAATATATGCTAAATCAAACAATCAAAACCGACGACAAGAACAAAGCGTAGGGTTACGGGACTAAGAACACGTACTGCATTAGTAACAAACAGTGCACGAATAATCAGTATAACGCAGTACCCCAGTGTTGTTGATCTGAAATAAGTACGGGTTTTCTTGCCCTGAAATTGTTCTTTTTGCTTGATTTGATAGCTTGTATTAACATATTATGCTGTACAACGTAGACCTGGGCCTGAATTTCTGCAAACGTAAACATCGCTCAGTAATAAAAAAAACATTAACTAAATAAAATACACTCCTACAATGTGAATAAGCTACATAGTACCCATTACCAGTAAAGAAACTACGCTGATTTCTAATATTCCGTGGTAAAGAGAAAAAATATCACGTACGTTTTCCCATAGGAGTACACAGGGAGACTGGAAAAGTAGACTGGTTGCTGTCTGGTTAAATTTAAAACCAGAGGTCACGTAGCCACAAGCGCCAGCTGAACCTCCAGCGTTTATTGCACTAACTCTATAGGCGCAACAAGCGACAGATGGCTGCGGCACGGCACCGAGCTTACGGCATCTCAACACCCACCCCGGTCGCGCCGAAAGCAGACCTTCTAACGCGAAAGCATTAACTGTCCTATGGAGCGAACGAGGTAGAGCCAGAGCCGTATATGAAGAGAGTTTAGCCATATATTGGGAGGTATAGGAGACAAAGGAGGGAGCGCCATTGGCAGAAAGCGGCCTGGGCGTGTTCCAGAGCGTCTGCACAAATTCGAATGTGGCCAACCAGAAGCCCGAAATAATACCCTGGCAGTGGTCGCGAGAAACAAACCTAATAAATGCGTCGGAGTAGTTCTCGATGACATGAAATATGGTGTACATGATGTTTCAATCACGGTTATTCAAAATCATGGTGGAAGAGTGCGACTAACGGAACGATCGACAAAATCCGTACGCCAGCCGCCGAGAGCCGGGAATCTGCCGTCCAAGTGGACACACCCTGTACGAGCAAAACGGAATTCGAGCGGCACATTCGTTTCTTATATTTTTCTGAATGATGATGATCGAAACATCACGTGTATTCTATTTTCAACCATGAAGGGTTACTACATTTAACTCTTATGCGCTTATTAAAACGATTAATACTGTTTCTCGCTACCACCACTAGGCAATTTTTTTTCGGTTTCTGGTTGGCCAAGAGAGCATGCCATCCCTTTTTCTGTGTCTGGTGCACGCCCTGGCTCTGGCCGCACCTCCCCTTGACCAACTCTCTGTATACACGGCTCTGGGTGGAGGGCCTTAGATTAATAAAACGGAAGTTCGAAAATGGTACCCCCCTTCCCCCGGTTTCCTCCATGTTGTACGGAAAAGTGACTACTCGTCACGTGACCTCACAAGAGCCGTGACGTCACCGGCAAGATGGTAGCGCCCGGAGCTGGAGGACGCGAGTTTGTTGAGTGCGCGGTAGTCATGACCTGCCTCTGCTTGCCGACGATTTCGGGCTTCGTGCTTTCTGACGCAGGTATAACGTGAAGATCTCAAGGAATGAGACTTTATACCCTTTTGCTCAAGATCGTTCTGGATATTAGCACCTGTCAGAGAGCATCAATCGTATCGCCGTAGCGGTGCTCGGATTCCCGGATGTGTAAGAGGATCAAAATAACGTTTAGTGCATTTAAAAATTCGCACTCTTTCAGCTTTGTTTGAACTTTGGAATGTCTGAGAATTGATGCGAAATGTATGCGTCCCACGTAGTTCCTAGGGTAAGTTGTTGATGCCCTAGGTAACCCCATAATCACAGTAACTTTTAGCGAGGAAGCCCCTGGTATCTTTACGTTGTTTTGTACTAATCAACGATTTTACGATACAACTTTAGCATAAAATGTTTGCATTTTCCTAGCTTACTTTGAACTTTAGAATGTTCGAGAATCGAAGCGAAATGCATACGACGCGTGTAGGGCCTAGATGAAGTTGTTTCAGTCCTTGGTCACCTAATCGCCGCAGCAAAGTTAAGCGAGGAAGCTCCTGCGATCTTTAACCTTTTGTACTAATCGACGATCTTGCGAATTGGCGGTTCTCAAGATTTTGATATAACGTGCTTTCATTGCAGTAGCTTGCATTCGATCGCAATACTTTTTTTCCTCTGAGTGAAAAGCTATCGGTTGTTCAAGTGACGTTCGCGCGAACACTTACAGAGCATTCGAACCGATTATTCAGAAAAAGAGATTATTACTAACGTTCATAAAACAGATTATTTATCGACATGCAACTCAGAACACAGTTAGCAAGTCTCCACATGTTTGATTGATCAGTGTGCAAATTACCGCATCCAACGTCCCTTAGAAATTAGCATTAGTAGGCTCTTGACCTTGCCGATTGGGATCAATAGTCCACCCAAACCTATATCTGTATGGTCAGACTCCTCTTAGATGGTTGTCGAATCCATCATTCCAACATCTAGAATATTAAAAATGAAAGAGGTTTGCAACACTCTGTAACACCGAATTAGAGCACAGCTTTTGAGGAGCAGGAGGAAGGGGTACTGAGGGGAGGATATACCCCTCCTCTCTCCTCCTCACCTCCTCATCCTTCCCCTCCTCCCCTCCTCCTCCTCCTCTCATTCTTCACCTCCTCCTCCCCCCATCCCTCAAGCCGCTCCCCTCTCTCCTTCTCCCTCCCCCCCTCCCTCCTATCCTCCTTCTCATCCCTCCTTCTTTCCTCTCCCCCTCCACCCCGCCTTCTCCTCCCTCCTCCTTCCCCTCCCCTCCTTGCTCCCCCTCCACCTCTCCCTCCTTCTCCTCCCCTCCCTCTCGTCCTCGTCCTCCTCCCCTCCGTTCCTCCTCCCCTCCCCCTCGTTCTCCCCGCGCGTTGCATCATGGGAAATGACCCGTAAGGCACCACGCGGGACCCTCGGGACGTCACACGTGACGTCACGAAGGGTCCCGCGCAGTGCATTATGGGACATTTCCCATATGCACCCCGTGGTTACACCGACGGCGACGCCAACGGCGACGGCGACGCCGATGGGGACGGCGACGCCGCTCAAGCCGGAAACGGGCGCCTAAGAGCTGCGCTCTAAAAAATGCAACCCCACTCCTTAGAGGTCCAGAGCACCACTGTAGCACCACACGTATCAATAATTCGTTAAATTTAATGAAACTTGGAAATAGAAGGTTAACTGCACATTGTTCGCTTTCGTAGGAGTTTTTGCAGTCATAGTACTTTTAGTCAAGAGCCGGTTGTATCAGTCGGTCGATTATTTACTTGTTGTAATCACCTGGACAAGATAACTTTAATTTGTATTTGGCCCTTGCCGGAAGAAGCACACCTGTTGCAAAATGTTGACTACAATTCCTTTCAGTTTCTTCAATCGACTTTTTTGTTTTCAAAATGTGCTGCCCATACTTCGTTTCAACATAACTTGGCAAAAGGCAACCGCCACAGCCCCCTCGAGCCAATCGGAGAGACGGAGCGAAGGAATGTGACAAATCTGTGCAGATGAGCACTCTGATGATATGTTGTCATGCGCCCATCTCCAACGTGCATGTTGGCTCAAGGGGACTGTAGTTTTCGCCGTTCGCAAAACTTTCGAGAAACGGAGTATAGTAGCTACGGCGCTAATTGTCCGAGGCCTTCATACTTTGGGCATTTGGTCGGCAAGGGTGTTTTGTCAACAATCAATGTGAACTCGACTGAGCGCCTATTGGACTCGAATGCTGCACTAGCGTTTGTCATTAACTAGGGTCCATTCGTGTGCTTTACGCCAAAAACAAAATTGTGACAGTCAGTGTTGTTCGATGGAAATTTTGCCAAGGCTCTATTGTGTCATATGTGGCAGACTTGTACACGTTACTGAAGGAAAGTAACCGTTTACAATTAAAATTACTTCACTGTAAAACATAACCGATTACAATTACAACTACAGCCTCAAAAATATAATACAAAATTACTCTAAAGTAATCGATTACTTCCCACGTTACTTTTTATTCAACTTTTTTATTACGGTATCATAATCCTTGGGGTTTCGCGCTCAGTTGTTAAAAAAAGCCTCGACCGTTTGTGTTTGGAGTTGAGTGAGTGACGCCAACACACCCAACCCTTCTCGTAAAACAAAAATAGTAATAAAATAAAAAGAGCGCTGTTTAAATGCATTATTCACGAGAGGCTGCGTAAGGTCATTTTTCATGCCCGGACGTAGTATCCGGTGCACCAAAACAAAATGTACCCAGGAAACGAAGCATAGTAAGTGGCCTTCTAGTCCTTAAAGTCCGGTACTTACTAATTTTTAAAAAAATTGACCGTTGCCTAGAGCTGAGTGACTGCCGCACATCTAACTAACCCTTCCCTCCCCGAGAAAAGTTGTAATGGGTAATTGTGTAATCGATTACAGCAAAAAAGTAATTCAATTACAAGGAACCTTACTCCTTAAAGAAAGTAATAAGTGTTACGAAATTACAGTAAAATGTAATCGATTACAAGTAATCCACTACTAGTAACGCGTTACGTACAAGTCTGTATGTATGTGAAATGTCCTGCTATTTAACAATACATCGACACAGTTACAGTTACATCGACACAGTTACAAGTTGCAGCAATAATTATTACTTACGAGTGTAATATTTATGTTCAGTACTTGAGCCCGTCTTGCGCTTATTATTATCAGTGTGCTATGATGTTATTATCATGTGTGCAGTTTTAAGTATCCTCTCTGCAACGCCGGCAAAGGCCCTTGGAGGGAATAAACTAATAAATAACATTTTCACGTCACTCGAGCTTGTTTTCGGGTACACCACATCTTCAGGAGAGGTGGGACGAGTGCAGCCCCATTCAACAAGTCTGCCAGTCTGGTATGCCTCATTTATTAATATTGAGGGGTCAGAAATGCGAGTGTCCTCAAAACGTCAAGCGCGTGCAGTGAACACATATCTTGGTGTGTAGACTCTGAAGGCGTAAAGGCGAATAGAAATATTATGTTTATTTGGTTAGTGAATCAAATATGTTTATTTCTATTTGATTACAGAATTATTGATTCTTATCAAACGGTTCCTTCAAGAGTCCTTTCTGCAACAGTTTTCTGTCAGGGTTCAGTCGTTGTACCTCTGCTCCTTGTTGTGGAATGACGCTCTTGGCACGTCGGTGTGAAGTTCGGTCGAGTGGCAACTTTAACTCACTAAAATGCCTTCTTGTAATCAAACGTCACGTGCCGCCACTGGCATCTGATGCACTGCAGCTGTAGGGCTGGTTTCTAATCCTCAAATTTTCCTGGTAGTTTTCTACGTCAGTGTAGCAAGCTTGGACTGTATTGCTTACGTGGCTGTGCCTTTTGCTGTACCGTTGACTAGATGGCTGGGAACAATATTTATTTGCTATACAAGCCACTTCACTTCCATTCCGTAATGGCGATTTCTTCTGCTTGGCTCGAGCACTGCAACTTCTGCAAGTCTCGCGTGGCAAAGTGAAGTCGGGTGTTGCTTGCTGTCCACTTTTGAGAACAACTAACCATTCGGTTTTTCCAAGCCACTCAGCGGCATTCTCCCTCAAAGTTGAAAATTGTGTGCTTCATGGAGTGGACACAGATACTTGGTGTCAACAAATTATTAGGTATTGTCCTTGGACAACCGTCACCAAACCAACTGTCATTGGATTGCCTTTCACCTGCTTCGTCGTGCTTACCTCTTGTCGAGGTGAGTGGGATCACGAGCTTCGGGGTAATGTCGGCACCAGGAACAAAGGCCTCCAAAGATACTCCTCAATGTCCCGCGGTCGCTCCTCGAGACATGGTTGAGTGTCGTTCGGCACGAACCCTCACAGGCCCATTTATTGGTACGGGCACCTCCGGTAGACATGCAGTGGTAGCAGAATAGTTTTCGCTCGGCCATTCGCAACACCTCCGTTTTCCTCGGTGTACAGGGTGTCACAAAAAAACCCCAAAAAACTACAGTTTTTTTGTTTTTTTTTTTGCCGCAAAAATAAACTAGGCATCGCCGAATGCTCATTCTCCGCCCAAAAGTAGCACTAAAGGTCACGACCAGATGCCAAAGTTTCAGCCCGATCCGATACCTGAATCAAAAGTTATAAGTGATTTTCTAAAAATTTCAATGTGAAAAGGGAGCCCATTTTTGCCCGTTTCCGGTTTCTGGTGCCATAGAGCCCCCATGTATTCGAAAGCTCCGTCGGCTGCCATTTTCTCACTGAAATTTTAGAAAATCACTTATAACTTTTGAATAAGGTATCGGATCAGACTGAAACTGTGGCATCTGGTTGTGGCCTCTAGCGCTACCTTTGGGTGGAGAATGAGCGTTCAACGACGCCTAGTTCATTTTTGCGGTAAAAAAAACCTGTAATTTTTTTTTTGTGACACCTTGTACTTTGTTTAGCCCGGACCTACACTGGTTCTTCTCGATGTCGGTAATCTTGCGGCGTTGGGGTGTCTCGTTGAATTGACATTGAATACTAACGGGCAGCCGGTGGTAGTAGTAACGCCTTTAGGGCGTAAGTCGCCCTTGGTTCGTCAGATGCCGCTTCCGTCGCAGAAGTTTCCGGTTGAGATGACTGTTGTACTTCTCCCCGAACAATCTCGGCAATCCCAATAAAAGTCTAGTGACTGGTGACAAAAAGTAGCTTCCTGATCTCCTCCTAGACAACGTCGTGGATAATGTCGCCAATGCCTGGGAGGCTGGCGTCGAAGTTGCAGCTGGACGACTCTAGTGTCGGGACGCCGGGGAGTTGTTGATAGTGACAGGCTCGGGCATGCAGTGCACGTTCAATGATCGAAGCCTCGGTGATGAACCTTTCGACTGTTTTCGGGGGTTGCGGACAAGCCTGCCCAAGGAGTAGTCCCTCACTTGAAGGACATGGGATTTTTAGCTTCTTGCCTTCTGTAGCATCAGGGTCAGCATAGTCGCTTGATCAGGCTCAAAACATCCTCCACGAAGGCGGTGACGCTCTCGTTGGGGCCGTGTCCTTGACAAAAAAAAATTCGGCTCCTTCTCTTCGATGTTGGCTGACGAACGTGCGCTTCAGCTGGATCTTGCAAACTTCCTTCGCCGTTATGGAGGATTCGCGGTTCTCAAACCAGTGCCTTGCGGTTTCTTCCACTAGAAGTATAAGTTCTGCAGGAGCTGGTTCTGTCCACCCAGTGTGGCGGGCAACATGGTCATATTGTTCAATCCAGTCCTCGACGTCTTGATACACCTTGCATGAAAGGGCGTCGGAGTGTGAGGTGCTCCGGGCATGCAAAAACAGTGGTGGGAGCTGACGCGGTTTGCTGCTACAGGTTTGTCATTGTTGGCCGAGTCATATTCGGTTTTTCTGGCAGGAGACCAAATTCCAGTGGTTCTTCCTGGTAGCAGCGACTGGCTCGGATTTCTGGTTTTTCATGGTGTATTTGCGAGGTTCGTTCTTGTGGTATTCGCTCGTCTTGCAGTTTTTCTGCCGGGCTTGGAATAGGACTTAGTTTGTGAGATGTTTTTTTCTTGTACCTTGATGCGGATCTGTGAATAAACTATTATTATTATTACCTTGATGCGGATCTGTGAATAAACTATTATTATTATTATTATTATTATTATTATTATTGTTGTTGTTGTTGTTGTTGTTGTTGTTGTTGTTGTTGTTGTTGTTGTTGTTGTTGTTGTTGTTGTTGTTGTTGTTGTTGTTGTTGTTGTTGTTGTTGTTGTTGTTGTTGTTGTTGTTGTTGTTGTTGTTGTTGTTGTTGTTGTTGTTGTTGTTGTGTTGTTGTTGTTGTTGTTGTTGTTGTTGTTGTTGTTGTTGTTGTGTTGTTGTTGTTGTTGTTGTTGTTGTTGTTGTTGTTCACGGCTCGTTGGGGGTTTAAGACGCAGGACAGTCCGCCACGCGCGTCCTGTTGTCGGGCAACTCGGCTGAGGAGCCGCCAGGGTGCATGCACCCAGAGTAAGGGGCTAAGGGTAAAGCACCCAGAACCTCAGCCAGAACATAAGATGACAACAGAGCATAGCCTGGACCTTTCTAAAATGGTAAATATTGATAAAAGATAGCACAGGAGCAAGCATTCGTAACATAGCAAAACTGAAAGAACAGAGTCTATCCGGACCGCTAAAAAAGCTGCATTGCTTTAGTGGCATTCTGTCCAAATAAATCCTCTCCTTTGGGGTTTGGCGACTGCCGTGGACAAACTACACTGAAATGAATGGGAGACCACTTTTCTGGTAATGAGCCGCTGCAGACTGTCACGGCTAAGCGGCGTGAACGGGTGGGTGGGTAGGAAACACAGGCGACGAAATGTCCATACAGCTTGCATTTCGGGTAACGAGTGTTAATGAAAAGTAGGGTTGTCGCGAACCCCCTAGGTTCGAATTCGAAATGTTTCAATATTTTCGAACTGAACTGAGGTCCAATTCGAAAGGTTTTGATATTTTTGAGTCGTACCAAGGTTGAAATTGGAAAAGTTCGCAAATTTTCGAACACCGTGGTGTTTCGAATTCGAAAAGTTCGAAGACTTCACGGTTTATAAAAGTTGGGGTCGAATATTTCGAATATTTCTGTACTTGAGGTTCGAGAAATTTGAAGATTTTGAACTTTCCTAACGTGAAATTTGAGAGATTCGAAAAATTTGAATTTCTTGGGATCTGAAGTTCGAAAATCGAAGATTTCTAATTTCTTTGAATTTGAAGTTAAAAAAACGAAGATTTTGATTTTTCTTTTGATTTGAAATTAAAAAAGTTCGAACGTTTCGTATTTTTATACACATAAAGTTCGAAAAATCGAGGATTTCGAATTTTTTTCTACATAATGGTCGTAAAGTTCGAAGGTTTCTATCCTCTTTTAGGTCTAAATTTAAAAAAAAAAAAGAAATTAAAGAATTCGAATTCCTTTTAAGTCCAAGTTCGCAAAGTTTGAAGTCCGGTTTTCTTGTCCCTCCACAGTTTCAATTTTAAATAACGTTTTCACGCCTCACTGGTTTTCACGCAATCAAATTTAGAAAAGTTCGGGTGTGATATTTAGAGTGCGCGAAGTTGGTCAGGCAATTCAATGAGACGACGAGTGCCCTGGATGTGCTGGAATACTTGCCAGTGCAGAGTGACGTGTGACCATAGATCAGTAATTGTGACCACCAGCCCGGGGGGGGGGGGGGGGGTGGGGGGGGGGGTCATTAACGTGCATCACGCAGTAGAGATCACACGAACGCACTGTTTTACGACACTCACCCAGTTCGAAACGGCCAGGGGCGGGCAGGAACTTGAAGCTCAGAAAAACCTTAAAGCGATAAGGCAAACCACCTCCCCACTCCCCTGCACGCTGGTAGTAATCCGATCGAACGTCGCCCGAGTGACGCTGGCATATAGTAAGGTTAGTTGGTAATTGTTCTGGAGGTTTATTATCCGGGACTGAGGAAACGCCGAGAAAAAAGCACAGAAGCCGACACAACTCGAGGTCGAGGAGCGTTCCACCACACCACTGGCGTCGGAAGAGAAAAAACGGGGGGAGGGAGGGCAGGGGGTGGGTTGGGGGGCTCCAGGCCCCCCCCCCCCCCCCTAGATATTTTGGACTGTTAAAGAAAGAAATACGGGGAATGAGGGCGTGGTCGAGCTTATTTTACTCTGAATTATTTATGCATATATATCGCTACTGTCGCTCTTCACTGCATAAAAGATCGCGTAGACTAAAAGACTCGTCACATGCTTAGTGGTTCGGAAGTCCAAACCTCCCAGGTAGCACGCCAGAGGAATGCCCAACTTGGGCAAAGGTCTGGCAAACATAAGGACCCAACTTTGGCGCAGTTAGGTTTTTGCACCATGGCACTCATCAGTGCCAAATTACGGTGCCTAACTATAGCCTTAGTTGGGCGATCCTAGGGCACGCCAAAGTTTGGCTCTTCTCTGGTACGCCAGAGGAGTGTCAAAGTTGGTGCCATACTTGAGCCATAACTGCCATAGTAAATCCTAATCTGGGAATTCGGGGCATGCCAAAGTTTGGCGTTTCTCTGGTCCGCCAGAGGAGCGCCAAAGTTGGTGCCATACTTGAGCCATAACTGCCATAGTAAATCCTAATCTGGGAATTCGGGGCATGCGAAGGTTTGGCGTTTCTCTGGTCCGCCAGAGGAGCGCCAAAGTTAGTGCCCTACTTCAGCCATAACTGCCAGAGCAACGCCTAATTTCGGTATTTGGTACGTGCCAAAGTTTGGCCTTTCTCTGGTTTTGGCCCAAAGATGCCAGATGAGAGCCGAACTATCAGAAAATGAAGCCTAACTTTGGCACTTGTTCGGCGATTTTGCCCCAAAAATGCCAGATCTCAGCCGAACTACAAGGAAGTAAGCCTAACTCTGGCACATCTGTGGCAATTTTGGCCCAAAGGTGCCAGATGACTGCCGAACTATAGGAAAGTGAAGCCTAACTTTGGCACTTGTTTGGCGATTTTGGCCCTAAGATGCCAGATGTCTGCCGAACTACAAGCCACTAAGCCTAACTCTGGCACATCTGTGGCGATTTTGACACCAAAGGTGCCAGATGACAGCCGAACTATCAAAAAGTGAAGCCTAACTTTGGCATTTGTCTGGCAATTTTGGCCCAAAAATGCCAAATATCAGCCGAACTACCGGGGAGTAAGCCTAACTCTTGCATTTGTTAGGCGATTTAGGCCCAAATATGCCAGATGACAGCCGAACTACCAGGCAGTGAAGCCTAAATTTGGCACTTGTTTGGCGAATTAGGGCCAAAATACCCAGACTCTTGCCAAGGAAGGTCAGGTTTCGCTCTACTTTGGCTTTTTCGGGCTTTTTAATGCCCTAAACTCCCAGACAAAAGCCAAATTTTGGCCCAGAACTCGGTGCAACCTGGGCTATGTCTTTTCGACCAAAATTACTGTGCCATTGGTAAAAAAATAACAATAAATGCGGAGATGAAAAGCTGGAGAAAAACAACTATCAGGAACCCGCCGGAACTCTTGTATTCTTGCATATTCAGATGCTCAGAACTTTGAAACAAGTTTCTCCTACCAAAGTGTGTACAGGCGAAGAGAAACACGTCCCAGGAACGTGAAGCGAGAAAAAAAAATAAGAATTAAAATTGACTTTCTTTTAATTGAACTTGAACAATATCAGAAATCTTCCCCCACGAGTTAATTTATTCCTCAACGTGAAAAACAATAAATACATTATTTCGTATTCTGCAGATGGCAATGATATGTACAGTTTGTGGTGTTAATTTATATGCGATACGTCAAACAATTTAGACAAAAAAGTATTACCGTGTTTAGGGCATAATTGCCCGTAGATACATGTTCAGACATTTCTTCGAAACTCATCTTGAATAACAATAATCATATCTTAAGACGAAACTTACCTAGGCTATACATAGATCATTCTTAAAAAGTTTAACAACTCAAGCACAAATAGCTTCGGCTATAGCGCGCTTTAAATGTGGCACGAACGACAATCATCAAACACCTGTCGTCCTTCTATTGTTCCTTCGGGAATTATTTTTTTTTTTAAACTAAGCATGCCAGAACATTGAAATAAACGGCATTGTTTTTCGCAAAAAATGCGGCACCGCATGTAAAAATTCGAGAAAAGAAATTACGAATGTACCTTACTGCTTAAATCCAAATGAAACCGCCCGCCGGTCTTTCGAAGGTCGACGAACTTTTCACTTTTCAGGATTCGAAAGTTAAAAAAATTTTCAAATTCTCTAGTAAATAAGTTTGAAAGTTAAAAAATATATATATACATCGCATTTTTTTAGCGTAGGAAGTTCGAAAAGTTTCGAACCTTTTTAGTGCAAGAAGTTCGAAAGTCTATAAAGTTCAAAAATTCGACAGGCATCAAATTTTGCAGCGTAATAAGTTCGAAAGGTCGAAAAGGAGCGAATTGTTTAGCGTAATAAGGTCGAAGGTTCGAAACACATTGCATTTCTGAACTTGCAAAGTTTGAAATATCGAAAAGCGTCGAACTTCTTAGTTTAACAAGTGCGAAAATTCAACTTCAGTCGAATATTTTGAGATAGACAATTCAACAAGTCGAAATCGTTCGAACCTGTCTAACCGCTTAATTCGATCATCGAAACTTAGGTTCAAAAAACGTTCGCGGCATCGCTAATTAAAAGTTTGTGTCGACGAAACGTGCGACAGACCAGTGGAATCAATACCAATTGCAACTCCTGTGCTCCGTGAAAGTACACGTCTACTCCAGAACGATTTATGAAGCAGCACGGCATCACCTAATGCACGGCGCAGAAACTACCAGCTTGAAAGCAGCTCATCGGTGCGCCGCACACCTGTGCTCCGTGAAAGTGCACGTCTACGTCAAAACTATTTATAAAGCAGCACAGCATCATTTAGCACGGCACGGGAACCACCAGCTTGAAGGCAGCTCATCGGTGCGCCGCACACCTGTGCTCCGTGAAAGTGCACGTCTACTCCAGAACAATTTATGAAGCAGCACGGCATCACCTAATGCACGGCACAGGAACTACCAGCTTGAAGGCAGTTCATCGTGTGCCGCACACCTGTGCTCCGCGAAAGTGTCCGTCTACGCCAGAACAATCTATAAAGCAGCACGGCATCATTTAGAACGGCACGGGAACTACCAGCTTCGAGCATCTCTTTGGAGCGCCGCACAATCGGAGTGATTCTTCGGTTATTTGAACAAAGCGGCACCACGATTACACACTGCCAAGCACGACTTACGCAATTTACGTAGCTAAATGGTGTATCCAAATATATTGCACAAGCTTCACTGAAGATCTCAAATATTGCGATGGTCAACGAGAAAACAGAAACGTCCCCTTAAAATTTATCCTAGCGATATCCGAATCAATCCGAGGTCCAGGAACGCAGGCCCGATTGTCTCTTTCGTGGTGATATCGCCGTCGATCACCAGCGAAATGCACACCGTTCCTCCATTCCACGTTATACTCAGACTTCTGCGTAATCCGTTACAAGTAACGAAATTACTTGTAATCCCTTACACTTATCAGTAATTCTGTAAGGAAGTAATTGCATATCACAGAAAGTAATTGTAAAATAATTTCGTTATTTTTTACGTAAGGCAATGGTTGTAATCCGTTACGTTTTTGTTTGCGTTCGCGGAGGAAAAATGCGGGAACTTTTAATATTGACAAAAAAAATATATAATTTTTTTCTGTAAGGTAATTTCTACCGGAATCACACTGTCACCTGCATTGACAAAACGCAAGGCCTGACATCCTATAGATACTCAAAGCCTTTCTTCCCGTCACCTAAAACCTCGACTCAATTTTTTTTTTTTTTCAATTTGGGTGTTTGCAAATCATAACTCATCAGGTTGCTAGACCGCAACGAGGTGGCAAGCGTACTGATAGAAAGAACCGGACTCTCCTGGGAAGCACTATAATGGTACGTTTACACTCGCGGATCCGCCAGCGAATCCGCCCAGCTTTCGTCGCTGGGGCGAAACGCTCGGCGGAAAACGCGGCGGCGAGCCGTATTGTCCTCGAGATCGACCTAGAGGTAGCGCAACTGTCGCGCTATCATCATCATCAAAGCGGGGATAGGAGCATGGCCGCCCCATAGGCTTTCCACGTTCGCGGACGAGGCTGTGTAGATTCTTGCGTTTATTTTGTCGCACAGTATCGGTGGGTAAACGATTCTAGCAGAAAATGGTGCGGTACTGTTCGGTGCTTCAGTGAACATCGAACCGCGCTACCAGCATACGGCCTAAATTTAAATAATCGCTTCTTTAGATGCGTCGTCTGCTTGACGGTAGATGTTGGGAAGCGTGGATTACAACGACGAATGTCTGTTTCCGGGTGATCTGCACTATTTATGTTAAACATGTGTTTATTTAAAAAAATATATCGGTTCACCAGCGCGGAAATTCAACAAAACAAGGAATTGCAGCCCGGATACTTACATAATGCTGGTACTGTGAGTTGTGGAATCGCAGGTTCTATGAATTTGTTTTTGGCAACTTTTAGCTTTCGCAGTAATATAAATATTTCCCGTTGAGAAAAGTTAGCGTTGTAATGAAAATTACCGTGATAATGCTAGCTTCTATGAGTAAAAGCTCCGCTGCAGCCAATGTTTCCCTTCCCTGCGACATGGTGTGGGTACGTTTTTCGGAGTAGGAACAATTCTAATACTTTGCGATGAGGAGAGAGTGCCTCTTCAGTTTACGATCGGCTAACTGTTCGTTGGCAGGACAACTGAAAAGTGTAAAAAAAACTGTTCTAAGATATCTGCCACGAGTGGAATAAACTATCGTAAACGAGCAACGCACCAGCGTGCGTATTATTACACGCTCTTCTCGATGGCGTGAGTTCAATAGCTTCAATGTTCTCATGAAGGGCCACGCATGTCACGAGGATAATATTATAAATTTTTGGCTAAATATTATTCTCTTCAAACGCAGTAGACTCTGCAACTCCAACAAACGAAACGCACTACAACACAGACAGCATCGGCCGCAGCGACACTTTTTTTACTGACGAGGGCTAGCGACTCTCCCGAGACTTTCCGATAACCCTTTGCCCTAACCTAACGCATATCGGGATTGGGAAGCTCATCTATTAACCTTCAGATTATTCAAATAATGCTTTAATTGCGATATTGTTTTTTCTTGTTTTTGTTTTTTCTGTTTAATTAAAATGTTGTGCTCGAAAAAGTCATAAAAAGGAAAAGGAAAAGACAACGCCTGATTTAACATTTTTGACTTCTTTATTTTTTTTATTTTTTAGAACACAGGCTTGCACGGTATATCACTTCATAATGCTTATAATTGCCATTGATGGTGATTATACGGTTTAAATAATAACTTAAAAAATAATACGCATTAAAAGGCTTCCTGTATTTATATTTCTGAAGGCGTCCCAACGTGAAGTTTAAAGTTAGACTGCAATATGACATTTATGAAAAAGTGAAAATAGTTTTAAAAAATGTAGTTTCAACGTCTTTGACGCAAGTTGACTGGAGGCAAATCAACTAATGGATTTACAATTGAGTAGTTTATTGAAGGGTGGCGATCAGTCGGGTTAATTTCTTAATCAACCCAATCAACATTGAATGGTTTATGGAACCAATGGATTGTGCAAGATAACAAAAATATGTTGGACCAGCGGCCACAAACCACAACACTAAAATTATGGTAGCATACGACTTCATTTGAATCGCTTCGTTGAATTTCCACCCGAGTGAAACGACGCAACACAACTTTTAGTAAGAAGAAACGACAACAGAAACAACAATAATTTCATAAAAAGGGCTTAGCTGAGACGAAAACGCGCTTGCTTCGTCGAGATACATGCTTCTGAACGTGCGCCCGTAGCAGACGACGTACGGCGGTATCCCCGCATTCGCATGATTCCAATTTCGGCCGCACGGTGGCGACACGGTTCGATCTCGCGGCGAATAGGCTTCTTGCACATGACGTCATTTCCGATGCCCTCCAGACAAAAGGGGAAGAAGGAGCTCCCCTCTTATCAGGGTCCTTCTTTGTGCCTCCCGCATTTGCAAAGGCGTCGCTATTCTCCTCCTAGAAGATTATAGAAGATTAACCCGTCACTCAAAATTCTTACAAAAGCAGCTTCCCTCTCCTCCTTTTTCATGGTGGGGAAAAGTATGCGATGTGACGTCAGTGCAAGGAGCCTATAGGTCCGGGACCTATTTCTGCCGCCGAAAAAGGCGTTTCGCTGACCGGAAGTGACATTCTTGCGCAGCGCGACGCTGCCTACGTCATGAGTACGCGGTCATGAGTACGCTGTCCTTCGTATCAGGCATGACACAATCGTCATTTCTCCAACGCAGTGTATGCGACCCGGTTAATTTCTTAGGCGTAAGAACGTCGGACGTGACTTGTAAAACGGTCGTACGTAATGAACTGCTGTTTACCTTAATGATTTCGCAACCTCCACGCATCGAAGGTTTCACACCAAATGAATAAAAAGTTAAAAAGCGCGAACACCCGGGGACAATGAAGAAACACGGATGACATATGATTTATTTATTTATTTATTTATTTATTCAGGTTACCTCGCAGCGCCTAACTAAGGCAATATTGCGAGGGAGGGGTACACATACATGAGCTAATGTACAAAAGCACAGGGCACGATAACATGAGCGCGCAAAACAGATTTGAAGTATTTACATGGTACTCAGTTGCACAGTGGCATATGGGCATGAGAACGCACGAATCAGTTGAGGAAGTCAGCATTTAAGATATTATCGAAGAACAAAGTTGTAGATGTGATGTTGATTTTATCTTCCGGTAGAGAGTTCCAGTCGGTTGTTGTAGAAGGAAAAAACGAAGTTTTAAATACATCAGTCCTACAGTGGTACTCTCTCACTTTTTTTGAGTGATCTCTTCTTCCTGATGTGAAGTGGGGAGGCAGCATGTAGTTAGCTTTATTTATGCCGAGGTAATTATGAAATATGCTGTGATACAACTTTAAGCGCATACACTTTCTTCTGTGGGCCAATGAGACTAAATGCAGTTCTTTTTTTAGCTGACTAATACTCGATCTAAAATTGTAATTACTTGCTAAAAACCGAGCTGCTCTATTTTGTACTTTCTCCAGTTGGTTCACAAGGTAGGCCTGGCTGGGGTCCCAAGACACACTTGCGTATTCTAAGATAGGTCTAATATATGTAACATATAATGTGCTTTTAATGTTCACAGGGCAGTCTCTGAAGTTTCTTTTAATAAAGTTAAGCATCCGAGTTGCTTTTGCGGTTATGTAATCCACGTGTTTTATCCAGGTCAGGTTTTCTGAAAAATATACACCAAGGTGTTTTACATCTGATACTGTCGCCAAAGAATTTCCGCTGATATCATATGTAAATAAGATAGGCTTGCGCTTACGCGTAAAACGTACGTGATTACATTTATTTATGTTTAACGTCATGCCCCATGTGTCGCACCAGGCTGAGATACGGCGGATATCATCTTGTAGTGCCCAACAGTCGGCAATTTCCCGAACTTCAGAATAGACTACACAGTCATCCGCATAGAGCCTTATCTTTGATTTCAGTGACTGGGTAATATCATTGATAAAAATCAAAAATAAAAGCGGTCCCAATACTGACCCTTGTGGGACTCCGGATGTGACTGGTACGTGGGCTGAGTGCTTGCCTTTGATTAAAACGGATCGTTTCTCTGGTGTAGATAGTCGGTCAGCCATGCGATAATGTTAGTCGGTAAGTTTAATGTTAAAAGTTTATGAATGATAAGGGCATGAGACACTGTATCAAATGCTTTCTGAAAATCAAGAAATATTCAATCTACTTGAAGTCTGTTGTCAAATGAATATGCAAGATCGTGATAAAACTCAATCAGCTGCGTTTCACAAGAAAATCCCTTTCTAAAGCCGTGTTGCGAGGAAGTGAGATAGCTATTTTTGTTTAGATGACTGAAAACATTGCTGTAGATTATATGTTCCATTAGTTTAGAACAGGTACACAAAAGAGAAATGGGTCTGTAATTTTGAACAACATTTTTTGGTCCATCCTTATGTATCGGAACAACATTTGCCGTTTTCCACTCGCTCGGGAGCTTTCCACTGGAAAGCGACTTTTTGAAAAGGATTTCTAAATATGATGAGATGATCCCGGAACATTCAGTTAGAACGCGATTGGGTATACCATCCGGACCGCCTGCTTTGTCTGTTTTTAGTCCATTTACCATTTTTAAGATACCGGTGTAAGAAATTTCAATTTCATCCATTCTGTTTAGGGAGAAATCATAAGAGAGCGGATACTCATTAGAAACTGTGGGCGAAAATACCGATTGAAAGTAATTATTAAAGAGTGTCGCTTTCTCTTCTTCTTCTGTAACAGCTTGACCACTGTCATTAATCGGGGGAATTCCGAGTGCTACTTTGTTTTTTGACTTTACATATTTCTAAAACTCCTTTGGGTTACTTCTCAGTTTATCATTTAAAGACGCATGAAATCTGAGTTTGCTATCAGCCGACATAGATTTGAATTGTTTACTTACAATGTTTAACTGTGAAAGAGAAGAATTATCGTTGCTTTTGCGGTATCTCAAATATGCTCGCCGTTTTCTTTTGTGCAAGGAGCGTAGTTCAGCGGTCATCCACGGTTTGTCTCTGCGTCGCCTGGAGCTTAGTACCTTGGAGGGGATGAATGCAGTAACTAAAGCATTTAATTTATTCCTAAAGAGATTCCACAGAGTTTCAACATCTAGTAGGTGGGAAAGCTCTCTAAACTCGGGGAAATAGTCACAAAGATTACTTGAGATGCCCTGGTAGTTACCGCGATTATAGAAGAAAACTTTTCTAGGTGGATTTGGCCCACTGGTTTCTGGTGCGCTGGTTATGGCCCCAATTATTATTTCATGGTCGCTAATACCAGGAATACTGGACAGAGACGTTATGAGGCCCCTCCTACTACTAAAAAGCAGATCCAACGTACTCGCCCTCGTTTTGCCTAGCCTTGTCGGGAATGAGACATGCTGATAAAGCTCAAAGCTGGAAATAAAATTAAGGAAAGTCCTGTAAGCGGAAGAAGTATTCGACGTTATGGGTTGACCGTCTGCCCACTCCACATCAGGAAAATTAAAATCACCACCAAGCAGAAGGTCGCCATAGTTTATAGATGACAGTATATCAAAAAGGAAGGAGCCCAGTGCAGAAGTAATGGACCAACTGCCCCAAACCCAAGTTTTAATGCAACAAGTTTCACGCCCCTTTACTGAAAAAAGTTAAAATATTCTGGCAAATGGCGCTAATCAGGAGCGAGCCTGGTGTTTGCTAATCTGTAAAATTATAAAAGAGAAGTTGGCAACAAAGCATAAGCATAAAAAAAAATTAAAAACGCAACATTATAAAAAGTGAATTTACCAGTTGTTATATATTTGCAAACAAGCTAAGCAAGTTGACTGGGTACATTAAATATTATTTTGCATTGCCTAGTCAGATGGATGCAGGCACGTAGCCAGGATTTTGTTTCGGGGGGGGGGGGGGGGGGGGCCGCCCATGACAAAATGCTCTATGAGGGGGAGGGGGGAGAGGAGGTCCCAGCAAAATGGGAGATTTCGGGGGGGGGGGGGGCCGGGCCCCATGGGCCTCCCCCCTGGATACGTGCCTGGATGGATGTACTACCTCGAAGGGAATTAAAGGAAAGGTGCCTAAAAAAAGGGTTGCTCGAACATGCCAGCTTCCTGTACTCGCACCTGTCTTCTCTCTCTCCTCTGGGTACCCTGTGGGTATGGCAGCATCTGGTTCTGCCGTTCAGCATGCGTCGAGAACCACCCCCCCCCCCCCCCTGTCAAGCTCCAAACATAATTTATCTCCGCTTGTCACGTCATGCAGTAAGACCCACAGTACTTCTCTAATTTAGAAGTATAAGGTGTGTCTCACTTTTTTCATTCACCGTATGCTGTTACTTTCTATGTTCCAGTAGGATGGTTCCTCGGAAAATTAAGAGAATACCGCGAGGGCGACAGACGTGTGGAGTCAAGCGGCAAGGGCCGGACACCCGAGACAAGGACCATCAGTAACCAGGGGGATAAAGTGAGAAAACTCAAGAGGTAGCTCATCATCTGGGCCACAAGAAGGAAATAAGAGACCGTATGCTGGTAATTTGTCGACCTCCATCCTTGGGTGGCATGAGCATTTTCTGGTCATAATCGTACATGAGGTGAACTGTCACTGGAACTAGGTCGACTCATCCTTCTGCAGCTTACAGAACTCTACGGCACCACCGAGCCAACCGGAACATTTGGCTGAGGGACGTGACAGCATATCGTGGGAGTATACTTTTTCTGCGGAGAGCTCTCAAACCTTGCTTCATTGCTCTGATTAGCTCCATAGGGCGGCAGCTTTTTTTTTTTTTCTTCGTAAAATTAGGCTGAAACAGAGTGTAGCTGTAATGTGGCCACTGAAATTGACATTGCGGCATAATATTCCTCATGAGGGTTCTGGCATCTATCATATGATATATCATGCAATTATGAATGTTGCAGCCACAAGTGATCACTTGACAATGCTCTGAAACTCGTCATATGATAAACACCGCGTAAATGGTTAAGTAAGTGCAGTTGCGGCAGCTTTGCGCATCTGGGAAAAAACAGTGGCTCTTAGGGCTCTCTTCCTTATCACCGCTCTGTCTATGTCAGGGCTGTCTTGAAAACCCCTTTCAAGTCATTAGTAAGAAATGGAGCTTCTGGGATACTGCTGACACATAGTAATTTCTGGCATATATGAGACACTTGAGAAGGAAACCTTATGCAGTTGCAACCTGCGAACCCGGTTGCAAACTCTGAGGACGACTTAGATCGAGTCCTGCTTTGTACGAGTGGTCTCTCAGCGTTTGGAATCTAAAGTGTGGAGAAATTATGGCAATTTGAACTTCAGGCTCCTGATTCTGAAACTGTTGCCACCAGCACGACGACCACAGCTGGTTGTAGTGCCAGCAGACCTCGTTCTGAAGTCACCGGAAGATAACAATAATGACCAGTTGCTGCCATCATGTTGTGTTAGCCAGTGGTCAAGAACAAGATTATTTCTCTCTGGAGCTTGGACAAAGTGTTATTTAATTAGTTTTCTCAAAGCCCCTTTGACACGCAATGGTACGCATAACCTAGCTCAGTGAACACTCTACCTATTAGTAGTGTTTTCAGCTTGTCCTAAATCACAAAAAGAGCCCTTGCAGAATGAAGTATAGGGCTGTGAAAAAGTAAATTTGTAATTCCTCATACCGGGGATTTCCATCTGTTGGAGTTTGAATAGGAGCAACCTGTGGTCTGTGCTGTGAAAAGCCTTTCTGAAGTCTAACTGGACGACCTCGCACGGAATTCGGTTGTCGGAGCTGGGGCTGAGTGCATGGGCGACAACTGCAAGGGCCGATTCGCAGCTCCTGCCAAGGGGGAAACCGTAATTGGGGTGGAGGGGGGCCTAGGAAGTTAGACAGCCCAAGGTGGGCTAACCGTCGCTTGTTAATGACTCTCTCTATTGTTCGGCAAACGATGGAGGTTATGGAGACTGGTCGGTATGAGTGGTTGTCAGACTTGTGGGGCCACCGTGTCCCTCTTCGCGAGACGTTACTGATGCAACTTTCCAGGACTTGGGAAAAGAGGTGTGGGAGAGAAAATCTTTGAAGAGGTGAGTGAGGACGGAGGAGATACGGGCCAGCACAGGATTTAAGCAATGTGGGGTGTAGGCCGTCTGGTCCAGGGTGTTGAGAGGAGTTTATTTATTTATTTATTTCAAATACTGCCAACCCTTCCGGGTTATCCCTTAGCGAAAACTAAGACGTTTGAAATATATCACATTCTAATTTGAGTGTATTTGAACTACAATTCATAATTGCAAGTACACAAAAAATAGACCGAAAATATACACTTCTTTTTTTACTTATTACTAAAATATATTTCTGAAAATCTTTTTAAAATTCCTTTATTTAAACTACATTTGAAGTTCCCTTCATGCATTCTGAAATATGTAAATACTAAATTAGTAGGCACAAAATACCTTTCACATAGATTTCTTTAAATATTTATTTATTTCATGCAAAATAAACTCCAACCCTAATAAAAATGCAGCGATCAAAACTATTTTCAGAATACTCTTAAAATACCTGGAAATGGTAAATACTGTTGTTATACTCTAAGTACCTTTTCACTGGAATACTTTGGTAGTTTGACTTAAACTACAAAAGTATTGAAAAGCTCGCCTATCAGAAGTTCACTTCAAGCAGATGTGGAGTATATTGAAGTGCATAAATACAACATTTGATTAGTTTGTCAATTGGTTTGTCAATTGAGTTGTGTAGCATCGCACTGATAAATCAGCCCAGTTTATGTTATTGTTTTCTTTTTTCAATCAAGAACACACCTCATGAGTTTCTTGCACACCAATTACAAACGGGGTTCGGCAACTACAACCACAACGCTTGCTGATGCTGGAAAGCTTCAGCAAGTGCTGTGAGCAGATATGTTTGGCGTGGTTGTGTTGCCACAATGTTAGTTCACTGAAAGTGTATACTCTACAATGTACGTGATGCGAGTAGTGACTAATATAATGACGTTAATGACCATATTAAATAGTCAACTAGTAAAGAAAAGCCAAATAACTATTTTAAGGTGAAGAAACTGCCTTGACTCGCTTCGTCCTGAGTGGTGCTACGCAGGGAAGCAATAACATTTATTCTAGGAGCCGTTTTTGTAGATCTTGTTTTAGCGACTGCGCCGAATTATTATTAGTTCTACCAGTGCTTTTTTAAAAGTAAGAGATATCGTCCACGAACTTCAAAACACTGTTTCCCTTTTGACAGACTCCCGAGGAGAAGATCGAATACTTGGAACCTTAATAAGTGCAGAGGTGGTCACCTGCCAAATTATTACTTTCACTATGTAGGCTACATAAGGCTCTAGAGCAGTCAACGGGACTATGATTCGGGTGTTCAGTGCGTCATGGTGTTTGTGTTTGTGTTCGTTTCTAATGTGTAGTTGTGGGATGTATTTAGTAGTGCCTTCAAATCATACTTGGGTAGTAATTCAGTTACAATAATTGGATTACTTAAATTTCATTACTTATCTTGGTAATTTGTAATTGTGATAATTACTTCCGGCTAAAAGAAATTGTAATTTAATTACTTTCTGGCGTTAGTAATTGCAAAAGTTCAGGCACAATTGCAATTACTTTTGCAAAACTTTGCGGCGCTCTCAGTGAAACATTCGCACACAGACGCGCACAACATAAATAGCGTCGAATTGTGCGTTGTTTTGTTGCTTACACTGTAGTCTGAGAGACAATCCTCCTTGGAGCCTACCTCAACGGCGCCGTGCCGCACTGTCTGCGGTGCGATCAGAAAACAATTGCGTAAACATGCCAAAATATTGAAGGAAAAAAAAAAAAGATTGAGCTTCAGCTTTCAGCCAAGGCTGGGAATTTTAATTGTCTATGAAGTAATGTTTCTTTCTTTTTTGACAGTCTTTTACGTCCCTCTTCCAGTACTCGCATATTTGTATCTTTGTGTTATTTTCAAGTTTATTTCCTGTTGGTTTTACTTAATAATATAATATCTTTATTTCCCATTTACAATGGGGGAGGCTGAGAAAAAAAGCCGGACGAAACGGCTTGAGGAGCTCTCGGCCCCCAAATTGCATTCTACAGCAGTGAGAGGGCTAGAGAAAACTAAAACACACACACACACACACACACACACCAAAAGCATTAGTCGGCTACACCAAAATGGCACGTCAACGCACGCAACTCTTTCATGTTGATCGTATCTACGTGAATATCATTGTGAATAAAACAATTAAGCAGTTTAGGTAATCTGTAGGATCACATTTCTTTTCCTAGGTTTAATCGGCAAGTATTTCAGAAACCACAAATACATTTCAGTATTTAGGGTATCAAAACTAATAATTGGGAACAGTTTAATTATGTAAGTACGGGTGCTGAACATTTCATGTTTATATTTTTAGAAAGCCTATAATTATAAATAATGTAGTAAATCTCAATTTTTCGCTTATTTAAATTACTGCCCCCTGCTTGCGGGTACTACCACGGCAACAAATCTTAAGATGATACACTTACTCCAAAAACGAATGTTACGTACATTTGCTATTGTGCCGTTCTGCTCGCAAACAGAAACCCTGCTCAAAATGTATAATATATTAAGTATACTTAATATATTATACATTCTGCATGGTTTCTTTTTCGTTCCCATCAAACACATTAAATAGACAAAGTAAACAAAACCAACCAAACTAGTCGTCTGCTTTTCGCTAGACCGGACGGCTGCTGAGCTGTCGTCATGCAGCCAACTTGGGAAGGCACCCTAAGCTGCCGGGGACCCTGCGACCCCCTGTTGTTCCGCCAGACATAGGGTGCGCGGTTAGCAAACAAGCGCCGTCAATAAAAAAAAAAAAAAGTCATTTTTTTTCTAAGGCTTGTGTACCCACCACCGTTTGCTTACGTTTCGTTATATTGCGGGAGATTACGTCTGCTTACCTCGAGAGTCACTAGGATGCATATTTACGTTGTATTAAACCTGGCAACAAATTTCAGTAAATAGCCTGGCACGCAACATTCTAGGAACGCATATTCCGGCGACTTATAACGTAACGTAAGAAAACGTAAGAAAACTTTCCTGTGTGAATGACCTTTTACTCAGGAAAATTCGTTCTTTGAAATCTTGATGCGATGCTTCCACCACATTTAGGCACTTTTGGGATAAATAGTAGCACTAGACGTTACCGTGCCGATTTATACGGTAACTTTAAAAACTTCGCCTTGATTCGGGGGCACGAACTATAGATGTTTATATATATATATAAATCACGGCCCCACCTATATCGATGGGGGTGTTTTCATGTCATGCCATACGTAAAGATGGTCCGGGTTATACTTTTAATATATATGAAAAAGAAATACATGTCTTTGTTCTTGGGAGGAACATTCAACCATATGTGAACGTTGAAGCTAATTTTCTTCCTGAGATTAAACATTTGGAAGCTCGAGGCGCAGCCGTCAATATTACACCGAAGCTTGTACGAGGTACAAAAAAAATTCTATTCATTTTATAAAAGATTTAGATGTACGCGGGATATTCAAAATTACAATAAAAGATTTCTATGCAAAAAAACCTACGAAACGCGTCAAGTACACATTTCACAAATTATTCACGAACAAACTACTTTATATAAAACTGCGAAAATATATAAATATTAGCATCTCTAAATACCTTTTATAAATATACAAAAATATACTCTTAGCCATTATTTTAATTGTGTTATTGATGCAAAATCTCAGGTGATTTCTTTAAATGCGGCAAAATTGCCCGTCAGTATTAAAAGATGTCCATATTTTATATTTTAACTCTCCTTAACTGTTTGTTCTGTCTTCAACCAACTTGTGATGGCAAAACATTGAGTAACCTATAACCTCCCAAAGAAAAAAAAAAACAACGACAACCTTTCACTTAAATTGAGCAAGCTTGTCTTCGTTATAGGTGCATTGCCGCACGACGTCGGCTCCAGGAGACATTTTCTAGAAGCGACGAAGGCTGCTCTATCGAAGGGTGCAGAAAGTGATGCTCTCCCTCTCTTACCTTCATATTTCTGTTTCCTTGCGTTGCCTCCTAAACGCCCCTCTCCCCTGGGCCTTCTGCTCACGAAAGATTGTCGGCGGACGCCACTACTGCTGACATTTGAAAACTGTATGCACAACCCTTTACCGTGAATTCTAAATCCCGCGCACGAGGAAGGTCTGTCAGCGTGAAAACAATGCGACGGAAGTAGTATCGGGAAAGTCGGTATCTTCGTGTTCAAAATTTTGTGATGGCAAGCAAGCCAGCTTACCATTTCTACTTATCGACGCGTACAGTAAAACGGAATGCAGATAGAAGTTGATGAATTCGGCAAAATTCACGTTATGAGCTTGAATAAAACTCCGAGAGGGGGTGCAGCCAGGGGAACGTGGGTTCGTTATTGTTCATGAGGGCTCTAGCTTCTCTATTTTTTGTACTTCACAGCACATAAACGTCTCATAATAGCAGGCACTCACTCAATTACAGATACAAAAACATACACACAGCGCTGAACTCACAACTCTTTGTATTTTGTCTTCGTCTTCTTCTACTTAGTGTTCAAACAAAATCTGGAAATTGTTTTGCCCTCATTTTTTTCGCTCCACCTATTAAAACGAATTCGTAAAATAGTCCGCGATTATCATCTAAAGGTGAGGTAATCCAGCTCACGCATCCATCGTCAAGCCTGGCAATATGCTTCGCTTCAATTATTTCACTTCTTAGCTGGTTGTTGCTTCGGTCTAGCACGGTGCAAATACTTAGTTGTGCCGCACACCCGCAATCCCAGCAGTGCAGACCTAAATCTCAGGAGTTGGCTCTAGTAATGTTATTGTGGAGTTCGCGAAGTCGATCGTTCAGGAATCGTCCAGTCTGGCCGATATAGCGTTTTCCACAGGAGAGAAGAATGAAGTAAACGACCTCTTCGGTGCACTGCACAAAACTGGTTTTGTGCTTCATTGTGCAGCTCTCTGATCGGTTCGAAGAAGCGTTCACTTTCTTGCACAAGCTGCAGAGCTTGTTCAGACCTGAGAATACCACCTCAATATTGACTTTTTTCGATACTTTTTTCAGTCCATGGGTGCAGTTGTGAATATAAGGCACAACAATGGGCCTCGTTGACCTCTCTTTTGGTGTATGTTTAGTGACCTCTCGTCTTTTTATATGTTTGATGAGGTTCTCTGCAATCGACGTTAATAAGACACTGGGGTATCCTGCTGCTGCTAAGCCAGGGATTTGCGCATCGAAGCTTGTTTTAATGAAATGTTCGCATGATCTGTTAAGAGAGTTTGTGAGACATACATTCACGATGCCTCTTTTGACCAGTTTTGAGTGAGCATAGTTGACGTGAAGTGGCGGCTATTTTTCCCTCGGCTTTTTTCCCCTCGGCTCACATGACCACCAGAAGTGATCAATCAATAAAAATAGTTTTAAATCCAGTGATATGGTGAATTTCTTGTCTGGAAGCTCGTGGGTAAGCTCCAACGGATTCATGCAGCCTTAGAATTTGAATAGAACGTTGACCAACGTCATTGGGAACTTGCAAGTCTCCACTGCTGGAAGATCAAATAATCATCTACGTATCAAAATATTTTCACCATGCTTGAGGTCTCTAAGCTTCTTTGCAACAATCTATCGTGGTCGGAAAGATAAAGGTCTCTGAGTATCGGGGCTGAGTATCCTTCCCAGGTGGCGAAGGTGGATTGCAGATACAAGGAAATTAAATCGATGAACTTGTCTTGGGCGATACCCCCAGCGTTCTGGAAGGCGATGGTACCAAAGGAGTCTATGCTCTCTTCAATGCACTGTAAAAGACGGTCTTGAGGCAGCGAGTAGTAGAGGTCTTTGATATCGGTTGAAAACACGTTCAGATTGTTGTCACCATACTCTATTAAGAACCTTGTTACTTCGTTTGAGCTCCTAATTAAATAAGGATCGTCAATCGTGAGAAGGTTGAGCCTTTCTTTGAGAAATAATGCGACCGACTTCTGCGGGAATCCTTTTTTAGAAACAATAAATCTGAGTGGGCAATCAGTTTTATGTGTTTGGCACTCAGAAATAATTCCAGGCTTAAGCGTTTGCTGCGGTCTATGTAGAAGCAAAGCGTTTTTAATTCCAGCGACTTGCACAGTTTTTTAGCTTCACTCTTTATTTTACTTAAAGAGATGTCGTTACGGCATTGGAAAACGAACTCAATGGCTGAAAGGGCTTTTGTTCCAAACATGTCGAGGTGCATAAGCACAAAACCCCCATCTTTATCCGCTGGCATTAGAGACAAGCAGTGCTCTCTAAGGTAGGTCACCACTTTCTTGGTTGGTAGGGGTGAAGCCGGTAATTTTTGTCGAAAAAGTATGTCAACTCCTTCAGAGGTGACGCGATCAGATTCAGCTTCTGGAGCTCGGTGGGACACTTGTCTGACCATCGACAGTAGCTCTGGTGCCGACGTTTTTGGTTGTACAGCGAACGTAGGACCAAGGCTGAGGACGCGCTGCACGATCTGTGGCAGATGCATGTCTCCGATAGTATGCACAAGGTTACTCTGCGCCCGCACTTTGTTTGGTGTTAAATTACGGAGATGCCTTAAGGTGAGGCGCCATAAGTGTTATGTTAATATATCTATTTGGTACGAGTACTCACGCCATGTGCGTCCACTGAAGAAAAGACTGCACAGGAGGACGTAAAGGCTCGTCCTGTAACGCCTGGTTTGTCTGTGCCACTCAGACGGAAGGATCTTTCATATTCTACTGCCGTGACCGGCAGAGGGGGCAAAGCCACCAAAAAGGGGTTTTACCTCAGGCGGAACCATTTTCACTCGAGTGCAGTATCCGAAGGTCCTCGCTTGGCAGACGCAATGGTGATCCAGGTGACCAAGGAAGCTTGGGTTCAAGGGTGAATATGAAGTAGTGCCCGGTGTACTAGAAATGAAGCTTGTTAACACTGCAGCTTGAGGTTCTCGTTTGAAACAGAACCACGACATGGTGTCAGGAAGTGAGGTCAGGAAGGCAACAAACGTTAGAGAGGTAGGCGACGAGCGGCGGCCTCAGCGAGAGAAAAAAGGTGCGGCCAAAGAGGGACGAGACATGGCTAAGTTCGCCCGGGGTATCGGGGACGACAAGAGGGCGGCGGAGAAGCAACGGCCAAATAAGACAAACTTCGGTTTCGCGCGATCAGCGCAGTTCGACTTAAAACAAACAGAAGAGTGGACAGCATGGCTCTACCGCTTCATGAGGTACAGGAGAGTCTCGCGGCTCATCGAGGAAGACGGGCCAGCTCAAGTGGAGGCTTTATTTTAATGCCTGGGTGGTGACATGAAGGACATACAGGCAGCAGCGACGCTATCAAAGAAAGAGAAGGTGGACTTTGACAAGGTGATTGAAATGTTCGAAAGCCCCTGTGTTGGAAAAAGAAATGTCATCTATGAGGGAGCAAGATTTAAGCAATGCAAGCAAGGGCCGGGCGAAACAGTTGAAGCGTTCGTGACGGCCCTGCACGAACTGGTGGCTTACTGCGGTCACGGAACACTGAAGGACGAAGTGGCGCGTGACTGCCTGGTAATTGGCCTGCAAGACGCAAAGCTGTCCGAGACCTTGCAAAGGGATCCAGAGCTCACCCTAGAGACGGTGGTACGGAAGCCGAGACAAAAAGAAGCCCTACGAAGACAACAGACTGTCGTGCTTCACGAAAGCCAAACCGAGGAACTGTCATCTGTCGACGATCTGAAGAAAGCCGCAGCAAAGTCCGTTCCAGTTCCCGGGACACAGAAAGCGAGACGGTGGGATGGAAAAGGTCACCGCACTGGTCGGCCCACAGTTGTAAGAGATGCGGCGGGCAAGAATTTCACGAAATAAATAATTCTTCAGCATCCACATTCAAGTGACACTCCTGCCGCAAGGGAGGACACTGGCGAAGCATGTGCCACAAGAAGAATCTGCGGGTGGTCACCACAAAAGGGAAAGAGGCTTCGTCAGATAGATGGATGGGCACACTAAAGGTGAGAAAAACAGCAGCATAGAAAAAAAAAGAACAACTATACTCCGTTTCACCTTATGTTGTACCGCAGAGAAGGCTAGAAGCGCGAGCTCATAGCGTTGGGAGCTGCTCTTGACGCACGAGAGCTTGTGGCGCCGAGATGTGCCCTAGAGCAAGGAGTTCGCGCTTGTAGCCTTTCCTGCGGTACATCATAAGGTGAAACAGAGTATAAACACTAAAGGGAACCCGGTCTGTTTTAAGATAGACACCGCAGCAGATGTCAATGATGTGCCGCCAGGAGTGGTGCCAGATGCAACTGCAGTGAGACACAAGATGGTGAGACTGTACGGGGACGGTGGGCATCCTAACAAGGTGCTGAGAACGCTCAAAGTCACGCTCAGTTGTGTAAAAAACAGCTTGAGAGAAGAGATGTATGTCGTCGACGGACTGGAAGAACCCCTGCTGGGGCGTCGTGCGACCACGGAACTAAAGCTGGTACAGCTCCTGCAAGCAGTAACAGAAGGCCCAAGTGAAAAGTCCAAGGAGAGGTTTCTGGATCTGCTTAATAGACTGAGAGTAATGCAAGGTTGTTACAACATCAAGCTCAAGGCCGACGAAAGCCCAGTATCAGTGATCACGTCCCGCCCATTTCAGCTGTTTGTGGCGGGGCTAACCTACAGGGGACGTAACATCTTACCCTCGGACGCTACCCTATTAAATATAGCAAAACCTAGTAGGAGGTCTCTCGCATGCTTGCCGCCTTTTATATTTAAAGTAAGGCTAGGCTCTGATCTGAATAAGTTACAATAGAAAACGGACTTGCAAGGTGACGACAAAAAGTAAATCGGTCAATCGGGGTACAGCTGCCATTCCATGAGCGATGGTGGTTGGTAGAGCAGGACCGTGATCATTATATGTCCAAGGACGCCGATCACTTCCAGGTGATCTAGGAACAACCTAGGATAGAGACGGAACATTATACTTGGGTTGAACCTTTAGATTTAACATTTCACTTTCTCTAAAAGTAGTTCGAAACCTCTACTCTATACTACGTGATAGGCACTCAGCCTATTTACGTAGTAATTAAGCAGCACCATCCGGCAACCAGTGCTGCACTCTTAGCCTTCAAGGCCTTCAGATTTATTTTAGGTACTGAAGCCGCAGTCTCAAGCGCTTGCGTCTGATTAAACTTGATTGCGCGATCCGTGGCGCTTCTGGGGTTCGCGGCTTTAGCTTTGCCGCCGAAACCATTATCTAGCGCGCTTCAACAGCGAGTAACAGCGATAAGTCACTCTGAGTCTGAGCTGCACGCGCCTCGCTCGCTGTGCATTTCGGGTTACGCATGCACGCGTGTCAGACCTTGTGAACCTATAATAGTTTGGCCCAGTCACGCGCGTCCCGCCCTTTAGGCTTAGCGAAAGTTCAGCGAAGGCTTACGCTGTTTGCTCGACTTTAAATCTGCCTTGCGTTAATATCGCGCTCGCTGCGCTTGAGCGCCGTGCCGTTAGACTGCTCTGATAACACCCGGCCGCTGTCACGCCCTCCCCCATTTACGGTAACTGTGAGCAAGGTAGTAGAGGAGAGAAAATATTGTAAAACATGTTTTAATGGTAAAACACGGCGATGTGGTATAGAATATTTAACTCAAATTTGAAAGTATAGAATTCGAGCTCTTCTTCTTTTTATTGCACTCTGAGATCGCGGAAGTTAATTTTTTTTACGTTCAGACATATTTTAAGTGCTGCACATAGTTAAATTTATAAACAAAAGCAAAAATGTATATCTGGATTATATATTTATTTAAGATAGAAACTATGAGAAAAATTGAATAACAGAGCATAGAAACGTTAGGAGATAAAAGCTCACCAATATTGGGTAAAAATGCCAAATTAGCCAAATGTGTGCGCTCCAAGCACTACATGTTAAATGGAAAAAAGGCAATAATGGATTTTTCATATTAAAAAACGGCGACATATTGTTAAGCGCCTCACTTAAATAATATATATATATATATATATATATATATATATATATATATATATATATATATATATATATATATATATATATATATATATATATATATATATATATATATATATTGTCACGCGTGGTGACCAAAAGAACAATAAATAAACAGGAAGAAAGAAACGTTTAATGTGGCGAACTTGTGCCAAAAATGAAAGGGTACAGAAAATAATAACAGAGCGTCGCGGGCGTCGAAGTCGGCGTAGAGCAGAGTCGAACGCTGGGGCGAGACTGACTCCAGCTTGCCACGCGGAGCCGCTTTTGTACACGCGTGGGCTTCTGGAGCATTCGGCGTAGAAGGTCCGGTGCCTAGAACATTCTAACCTCGAATCAGCAAGACGGTTCTCGAATTTACCAGAACGTCAGATTACAGTGTCAACAAAAATGTGTAGCCGCGGCCAGGAATCGAACCCTGGCTTTTCGCGTGGGAGACAAGCGCGATAACCGTTCGGCCACGCGCGCGCTGCCTACTTGGCAAGTTGCGCGCGCGGCATTACTCCCCCCCTTTAAAAAGTGCATCGCCCCGATGCAGAACAAAACAAAGCGAGCAAAAAGAACGGTAGGCTAAAGAGTCATTTAAAACACATAATGTCCACAGTCCTATCGAGCGTAGTATGGCTTCATGCGTACGACGTGGACGACTTCTGGTCGTGGAGGGCGGCGTGATGAAGTCCGTGTTCCGTCGGGCATCACCTCGTAGTTCAGATCTCCAAGTCGACGAAGTACCTTGTAGGGTCCAAAGTACCGTTTTAGGAGTTTTTCGCTGAGACCGCGTCGTCGTATCGGGGTCCAAACCCACACACGGTCTCCAGGCTTGAAGTGGACGTCCCGACGTCGAAGGTTGTACCGGGTAGCGTCGACACGTTGTTGATCTTCAATTCGGAGTCGGGCGAGCTGGCGAACTTCTTCGGCTCGTTGAGCAACCTGAGGCTCGGGGGACTGAGGCCTCACTTAAATAAAATATATATATATATATATATATATATATATATATATATATTAGGGCTGGGCGTCGATTAAAACTTTTAACCCGATTAATCGCCACCCTTCAATCGATTAATTAATCGATTAATCGGTTGCGTTGATTTTTATAAATAATATATTAAAAATAATGCAACAACTCGTCTTGCCTTTGAAGACTTATTTTACTCTCTGTTACATGGCACAAAGGACATTTAGATTTGAAGATACATATAGTTCAACGATTCAAAGACTCACATATTTTTGCTCCAGCTCCGAAGACAAAGAAGTTTCTCCACATTCTCCGAAAGGAAGATAAGAAGTCAGGGCTTGGGCGATGGTTTCTTTTTTTTTTTTTTTTTTTTCATAGAAAGGGGCCTCGATGAGAAGGCGTTGATTGCTGTCTGCGTTTTGGCGGATGGTCTTTGAAGCAGCTACATGGGTGCTTCGCTCGTAGGCGATACTGAAGCGAACTTACGCTTCTACTATACGAAAACGGCTTTTTGAAGATGATGCAGTGTACTTCCTTTGAGTTAAAAACTTTATCGCTGAAGTTTACTTTAAACCCAAACTTTCCAGCGAGATTGACTTTCATACTCGTGAACACGTCCATTTTTACGGGCCGAATACTGGAACAAGTAACCATGGCGTTGTTAGCTTCCCAGCTTGTTTTTCTGCTTGCTCGTCTGTCTTGCCCGGGAAGGATGTGTAATAGATCCTCAACACGTGAAGTTTCGCGGTCGCGCGGGGATCAATTGCGGGCCCGGCTTGTTTGTTAGGCCTCGGCAAAACTGTAATGTATATCCTCGAACGCGTGACGCTTCGCGAGCGCGAGAATTGAACCTTGCTCATAGCACCTGGCTGAAAACGGAAAACCGCACGGAACAGTACGACCGGATATACGCCACGCAGCCTTTAAGGGGGGGGGGGGGGGGGGGCATGAGTCAGCCCTAATTCGGGCAGGTCTTCCAGAATAGAGCCATGCGTGCGTCCAGTTGACTTCTTTTTGAGTACCGATTAAAAAATCGATTAACCGGTTAAAACATTTGATCGCGATTAAAGCCTTAATCGATTAATCGGAAGGTTAATCGATCAATTGCCCAGCCCTAATATATATATATATATATATAACGGGCATGGTGGCGGGAGGCCGAAGGCGTGGGTATATAACTGGGAAGAAAAAAAACCTCGGTGAAAACAGCAACACCGGACGATTTAATCTTCGACGTTTCGGCCGGAGTCCGGCCTTCGTCAGGAAGAACTTTTACAGATGAACGCGGGTGGTATTTATACATTGCTACGGTCGAGTCCAAGTTTCAAAAACGGCGGGATGACGGTTGGAGTTCCAGATGGGCAAGCGTTTATACAATGCTACGGTCGGGTCCCAATTTCGGCGGGATGACGGTTGGAGCTTTGGTGAGAGGGAAGCGTAGGGCAGTTTGTATCCGGGTGAAGGAGCTTGACGGTCGGGGCCAAGTTTCAAGGACGGTGGGATGACGGTTGTAGCTTTTTGAGAGGGGGCGCAGGGTGACTTTGTTCCCGGGCGGGCAGGGGTGACCTGAATGATAGCGTACAATAGACGACAGTTAACGCGCAAACTAAAGTGCTGTCTCAAAAAAAAAACAAAAAAAAAAAACGGCACGGTCACTTGTGTTGTCTCGTGGGGGTGCAAGCCCGCGTGTGTTGTCGCCGCGCGGGAAGTCAACCTCCTCCTGCTCGTGGTGCACCCTGCCAGCTTCATTGCTACAACGGAGGCTCTGGCGAAAACCCCCTCACCTGGGATGGGGAACCTAGCACTGGGTTTTCCATTGGACGGGGGGGAACAAAAAGGGCCTGGTAAGCCCTAGCTTTCCCCGATGGAGGACGGAGCCCCTGAGGCGGGGAGCGCGGCGTGTGACGTGAGTCGTGATGACGTGGGGACGGCGTGAGCCCGCATGACGTGTAACGACCCAATATACATGTGTGGACGCATGACGTGTGACGACCTGAACTGAAAAGGGATGGAAGTGTGACGTGAAGCGTGTTGACATGGGGGAGTAGGACGTGGAGTGGGTGACGTGAGATCGGGACGTGTACACGCAGGACGTGTGACGCCGCGTGGTGATCCGAGACGAGGCATCCAAATAAGGGGAAGGCTATCATAAAGGTGGTGCCCCTTGGTTTCTCCACTTAGGGTGGGCCCCCCAGACGGGGGGGTGACCTCCAAGGGAGCCAAGGGATATAGAAGTGATCACTGCGGCGGGGCTGTGTGGTTCATGGTTGCCACTCAGTGACCGTCGGACCCGCTGTGAGGCACTCTCGTGTCTTAGTAGCGGAGTTGGAGGGTGAGTCGAGCACTTGGGTACTTTTAGTACCGGCTGGTTTTTCCGGGCCGTCCCACTGGCTGCGACAGATTACTGGTTTCATTTATCCCCCTTAACTTCCAATTGGCTTTTTACAGAAATTACCATTTGATCCAAAGGATCCAATTCATTTTATTCGAATTGGCTTCAAGTCTGCGGTGCCTAACGGCGGGAGCGGACAAGGGGACTATTATTTTACATTCTTTTATCGAGCCCCGTCCTTATATCTGTGTTGTCTCGTGGGGCATGCATGAGTCAGACCTGAAATGAAACAATGTTAAAAGTAGAAAAAAAAAAGAATATTAAAATCTGCAAATAAAAGAGAAAAGTTGATGGTCCAGTTCCGGCCACAAACAGTACCACTGCTAACAATAAGGTCTGGGACCTAAAAAAAAAAAAATATAAAAAAAAAATATGTCCCCTCATCGCTGTTGCTATTCGTCTGTTAGCATTTTAATCGATGCCAGAGTACCGGGGCTTTCATTTATTCCTTGTTTAATTGTGTTGAAGAATAGCAACAGCGATGAGGGGACATATTTTTTTTTATATATATATTTTTTTTTTTAGGTCCCAGACCTTATTGTTAGCAGTGGTAGTGTGTTTGTGGCCGGAACTGGACCATCAACTTTTCTCTTTTATTTGCAGATGGTGGGAAAAATAAAAATAAGGGAAATGGAAGAGGAAAAAAGGGGGGGGGGGGCATGCTTGCATGTGAGTGTGTGGGGGTGCGGGGGGGGGGGGGTGGAGAGGGGTGTTTGGGTGTGTAACATGAACCATCGCGCGTCTCGGTTCGCGCCCGAGCTGCTCCTGTGTCTCTGCTGGCTCGTCTTGGCCACCCGGGCGCGTTTTGGGCCCACTTGATTTTGTTTTATTCCCTTGTTTCGTTCTGGACACTGCCGAGCCCCAACGGCGCCTAGCGGGGGGTTCTTTGGGGATGCATGCGGGGCCCCTTCCCTGGCCGCGGCCTTCGTCTACCCATGGTCGGTTCTGAGAAGTTGTCTTTCGCCTTTCCTCAATTTTCTTTTTTTTTTTTCCGCCGTGTCAGAGTGGCGGGCTTCCAGCTTTCACTGCAACATTAGGACCTGATGAAGAGCGGTCCCCGCTCGGAACGTCGTCCAATAAATACGTTTTAAAGCATTTACCTCCTTTTTACGATATATATATATATATATATATATTTGCATATTTAAGTTGCAGAATATTTTTCTTTGGGACTTGTTTCATGCGCTTTAAATAATTTTATTTCAAAGATAGAGTCACAAATTATATTTATTTATGCAATACCCACAGCGCCAAATCAGGCATTACAGTGGGGGGGGATACACATACAAAAAGAAAAGAACGTACAATGTCAGTCAGACCTCTGCTCCACGAGAGATGGATCATTCAAACAACATATAAACCTTATAAACCATACAAAGAAATAGAAACTTATAAACAATACATATAAACATAGCTTATAAACCACGCAAGGGAATGCGAGGTAATATAAAAAAAAAAAACTCAAGCTAGATTTAATTCAACAAAAAAAAAAGTCATCATTTGACAGTACACCAACCAAAGACTGAGGCAATCGATTCCACTCATAGATAGTTCTTGGAAAAAAGGACATCCTAAATACCTCTGTTTTGAACGAAATTTCTCGCACCTTGAAACTATGGTCAACACGCTCCGATTGATAGTGGGGCCGCATTATATACATGTCTCTTTGTATGCCAACTGTCGAATGATAAATGCTATGAAACAACTTCAAACGAAGTCTTCTTCTGCGAGTTTCGAGTAACTCCCATTTTAAGATATCTTTTGTGCGTGTTGCGCTGAAATCTCTACTATAGTTCCCGGTAACAAACCGAGCGGCTAAGTTATAGACCCTTATCTGAGTAATATATGAAAAACATCAATGCTATATCTTAAAACCACTACGAGATAAGAAATAACACGTATAAAGTAAATACGTCTAAGCAACCAGGTTTGTGCATTTTTGACGCGCGATATACAGTTTAGTACATAACTATCTAAATGAAATATATAAATTAGATATCATTTGTAATTTTTATATTACGTGCCGTCCAACTTGGCAAAATTACAAAACGCCAAAATGTGGCTGCCACTCTGATGCTGTCCTTTTCATATTTACACATTTTTTTTAATCTTAGAACTCTGATTTTTTTACATCAATTGAAGAGTAACATCTAAAAATGTGTAGAAAACAAATGTTGAACAAACAGGCGTGCACGATCGTATCTGAACAGACCCTTCATTAAGGTCCTTGTTTTGCTGATTCATCTTCTTTTGTTATTGCATTATAGTTACTTAAAATGCAGGCAACGCATGGCGTGGTTTGTCAGGTTCACGCTCCTTGCTTCGTGATGCGCTTTTCGTGCTTTCATAATAATTAATCCCGTAATGTTATTGGTTACGTCTGATACATTTCGCTATTTTTGTTAACTGAGCTTGTATCTTTCTTTCGTTTTTCTTCTTTTCTTTTTACTTTTTGTTCTTTGTGAGCTGCCAATGCTGCTGATAGTAGGAAGGGGGCCAAGGACTCGGGGGTCAAGCTGCATTTATGCAGCTTTTTTCCTCAGTCTCCTTCCATCATGGATGTGATAGAGAAATAAAAAAATGTATTATTATTATTAGATATCTGAGACTCGACATTGCGTTTGTTAAGCCCTCGCTGACTATTGCCAAGCGATGCCGCGTTTTTTGAACTATCGCACATTGGCCGGGCGGCAGTGACATCAGGCCGATGCTTCTTGGAGATAGATGTTTTGTGGATCCTTCAAGTGTTGATGGGTACAAATCGAGAAAAGGTAAGAAAGTATAGAGGTGCAAACTTCCAGCCAGCACGGTGCAATCAAGCCAAGACTAGCCAAAAAATTTGTTGCTGCACGGTATTCCTTCCTTGGCTTCGCTGCTCCACTTGATTCCTGCAGCCGAGTCGTCCGGGAATCTCTTTTTTTTACCTGAAACCTTCTGCACGTTTACAGCGAGGCCGCATCTCGTCGTTGACGCCAGTTGTCGGCTACGCTCCTTTGTTGGAATAATAATTTTTCTTCTTAAACTTTAGACTTTAGGGCTTTAACGCAGCCTAATCGTTTAATACATTCTGCGTAATTCACTAAACACCTGATCTCGCACAAGAAAACGTTCTAAAGACTTTGCATTCGAACATCAATTCGTCTACGGTGACAAAAAACTCGGACGAACTAAACTTTCCTCATGGTGAGTTCCGAGAGCCAAATGAGCCAAACAGCGTCCGTAGATATCTGCTAACTTTTTCTAGCGCTGAGGGTGCTATACCGGGTCACATTTTTTATACATCATACGAAAGACAGTCCGCATAAAGATCCGAACGCGAGTCACCTCGAGATCCGTGCTTCGAATGCCGCAGAGGAATGAGTTCAATTAGAAAACTTGGCGCGCGGCATTCGAACCGCGGATAGTGTGGTGTCTCGTGTTTGCAGACTGTCTTCACTGATTCTTATAAAGTATAACCGATTCCATCTGTTTTTGTATTTATTTTTGTACCAAGGAAAAAAGACGAAATGCTTTCTTTATTTTATCACGAGTGGTATATCACGTTCAGTAATATTTAAAAATTCCGGGCGACGTTCATGCCATCGGGTAACGATGCGTTCGTTCAAGTCGAGACGTTCGCATCAAGCATGAAACAACTCGGCATGTATGAAGTGGCGCCTTCCGAAATGTGGGCCTTTATTATAACGTTACTTGGATGTCCATACTGTTGATAGGGGAGAGAGAAATTGTTCTAAATAAAACATCTCAAGAAATATTTACATGTAGTTGTATATGACGATGGGCAGCACAATAAAGTGACCAGTAGCTGAGTGCAGCTTACTAGTTACTGTACCAAGGAACTATATTATTTTATGATGAGGAAAGAGGGACATTACGATAAGGAAAGAGGGACAGTAAACGTTTTGTTGAAAGTCGAAAGAAAGCCTGTCTTGTCTCTTTGTCTTAATTGTCCCTCTTTCCTTATCGTAAATTAATAACCAACACGCTCAGCCATCTACATAAACTATATTATGTACATAAAAACTTAGTTCTAAGAAAATAATTTTTAAGTGAACAGTACCATGAGTTTGTGTTTGGCTTTCAAAAACATTTTTTTTTGTCAATCGCAACTGAATCTCTTGTGAACATTGGACAATACCTAGTGATAAGTATTGTTTACATCGATCTTTTTTTTAATTTTTAGATACAAATAATTTGTCTCATGATAAGTACTTCACTGTACTCAACGAAGACCACATTGGCCGCAACTTAAAAATCAATTCGCTATTCGCGACTATAATTACATTTAAAAATTAACCACTTTCCCTAGCTCCTATTGACTGGAAATTTATTTCTGAGATAATCGTACACAAAAATAATCAGGCTAAATGCAGTGAACTTTGCTACGCATCCTTTGCAAGTGTTTCTCGTTTGTCAAAAACAGAATGCTATGATAAACACTTGTGTCATTTAATCAGTATCAGATCACATGGCCACTTGTTCTGTCTACGAGATGAGGAGCTGAACAGTGCTCGTTTTTCTCTATTTTTTTCTGCGACTGCCTTTGCGTGGAGAGAACAACTAATGCGAGTTTGTATAGGTTATGATTTTCAAGGAATAATTCTGAGCGGTATTTACGGAAAGTAGAAAACCTGCTTCGTCGCCCCTTTAATGACGCGTGGAGAATAGTACACTTCTAAGCTAATGTGAGCCAAATGTTTAGCCATGTGTTGTAGGTCAAGAGATTGTTACATTTCTACAAAATTATTTTTAGATAATCAAGTTAACTGATACACGTGTTAAAGATGTAGGGGGCAGAGATGTGCATAAAGAGGGGGGGGGGGTGATCTTGTCGTTTATTTCATCGAAGATCCACGAAATGCTGTTCTCAACGTTCAATCTGTAATATTTAGGTATCTTTCTACAGTCAAAATAAAGCTTTCATTAGACATTGCATTCACTCTTGCGCGTCCTTTGCACATAATGAATGTCCAGTGAGGCTAAGTGCTTGTTTTTGTTTCATGATTATGACAGTGAACAGTAGTTTTTTTCAAAACTAATAAGTAGGCTAATTTTGTATTTTTGAGTTTCGAAGTCCCAAAACACAACTTGTTAGACTTTAAATTTGGGAAAATACCAATGAGTATTTCGCCAATCCCGAGTCCGAAGACACAGTTGATTAGGCCAGCTGGTACCAATTAGAAAAACCAATTGGACCCAATGGGTATTTTTCATTAGGATACAACTTAAAACAACTCGTTTACGGATTCGGGCATTGCCTCTATCACGTCGAAAGCTATCGAGGCAATTAAAAAGATTACTGATAACGTTTACATCAATTTCATTGCTCTGTCGACATGCAAAGCACATAATGTTGCGTATGCTAGCCCGAAAGGTAACTAACCTTTCCGGGGCTCTGGATCTAATCAGAATGGTACACTCTCTGACAGTGTCGTATTGACGAATTTTGTCAATAGATACCCTTAGCGGGTTTCTTTGCTGTTTTTTCTTTTGTGTGTCATTGTCATTTGTTGTGAAAGAAAACTAGGGCATTGTGGGTACTTTTTTTGTGTGAGTTTAACAACATGCCCGTGTGTCTGCTTTTTGTGCCGTTTAATTTCCTCCGGTGAAGTGTAATCTATTTTTGCGGTGAAAAACACACTACTTGTTGTTGTTGTTGTTGTTTTTTTTTCTAAAGCGTCCGGCTCAAAGTATGAACTATCTGAACAGAAGCTGTGTTGGACAAGATAGTCGACAAAAGTATTTAAGGTAAGTTCCTAAATACCTGCTTCATAAAGTATTTAGAGTCCTACTCAAGATACTTTTCCTGCAAAATATCTTGAGCAGAGTACAAATACTCGGGAGTGTAATTCAATTACTTTCCAAGATACCTTCGCACTGCCTTATTTGCATCGACTTCGGTTACACTACACTCCGTTTCACCTTACGTCCGAGTGCAGCGGATGTTACGAGCCATCGGAGCCAATCCAAGGCAGTGTTAGTGTCACGTGACTTTGGAGAGGGGGCGCAGCGACGCGCGGAAAGCGTTTCACGAGTTACGTCCACAGAATGGAATTGGCTAAAATAGCTCGTAGCGTCCGCTTCGCCCTGTCGTAAGGTGAAACGGAGTATAGAACGCTTTATTTGCAAGCAACAGAAGTAAACAACAAAATCGCAGTTTTCTTTACTATGCATTGTAGCCCCAGTAAAGAAGTAGCCTCACTGGCGCATGTTACAGGACAAGTTTAAGACAAATGAGCAAAAATAGGTCTTCCAACCTATAGTTACATCACTGAAATTAACATCTTCTGGAGGATTTATAACCTGCACCTTGGATGCACCATATTACTAAGCGCCGCAGTCGCTTTATCTGGATTTCGCTTTAAACAATTTTTATATGCATAACAGAATGGCTGGATAACAAGGATGGCTTAAGACGGCACTTGACGCGCTTTTTCGAGTAGGGTACCCCAAACGCTGCTTTCGCACGTGACTAAACTTCAAAATGAAAGGCACATGGGGACACAGGGAAGCGCTGCTGTCTTTCTCGCGGTAGAAGATTTCTTTAAAAACGGAATCCTTATATGTCCCATTACGGGCAAAGACGTCGGCGTCGCGCCCGATAGATGGCCATAAAAGTAAATCATCAAGCACGCGCTGCTCAAGGTCAAAGCGGAAGCTCTCAGAAATATAACACAAAGAAAAGAACAGCAACCCAGATGCTTCGTCATAGCAGCCGTGAAGCCGGCGGGCTCGCCGCGCCTGCGTAGTGGGGTCGCGTGATGTCACCGCCGGAGCGCCATGTACAAAAGGAAGACGGGACGCGCTGCCTCCGGCGCGTCAGTGGCGCTTCGGACTTGATCTGTGCTCGTTGTGTGCTTCGTGCGATGGACTGTGAGGCGACCGCATCTACATCTACGGCCTCGACATCGGCAGCAGCGTCTACATCTACAGCTGCACACCGAATACCGTACAGGCAGAGACAACTTTAATAGGTGTAGAAACATTACTCGAGAACACTTCACCCGCGGGACTAGAATGCTTTCGCACTCCTACACGTAAGCAATCTTCAGTGTCTTAGGCGTGTCTTTTTGTTCTTTTTCCTATAGTAAGGTCTAGGAGCCCGTTCAGAAAATGGTACAAAGACTCTTTGTTTGCATTTGGACAGCTCATTCTGCTCGTAGCTTGTTTCCTGCCTTGTTGCAATCTCTATCCCTAGAAAAAAATAATCGGGTCATAAAAGTTCTCGCCGTAACAAAATTAAACTTAATATATAGGGTGTCACAAAAGAAAATTTACACGGTCTTTTTTACCGCAAAAATAAACTAGGCATCGCCGAACGCTCATTCTCCGCCCAAAGGTAGCGCTAGAGGTCACAACCAGATGCCAAAGTTTCAGCCCGATCCGATAACTTAATCAAAAGTTATACCTGATTTTCTGAAAATTTCGATGGGAAAATGGCCGCTGACGGAGTTTTCGAACACATGGGGCTCTATGGCACCAGAAACCGAAAACGGGCAAAAATGTGCTCCATTTTCCCATTGAAATTTCCAGAAAATCACTTATAACTTTTGATTAAGTTATCGGATCGGGCTGAAACTTTGGCATCTGGTTGTGACCTCTAGCTCTACCTTTGGGCGGAGAATGAGCGTTCGGCGATGCCTAGTTTATTTTTGCGGTAAAAAAGACCGTGTAAATTTTCTTTTGTGACACCCTGTATATATAAACATTTATATACAACGGGCATGGTGGCGGGAGGCCGAAGGCGTGGGTATAACTGGGAAGAAAAAAACCCTTGGTGAAAACAGCAACAACGGACGATTTAATCTTCGACGTTTCGGCCGGCTTTTTTTGTTCTAGGTTTAACATTGTTTCCTTTCAGGTCTGATTCATGCATGCTCCACGAAACAACACAAATACACGTGCCGTTTTTTTTCTTTCTTTTTTTTTTTTGAGACAGCATTTTAGTTTGCGCGTTAACCTTCGTCTATTGTACGCTATCGTTCAGGTCACCCCTGCCCGCCCGGCAACAAAGTCACCCTGCGCCCCCTGTTAAGAAGGTACAACCGTCATCCCACCGTCCTTGAAACTTGGCCCCGATCGTCAAGCTTCTTCACCCGGATACGAACTGCCCTACGCTTCCCTCTCACCAAAGCTCCAACCGTCATCCCGCCAAAATTTGGACCCGACCGTAGAATTGTGTAAACGTTTGCCCATCTGGAACTCTTCCTACGCTTCTTTGGAAACTCCAACCGTCATCCCGCCGTTTTTGAAACTTGGACTCGACCGTAGCATTGTATAAATACCACCCGCGTTCATCTGTAAAAGTTCTTCCTGACGAAGGCCGGACTCCGGCCGAAACGTCGAAGATTAAATCGTCCGTTGTTGCTGTTTTCACCAAAGGTTTTTTTCTTCCCAGTTATATATATATATATATATATATATATATATATATATATATATATAACTGGGAAGAAAAAAACCTTTGGTGAAAACAGCAACAACGGACGATTATATATATATATATATATATATATATATATTGTTGTTGTTACACTTAATTAAGGTAAGGATGGCGCGGTGGCCTGGAGGGGACGGTTTACAGGGGGGATTAAAGAAAACGAAAATTAAGGTTATATTTTTCGGTCAATGCCCGTAGCGCGCGCAAAGTCCCGGAGGGACAGCAGCGTCTTTTTCGCACAGGCACTACTCTTGGGGTTAATCCAGTCCTCGTAGGCACGCACATTGGGGTCTAGAAAACGACTCCGTTCAGTTTGGAGCCCCGCACACTCCCACAGTAGTTGTCGGACCGTAGGGGGAACGCCTGTAGAACATGTCGAGCAGGTCACCGCCGGGAGCTTCGGTTGACTGCGCTGACTCGGAGTGGGAATATATATATATATATTCTTTAACTTATCTTCTTTTATTCGTTCTTTCATTGGTATTTCGAATGTGCATCTTTTGTCCTGAATTGTTCCCTGTTAATTGTTCGGGCGTTTCCGTTTCACTTTAGCAATGGGTTCAAAATTGCGCTGGAGTGTGCCGAGTACTATTTCTGTAAAATATTCCGGCGCAAATGTTTTTATAAGATCGAAAATAGTATTTGAGATAATGAGTACAAGATACTGAAAAATTTATTTAAGATAGCGTAGCAAATACTCTCGATCAAATGCATGATACCAATAACTACAAAAAGTAATTAAAATACAGTATCTTGAGTAGAGTATCTGAGATAGGCACAAGTCTGACAGAATGTCAGGACGCAAATCGACAATTCATTTGACCCATGTGGATCTGTTTTGGGTTTAGGAGAGGATGGTTTTTTTTATTTATTTTTTTATTTTCGGAGTGAGTGCCTGCATCTACTAGTATTTTCGTTGAAGGAGGATGATTGTTTTTCTTCTTTCGCCTGTTGTGTTTCTCTTGCTTTGTGGCATTTTCAATTTAAGCACATTTCAAGTGGAAGAAAGTTGTGCTTCTTGCAGCGTGAGCTACGCTGGCCGAGGTTGAGCAGTTTCGCGTGGCTCGCATAATGAGCCGTGCTCCGTGCTGCGCAAACGCGAGGAGCAGTGACGTCACGCGGCGCACAGCTGGCGGGACGGAGCCGCCGTCGCTGCGGGCTCCGCCACCACCGCGAGCGCCTCGTCCGTCTGCGCAAGCGCGAGGAGCAGGGACGTCACACGGCGCACAGCTGGCGTGCCGGAGCCGCCACCGCCTAGGGCTCCGCCGCCACCGCGCGCGCCTGGCCGGTCTTCGCATTCCAGAGGTGTGACGTCACAGCCGCGGCAGCGCACTGGCGCCACCGCGTGCCCAGCTGTGTGCTTCCGTTGCGCAGTAGCCAAGTCTGACGCTGCACCGGAGCTGCTTCATAGCGCCTCTCATTTTGTGCGCATAAGCTCACGCCACGTATATCCTGGCATAGCCGAGCTAAGCCACCGCCATTTTTTTTTAGAATTCTCGCGTGTGTGTCGTCCTTTGCTTACCTGCAGTCTTGCTGCTGTGTCATGTCTGGAATATCGTTGCAGAAGTGAGGGGACAAGAGGAATCTACATCCGATGGTCGAGGAGGGCCTGGCTCCAGGGGCCGTTTAATGGTCTTCAGAGCGTACACAGTAAGTGGCGCTGGACAGGCGTCTACGGGCAACACCACCTAGAAGACAAGGCCTGCGCCTTTCCCCTCAAAGCGTCATCGCTAGTGGATCCACGCAGTGCCACCTGGCTTGTGCCAGCATCGCCGCCAGCGCGTCTTCCAGCGTCTCACACCGAGCAGGCTGTTAGCAGGTGGCGATGCCAAGTCGGAAGCGTCGGCCCTTTTGCGGTGGCTCTCATCGAGCTTCAGCGTTGTTGCTACCTAGGGCGGGTCGGGCATCCACTAACGATGATGTAATGCGCGGGCCTTGTCCTCTAGGCGTCATTGCTACGGGGGTGCTCCCTCCCTATACACACACACGCACGCATCCACACACACAAACCACACTCGCTCCAAGCGCACCGTAGCGTGAAAAACTAGAGCGTTACGTGCCTCTACGCGGCTCTGTACAGGGGTCACTTTTCTCTGCGTGCCGCCAGTGGACGGACGGACAACGAACACGTCCGCAAAAACCAAACGCTGTACACTATGTACACGGCAAGAGGAAGGACGCGGCCCGTGTATATTGCTGCGGGACGCTCCCAGGGGGCGTGGCGGTTCAGGAAGATTCCTGCCGAACCGAGCCATGCAGATCAAACAATCGAGGTTCCTGAATTTTCTATAGTACTCCCTTTCGCTTTAAAGTCTGACTGCATCCGACGCTCTGATACGATAGTCAATCAAACACCGCCCTAAAGGTACGTTTATACTCGAACGTAACGTCGGCAGGCGCGGCGTAACGCAGCGCACACAGATACTGATTGGTCGCAGAAATCAAGTTTCTGGCCGCCGGCCACTGAAAGGCGCGCGTTCTGCGCTACGCTGCGTTCACTGCGCTCAACGTCGGAGTATAAACACCTTTAAGGGGATCGTCACGGCACCGTTGAGTTTTTGTGGGTTTGCTAGCACTGGCTGAACCATCACGCCCAGTGAATGCGCCACGATCCTGCGCTTCTTTCTGCGAGTGATTTGCTTAGTCGGAAATAAAAAGCACACAAAAACAACGAGCACCGTGACGATGCAATTTTGGCGCAGCGTAAGTGGCGCCATCGGGTTGTACAGCCGGCTGTGATCGAACTTCAGGTCAAACGGAGAATAGTCAGGATTGAGGTTGCGAGTCTTCGAGAATTACTATATTCACCTATGTTGGTACCCTTTCTCAAACATAATATAAACGTTTACTGTCACGCCTTAGCTTGTTTTTGATACATTTTTAATGGCAGCTTAAGGTAGCGATTCTCGTTAACGCTCTTTTTGTGTACTTTTTGTTTTGTTTTAATTTTTAGACTTTTTATGACGATGCTTTTAAATTGCACAAATATACAAGTCAGCCGGATGTGTGGGCCCCGAAACAAAACAAGCGCCGAAGTGTGCGGAAATTCATTATTAATTCTGCTGAGACTGGGGAGGAATGTGTTCCTGATCAAAACCAGCTGCGCTCTTGGACCTCTAACCACCAATTACTTGTCTACGGGACATGTTACCCTCGTTGTTTGCTAAGTAGGGAAGGGAGTTGCTTCGATTGGACTTTCGAGCTATATCTTCTTCATTGCTCTTTGAAATGCTGTGGTCGTAAGGAACAAAAAATGCAATCCTAGGTTGCAATATTGGCCTGACGCTCAAGGTGACCCACAAATTATCATGGGAAGTGTTTCGGAGGATGCCATCAAGTCGTAGCTCTACGGAAAACGCCCAACAAATTTGACAACGCGTACGCATACTAAATTTAGGTGTACATTTAAACCAAAGGCATATCGAAGACCAATACAGAAAAGATGTATAGCAAACTAAATTAATAGATGTAATATGCATAAATACATGGGGGTTGTCACTGGCATAATTTATTACTAATGCTGAAGCACCACTTCATGTGTCATGCATTAGTGAAACGCGATCGCTCGCCGGTATGGTGCTCCTCTAGAACAAAATGGACAGGGGGCTGGAATTGATTCCAGGATTCATGAGTTCTACAGCGCCAGCCTTCGCTCCACAAGCTCCAAGCTGCAGTGTTCTAACAGACTCAATCACCAATCCCTCCCCCCCCCCCCTCCACCTGAGGTCTTCGGGTCGTTCCCATGTTGCTCCAAGTACTTGAATGTTTCGCTTCCGCAAAACTGCTCAATCTGGACCTTCTCAATAGAGGATAAACTGGTTATTCTTTCAACAAACGTTCGTTTCTTTTTGAGAAATGACTAATTCAGCAGGGGCCAAAACGTTCATGGCGCTTGGCTAATAGTTCAATCAGCGGCAGGACCAAACTTATATCTATTCAGACCCTTATACCTCAGGTATGCGTTATTCACTAACCACTTAATATCTTCTGAATGGCTCGGCAGTTTGGCAGGAAGCCACCATTCACCCCGGCATCTACCACAACACCATCTACTGGCTCGTTTTGTTTTTTCGAAGACGCATCTCGAAGTGAAACTTTTGAATGGAATGTCACGGACAAATGTCCGAACTTGGGTATTGCCCGCATGCATTGCTCCCTGCTCTCCCAAAACAGCACTTTGCTAGTCAATTCTCTATACATCAAAACAAGATTCTTGGAACATAGCACGACAACAACAATCTCAAATAATGGTACTCAAACAAGTTTTTCTTCCGTCCTCCAGCGAATCGGGAACAAAATTATTTTTGAAATAAACTTAAATTGTGCCACGGAACTAACAATTGTTATTATGACCATAGTCAGGCACTCTCTGAGCCACATAAGTAATTTGAATAAGTCTTAACGAATCGGTTTCAAATCTGTTTCAATGTTATGGTAACTCACAGCTTAAGACTCGCAGGGTGTGTAGAGTCTCAAGCCTCTTATTATCGTCGAACGGTCAGTAAGGTATTAGGAGTTAAAAACGCTAGGCAATGAATCACGAGAGAAAAAGCATAAACCTAATTAGCCAAGCCATGTTTCCTTTGTTGTTAATATCTCCACTGACCGCTTTAAAAACGTAGATCCTGCTTCTTGCTTCGTGGTTTGATCTTAGTTGTTCTTATCGACTGATGCTACCATTACAATGGTTCCGGAGCGATAATAATATGAATGAGAATCTTCACGCACTGCATTTCTTAAACTCTAAGTGATTATAGACCAATTCTCATGATATATCTTAATGGGCCCGCTACAAAACAAATCGCAGAATAGAAAAATGTTTAAAAGTCATATTTAAACGGATTCAGATCAGCTTCGATGAGCTTGTGTTACTCTAGTTACAACGTTCAATAGAACCGCTTTAAAGTAAATTCTCGCTAGCTTTGTTTTCGAGCCAGGCTCCACAGATCACTTCAGTTTGACTAGTTTTCTGCGACAATTATCACACGTCTTTCACAGTCCGGACTCACGCAACCTTCTTCCTGTCTCTTTGACTTGTCAGTCCCTCCGTCCGTAGTACTCACAAAGCCTGCACGTGATAGTTTTGAAAGCTAGAGGTTTTTCTCGTACCTAGTAAACAAAGAAAAAACAACACAGATATAAACCCACGTGAAACTGTTCCGCGTGCGGCGAGCTCTGTCGTTCCAACGCACGAGTCTTCGGTTGGAACTGAACTCGAGGAGTAGGCACGGCAGTATTAACGGTCGGTCCGGGTGCCAGTGAAGAGTCGGCGTGCTCCGCGGCAGGACTTGAACGGGGTCGTCTGGAGGATGATTCGTCACCGCAATTGGGTCCGCCACAGCAAGCACACACACGCCGCAATGAGCGTCGCAGACAGTCCCCTCGCTGTGCACACAGCGGCGCTCGGCTGGAAGTCGCAGTCACCTGAGGCCATAAAGTGAAACTCATTGTTGATGACACAAAATAATTAATGCTACATTTTTAATGTAGGTAAAACGTCATGCAATGTTCAATGTCGCGCGCGCAACTGGCCAAGAAGGTAGCGCGGCCGTGGCCTCAGTTATCGGGCTTGCCTCCCACTCCAAAAGCCAGGGTTCGATTCAAGGAAGTGACGTGTCTTTTTATTTATTTATTCTTTGCAATTTCGTGTTTTGGTAAATTCGAGAATCTTGTTGCGTTTTCGAGGTCCAAATGTTCTACACGCCGAACCTTCTACGCCGATTGTTCCCGAATCCCACGCATGTACATAAGGGGCTCCGCGTGCCGAGGCGGAGTCAGCTCGCCCCAGCGTTCGATCCTGCTGTTACGCCGACCTCGATGCCCGCGACGCTCTGTTATTATCCTCTGTTTCATTTTTAATTTTGGGCACAAGTTCGCCCCATTAAACATTTCAGTTTCCTCAGTTAATCTTTGCTTCGTCACCTCATTATTCGTGACAACATTTCAACAGATGTAACTGCGAGTGCGATTCATTAATTATTCGCACTCCGGCTGTATAATGCAATTTATTCAAACACTTTTCAAACCCTTTCCAAACCCAAGCCTGTCATGCATTACTGCTGAGGCAAAGAGTCGGCTGATTTGCAAATGATTTGTCACATAACCCACTGTCAATCGTCTATTCCACAAGACCAGTCTATGTGCACGCTCTATGTCGTCGTCAGTCGTCGACGCGGACGGACGTTCAACTCTCTCGTTATGCCTTACACGTGTGAGTTCACCCTTCAATTTCTGCATTCAATTAAACACATTTTCTTGTGGCAAAACACTTCCTTCATACTGTGGACAACATTTATAATAAATATCGTCACCACACACAACCTCGGACCACCAAAACTAGGGCTCCCCATATTGCGCAGATAGCAAGTGGCGCATGCCAATGTTTCTCGTAGCTCAGTCAGAACAGAACTGGCTTATCACACTCAAGCATGTACAGCAGTGACTGGGATACTGCCACAAATGACAATTGATGATGAAACAAAACTGAAGAAAATTAAATGTTTAATGGGGCGAACTTGCGCCCAAAACGAAATAGAAAACGGATAACTTCGTTGGTGGCGGCGAAACAGCAGAATCGAACGTTGGGGCGATACTGCCCCCGGCTCGCCACGTGGAGTCCCTTATGTACACGCGTGGGCTTCTGGAACATTCGGCGTAGAACGTTCGGCAAGTAGAACATTCGTACCTAAATTAGACTAAAGTCGCTAGATCTGGGAAAGTGGCGTCATTGCCTTCTCACCTGCTAGCCGGACACAAACAAATTCCAACATACAGACGAGAAAACCTCTCATGGTGATTGGCTGATCGCTGTCGGTTGCAATGGTGATCGCTATTTTGGACCCTTTTAAAGCTTCGAAGCTTCGAAAGGGTCGTTAAAACCAGTCGCACCAAGATCGCTATGGAGCATCATCGCACTGAAAGCGTTCCTCTTCCAATATGAGCAAATTTGGCACTGTGCATGCCATAAACTTCTCACTCATGCTTAAATCCCCAGATCTCTTACAATTATGTTGCTCCCTCTTGCGTGTTTTAGGAGAAAAAATTATTTTTCAATGTCTCCAAGCACTGACTCTGGCGTGTGATTGCGGTACGAAGACGTACGGAATCACACGCGGCGTAAGTGCTTGGGGGTATTGAAAAATAATTTTAGGGTCTTGAAACACGCAAGAAGAGCAACATAACTGAAAGAGATCCGGAAACAAAAGCATGAGTGATATGTTTATTGAACGCACAGTGCTAAAGGCACTCACATTGGCCGAGGAACGCTTACAGTACGATGATGCTCCATAGCGATCTTGGTGCGACTGGTTTTAATGACCCTTTTGAAGTTTCGAAGCTTTAAAAGGGTTCAAAATGACCATCACCAGTGCAATCGGCAGCGATGAGCCAATCACCTTCAGAGGTTTTGTAGTCTGTATGCTGGTACTTGTGTCCGGCTAGCAGGTGGGAAGGCAATGCCGCTACTTTCCCAGATCCAGTGACTTTAGATTAGACAACGATGTTCTCGAACTTAAGAGAATGCTAAATTGAAAGAATAAATAAAAGACTTGTCGCAAACAGGAACCGAACCCGGGCCTCTGCACGGCAGCCAGGCACGGTACACACTCGGCCACGCATGCGCTCGCTCGGCGACGCGCGTGGCAATATGGCTCGTACACTTTGAAAAGGTTAAGAGCGCCAGCTTCCCTGCAATGCTCTTGGGAAAGTCAATTCCTGAAAAATCTATGGAGAGATCTCGGTGAGTCACGCGTCTTATAATATGTTTAGACCTTCAAAAGCAGTCTGAGGTTTGGCACTGAGCATGGTGGAACGTAATGCTCAGTGCCACAGTGCAGACAATTTTTTTAGGTCTAATCTTATTATCAGACTCGTCACGCGCTGATATCTTTCTACAGATTACAGCGATTGACATTCCCAGGTGCACTGCGGGAAAGTCGGCGCTCATGGTCTTTTAGAGTGAATACGTTCATATGCTGTCTTTTTTTTCAGAAGGATTGTAGATTTAGAATACACTGAGTACGGCCCCATAGCCCTGTGTTCGGCCAGAGACTCACCTGCGGCGCTTATGTTGAAGGTGAGATTCCCGGTGACACCTGGAAGTACCGTCCGCCGACACGTGTCGTGGAGACCGGACAGCTGCGTCATCTTCTCACCTTCAGAAAACACCTGCGCACGACACATCGGAAGTTCAGGCGGGGTATCTAGACTTTACAAATAACGATTACCTTAGGATTCGGAGTGAAACAGAAACACACAAGACGGAACTTAGAGGGTTGACATAATGATATTAGGATAAATCCTTAAGGTGCAGAAGATTTACGTAAGAACAAATTGAGTGCCACTGAAAATGGAGCACAACTCGCGCCCACATGCGACTGCTAACTGGCCGCTGATAAAAAGAAATAGCCTTGTCCTTAATTCTATCCCAGGACTTCTCCAAGACTGGCAGAGAGCTCTACCAATTGAACCAAGCAAAAGCTGGCAGACAGTACCCTTTCCACCCTTACGGTGGCGAGGGTAGTAAGGAAGCAAGGTGACTGCGAAATCCTTGCCACTCCCCGCGTTGAGAAGGGTACGCGGTCACCCTTGCGGTGGTTATGATCAAGACAGATGGCAACTGTTAACACCCATTGAATCCTACTGACTGCTAGTTCCTAGTTAGATCAGTTGGTAGAGCACTCCACTAGTCTTGGAGTGGTCCCGGTATCGAATCCCGAACAAGGTGGATTTATCAGCGGCTAGCAGTCGCCTAGAAAGCACGAGTAGTGCTTCATTTCTGGTGGAAGTCAATTTACTCTTACGATCCCTAAAGGCACCACAATGCGTGCAATGCGAAATCATTTAGCACTGTTTATATTTACAATATATATATATATATAATATATATATATATATATATATATATATATATATATATATATAGATATATATATATACAAGTCGTACTAGTTAAACGTCAAGTATAATTAGGGCCCATTCTGACAGGCAAAGTGTGACTTGCCTTGTGTTTTTGCGTTCTGACAAAGGTTGGGCCGTTTGCAGACTAGTATATATGAATCTTGCATATTTAGGTGTTCCTTCAGATGAAGACCACACTTTGGTCACGTAGCCCAATGGCATGTAGTAACTAACAATTTGAGAAACGCAAATAGCGGAGAGTACCGAGCTTCTTACTATACACCAACGTAGTGTTTACAAACAAGCCCGCTTTGCCCGAGCACTGCGCGGGAGCAGAAACCGAATTCGGGAGGAGTGAAGCGTATGCGCATGCGCAGTACTGACAGCAGCGCCACTGCAGTGGCGCGACGTCAGTGAGTTGAGTTATCCTATAGCTCCGAAGCCAATGAGGTTGCGGCATTAGCCGATAAGAACACCGAACAACCAATCACGAAGTAAGCAGTGGAAACATAACTCGCCACACCCTGCTATTCTTAAGCTGTCGGCGACCATAGCGAGCATTCAGTTTTCGGTGAAAACGTTTTCTCAGGCCAGATCATTGGTTGAGCTTCCTCTGTAGATGGTAGTGATTGGTACCCTGAAAATTTCACAGGAAAGTTGACACGCCCGCATTTGATACCGGGAAGAATGACATCCTAACATTCCGGCTAATATATGAATCACTGGTCGCGAAGCAATTGCAAAACATCCACCCTTCCACTCAGGGGCTTCGAGATTCCCCCATCAAAAAGAATTCGTGGGTGAGACTCTCAACTGCGAAAAACGTAAAATTGCGTAAAGAGCACGTACTCAAGCTTACACGACAATCTACTTAAAGCAGAATAACTTGACGTTTAATAAATAAAGAAATACAACATTGACCTTCACGTGAACTTCGCGCAAAAATATTTTAGTGTTTGTTGTATTTTTGTCACCCGTGGAATCGTTCATGCAGTTCAGGGGCCCGCCTTCTTTAAAGCTGCCCAAATGAAACTAAGTTGCGAAGGATGATGTTAGTTTAACAAAGGCAAACTTTTAATTGTGTTTTATTTACGACTGTTTACTTGTGTCCTCTTACGTCAAGGTGATTCTACATTCCACCGCAGTCCGAAGTTTAAGTCCACAAGATTTAACTCCGCTGGATTATTATCATGGTGCATTGGTGCGGAACTATATGTAAACACAAGCAATAACTGACTCTTTTGCTGCGATAAAAAATGAAGAGAGTCAAATTTATTTGACTATTGCGTATAGTTCACGAGAGAAATAGAAGCCATTCAACATGCTAGAGCTCTAGTTGTAGCTAGGAATGTCTCTCCGTAAGAATCTAATTAAATTCAAAACGCTTACAACATTTAACAGTGATAACTAACTTACTCAGTGCGGTTTATCTGATCAGTAAAGCCTGGTTCACTCATTTGTGTTTTAGTTGACAAGAGAGTGCTTTGCTCGCTTGTAGAATTTTATGCAGGCGCACTGGCGCCATGTATCAGGCAGCCCTAGAACATTTTTATAATTGTATATCTTTCATACTTTTTACGTGTCATTCTTTCAACGTCGGCCTGAAATAATTTTGATAATATTATAAGTGACTTTTTCTCATAGTTGTAAACCCGAGACTAAGGATACGGACTAAGAACAAACACAGAACGGCACGGACGACTCGGAAGCACGGCAACTTTGAGTTGGCACCATCTGAGCTTGTTGACTGGGGCTCTAAGCTCGTCAAACACGAAGTTGGGGCCGAAGTTCACGAAGCTCACCGATTGGACTATCACGACGATGACTTTGCGCTTTTGTTGCCAGCGTCCAATCGGCGCGCTCCGCGAACTTTCGGCTCCAACTTTGTGTTTGACTAGTTTAGGGCCGCTGAAATGTGCGGGGGCCTGGGAAAAGGAATAGAGAAGGGGGTAGGGGCTTTGGGAAAAGGAAGAGAAAAAGGGGGGACAAAGGGTGGCGAGTGACATATATGTTTGTCCTGTGAAATATTGAAACTTCGTCCGTGTCGTTCTGTGTCTGTCCCTTGTCCGTATTTCCAGTCTCGGGTTTACGACTGTGATCAATTTACACAAGCTAGCCTGCACCCTCACCATTGCTTCATGACTTTTTCTCATTGAAAGTGCGTAGTTTTGATATCTCAACTACCGTGAAACCTTCAGTTTAGATTACACACAGTTTGGAAGTGTTCCAGAACTGTCCAATAGAGGGCTGCAGTATGCCACTGTGTCCCAGGGTTACGAGACAACCCAACGGTGACACCCGAATAAACACGCCCGACTTAAAGCTATCGCTGTTGTTTTATTTCAGCATAAGTCGAATGGCGTCATGAATATAGAAAAAATGTGTTCCTTTTTTACTATTTTGTTCTGATTTGACATAGCGAGCTTTATTATGTAAGCCTGCGGCTGCATTGAGGGTACTAACAGTGAATGAGTTATACACTTATGCTATGTCAGAATTGATTTTGGGGAAGAGTTTGAACGTTCCATGCTTACGAAAACTTCCTTATACCAGATTTTGCGGACAGAAAACAGTGACAAGAAATTTCTTACACGAATATGTCACCCATACATTGGACCCAAATGAGAAATCCGAGCGAGTAACGAAGCTCTGGAAACAATTACATCTGAAAAAAAAGGAATGTGCGCAGGAATAGTGAGCAAAGAAACGTCACGCTCATTATCCCTGAAAAGAACGCATTTTTTAGGTGTAATCCTAATGACAGCATGTCGCTCGCTTGAACCCTCCCGTCGTCCGCATTTCTTGGCTCCCTGTAGATGTTGTGCATAAAAGAGAACGCACAATTTGTTTTTAGAGTGGATGTTTCTTCTTGGCCAGCTCGTCATGTAAAAGGAGTGGAAGAAATAACCAGTGAGGTAGATTTACTACGTCTGGGATAAATCGTTTAGGTGATTATATTTCATAGTCAGCTCGCCTGCCTACTTTTGCTCCTTGGGATAAATATATATATATTGTTTTGCTTCAGCTAAAAACACAAGTCATAAGCCGCAAACATACTGCAGATATGTCATACCAGAAATAATCTGTAGACACAATCTTATTCTTGTCTGCAGACATGTTTGAATCATAGATATGTATGAAGCAAACATGTTTTAAAGATGACAGAGGCATGACCATGGATATTTCTGCTATTACCTCTGTGGCGAACACCATATGTTTTGTAGGATGTGTCAGCAGTATGAGTGCAGTTTTGAGGTAACCAGTTGATCTCAGACACTCACGAAGCAGAACTTTGCCTTGGAGCCCTTCAGGCCCGTGATGAGGTAGTTCTTGCCATTCTCCTGCCAGCCCCCGTGGCACTGGAACGCTGCGTCAAAAGAAACACCCAGAACATGTCGGTCGCGACATTTCAGCCCTGGTCCTTCGATTCCACGCTCATTATTTTCGTCTGGTTTTGTTGTAACCGGTTTCTTTAGGAATTGTGTTCGGTTCGTCTCTACCATTCCCCTTGTTACTCTTCTGTTCGAAATGTAATAGTGCCACATGAGCTGTATATTACCTATCGACACTGGATAACATGTCTTATAGTCACTACCTGGTGAAAAAACTAGAGGGTGGGACATTCCCCTGTAATTTCAATGTCCCTGAAAGTCCAATGACACCATAGCTGAACCCAATATAAGCAGTCGTGAACCAACTGTAAAGAAACGAACGCTATAAATTGACAATGTCTTGGCGATAACCAAATATTCATAATGATAATAAATGCACGGTTTACCGGTGCCCATCAATTTGTAAGACATAACATCTTCCACGAGAGCAAGAAGACGAGAAGAGAAACAGTAGAGATCACCGATCTTTCAAGCAGGATATTTATTTATACCAAAACATTCAGTCAACAGTGTGTGCGAAACTATGGTTAGATGTGTTAGATTTATAGTTCGATGTGTTACGCTTTATTGGAAACGTTCAATATTTATTCCATACAAAATCAATATTTAAAAAAAAAACATTATCAATATATATTGATTGTATGAATACCTTCTGACTAGGTCATTTTGTTTTTCATCACCAAAAGTGATTCGTTTTTTGAAGCGTAAATCAAATTTAACCAGAAATATAACCACCATCCGCACCCGCTGATCGGAGGAATGGAGGGTGTCCCGTTATCGTTCAAATTACGCCTTGCAGTCCTTTCATTATAACCTACCCACATTACTCAATAAATATTCTTTAGATAACCTTGACATTTATTGTTTACATCGTAAATCAATGTACCTACTTTTTGTATAATATGTATTCAGTTATGTTAACCTTTTAGTTAACGCGTTTTTTGCATATTTATTACTCTGATTGATTTTCCTGCATCTCTGTCACCATCTGCCAAGCTCTCGGGGCTTGGACCTCGTCAAGCCAACAAAGATTGGCTTTTTTGTCCGTGGCTCCGGCATCTGTACTTGCAGATGCAAATAAATGGTTTGATTTGATTTGATATATGAAGATCTTCAGGTATTCAACCAACAATGACGCACAATAATTTTTCTGGTGAAAATGTTACACACTTCGACAAGAACTGCAGAGGTGCTGAAAGTTGCTGGCTACGTCAAAAGCGATTGATTGTTTTTGGTTAGTTTATTTTAATGTTTCGCAAAAAACAGAGGAAATATCACGCTTCAAAATCCGGTTACTGGGTTGAAGCAATGGTTTAACACAATGCCTTTATCAAGCAATCTTGGCTCCAGGACCAACTTAATTAAGGGAGAAACCTGTCTACCTGTCGGTACTGAGGTTCAGCGCCGGCTTAGAAGTACGCGCATTCCTCACGAACGCTCGTGGTGGCACTCGGACCACTCTTCCCTACCGGATCCAGTCCGGGAAGCCTTGGGGAACACCGAAGCGAGGTGGCTACGCCGCTGGAATCTGTGTGTTACAATACCAAAGATTTAAGTGTCCACTCGAACTGCGGGTAAATGGTACACAGTTGGGTGCCGCTGTGTACCTCGCACGGCAAAAAGGGCAAAGGATTTCTATTTCACGAATTTCCATCATCGAGTGTCCGCGAAGAATGCATTAAAAGAATCTCGAAAACCGGCAAGTGCCGATATTTTTTTTTTCGTCATCTCAGTCACCTCGGACAGTAAGAATAAGAGCGTCATATTGTATTCGAAGAAAAAAAGGCAGTCAGGACATGTTTCAATATTTTTTTTTTCACGTTTTTTTTTTCTTTTAAAGGAGAAAAGAACTCCCAGTGGCGCCCAAGTGATAGTGGGGGCACTGTCCTATGCTCGCTGCATTTTACAACAAATGACTGTAAGGGGAATGGTAATATAAAAAAAGGAAAGTCGTTTACAACTTCCTGTAATGCCAAATTAAAGCGCAGCTCTTGAGGAGGAGGAGGGGAGGGTACGGAGGGAACGGTATGCCCCTCCTCCTCATCCGTACCCTCTCTTCCTCCCTCCTCATCTACTCCTCCTGTGCTCCTCGCCTCCTGCCCCTATTCCTCCTCTCCTGCTCCTCCTCCCTGCTCCTCCTCCTCTCTCTTCCTCCTCCCTCTTCCTCCTCCCTCTCCCTCCTCCTTCTCCTCCTCCATCCTCTTCCGCCTCCTCCCGCGCGGTGCATTATGGGAAACGTCCCATAATGCAACGCGCGAGTCAACGCGGTGCATTCTGGGACAAAGAGAGAGAATAAAGTTTTATTCTGAGCATTTCAGCACGGTGGCCCGCGCCGGATGGAAGTGCTTCTCTCTTCACGAGATCCCATATGCTTTTAGCGGCCTGGCCCCTGGTGACCAACCGAAGCTGATCTTCCAGGGCGGGTCTGGGCAGCAAGTTCTCCTATCGCTCTACGGGGGAAAGGGTGGGTGTTCATGATTGAATCTACACTCACCTCTCATGTCACGGAGGGTTCCTATCGCTTGGCATACTGGGCAGTTCCCGCCGTGTTGAGCGGGGAACATGCGACTGAGTAAAATAGGGAGGGAAGGACTCCGACTGTATTTGCCTATACGCTACCTGTTCCTCCCGCGTTAACTTAGGATGCGGGGCCGGCAGTCATTGCCTCTCCTTGCGGTAGAATGTTACTATTTCCTTGTAGGTCATCATGGGTTGATCCTGCACCTCTTCCACGGCTGTGGCCCGGTAAGTCAGCGCGCGGGCCTGCCGGTGAGCAAGTTCGTTGCCCTCCACCACGGAGTGGGCAGGTACCCATACAACGTCTATTGGCTCCTTGGGGATCTCTTGTTTTTGAGCACCCGCAGCACTTTTCGGTACATCCAGCCCGACTGGAAGCTCCGGTATGCTTGCTGTGAGTCGGTGACTACCCTGGTTCTACCTGGCAGAGTGAGGGCCAGGGCGATCGCCACTTCTTCCGCCTCTTCCACATATTTTACTTCCACAGACACACTCGTCAACATCTTTTTGGTTGTCACTACCGCCACAGGCCTGTATGTTCCCTGGTCTTTGGAGGCGTCCGTGTAGACGACATCCTCCCAGTTCACTAGCTGTCTGGTTAGAGTCCGAGCCCTGGCTTATCTTCTGCCACCATGGCAAGCAGGATTCATGTTCTTTGGGATGGGCTTGGTCTTGATCTTCTCCTGCCAATCACCCGCCAGTTGTGCTCTCTCTTCCAATTCTGCAGCACTCCATCCTATCTTCCGTAGGACTTGTCTTCCTGCTTGCGTCTGGCTCGGCCTTTGCCTTTGGCTGGATAGGCGTCCCTCGATCAATTCGGGCACCTTATTGTGTATTCCCATTTCTAGAAGTTTGTTTGTCGAGGCGCTCACGGGGACTCCCATGGCCTGCTTGACTGCCTTCCGGATGATTATGTCCACCTGCTTCGTGTTCCTTTTGCTAAGTAAGAGGTACGGAATTGCGTACGTGACTCTCGAAATTATGAAGGCTTGTACCAGTTTGAGTGTGTCTGCCTCCTTCATCCCTCTCTGCCTGCTTGCGACCCGCCAGATCATGTGGATGATCTGCTCTGACGTGTGATTGAGTCTGCACAAGGACGCCGTCGTTTTCTTGTCTGCTTGAACGGTAAGGCCGAGGATCTTGACGCTGGGACCAGGGACAATGTCCTTGCCCTCCAGGACCACCTTCACATCTTCCGTGTGTTTCTTGGGCGCCCTAGGCCGAACGACCACCAGCTCCAATTTCTGAGGTGAGCAGCGAAGCCCGCATCCCCTCGCATATTTTTGGACCACGCCTGCGGCTGCTTGCAGTGTGTCCTGGATCCATCCTGAGGAACCCGCCTTCGTCGTTCAGAGCGAGACTTCGTCGGCATAGAGTGCATGCCCCAAGCCCTCAATCGCTCCAAGTGCCCTGGGCAGGCCCAGGAGGGCAATGTTGAATACGAGGGGCGAGATGACTGATCCCTGGGGGGTCCCTCTGCTTCCGAGCTCTATGGGCGGGGATATATGTTCTACCACTTTAATTCTAGCCCGACGTTCTGTCAGAAATTCCCGCATGTAGTTGTATGTCTGCTCTCCACAACCCGTGCCCAGGAAGGTAGTTAGGATACTGGCGTGGGAGACGTTATCAAATGCTTCCTTGAGGTGGAGGGCAAAAATGGATTTGGGCGAATGCCTCGTAGCTTGCTTCATCACTTCCTCCTTGAGTTGTAACAGTACGTCCTGCGTACTTAGGTGTCGTCTGAATCCGAACACGGTGTTCGGCATCTGTTTAGTGCAGTCCAGATGCCTTTGCAGTCTGTTCAACACCATTCTTTTCATCACCTTGCCTACACATGACGTGAGGGAGATGGGTCGCATGTTGGTTCTGTGTGGCAACTTGCCGGGCTTTGGGAGGAATCTGACTTCTGCCTCTTTCCAGTAGCCCGGTAACTTGCCGCTGCCCCAGGCGTTGTTCATGTGCCAAAGGAGTTCCTTTCTGGCTCTATCGCTCAAGTTCTTAAGCAGCCTGTATGTAAGTGTGTCTGGCCCAGAGGCGCTGCTTTTTTTTCTCTCAGCAATGGCGAATCGCAATTCCGAGTTGATAAAGAGCTGGTCCAAGCTCTCGTTGGGGAGACCCCGGTACGGCCCCGGGTGCTCACCGATCTTCTCGGTCTTGAGGTGCTGTCTCGTAGGTCCTCCATGAGCTTTACCGCGTCTCCCCCGTAGTTGTTTATGGTCCTCGTCGTGTTTCGGTTTGTCTCGCTTTTGCTCGTCATAGGGTCGATAAGGTGGCGGAAGAGCTGCCAGGTCTTGCGGGCAGAGAGGGCAGAGAGGGCCCCTTGCAAGCCATCGCAGAGGCTGAGCCAATTCTCCTTACACAATTCCGCCGCGTACTCCGCCGCCTTTCTGTTGAGTTCGTAGATCTTCCGCAGTTTCCTCTTGTGCCTTTGGCGCTTCCACCTCTCAGTTAAACTTCCGGCTTCCCACAGATGTAACAGCCTCTTGTCGATACACGGGGTCTGATGAGTTGTGGCCACTTTTTGTGTATATTTCTCGACCAAGGCTGAGGGAGCTGCCCTTTCTTCCAGTTCTCATAGGAGTGTTCCTTGACCTCCTCTACTGCGTGGGCCTTCTCCTGTTCTTCTCGCAGCTTGTCCCAGTTTGTAATTCTCGCCAGGCCCGTTCTTGCCTTGAAGGTCGGCCCTTTGACTGTGATGATCAGTAAATCATGACCGGACCCCAGGTTGGTTCCTTCATTCAACCAGAAAATGTCCAGGGTCCCTGCCACGAGTGACAAGTCTGGCGTGGTGTCCCTGCAGCTGCTCGTACCCGTGCGGGTGGGGTGTTAGATTCGTTGAGCAGGGTCAGGCTGTGTTGCTCTTTCAGGCTCACAAGTTCCGTCCCTCTCTTTGAGCAGAACCTATATCCCCATGTGTTATGAGGTGCATTAAAGTCCCCCAGCACGAGCAATGGTCTTGAGCCCGCTTTTGCTTTGGCATCCTGCATTGTGCCAGGCATATCCAAGCCCTTTTTGACTGGTCTCCAATACATATTAAGCACGAATATGTTTTCTGAGTTGCGAATGCCGTTGCTGTGAATTTCGACTAGGGTATGTTCTCAACCCTTCTGCACGGTTAAGTGCAGCGTTGCTGCCAGGCTATTCCGCACTAGAATGGCTTTGTTTCGTTCGGTGGGGTCCGCGTACACCCCGAACCCTGGAAATTTCGGTTTCTGATTCGTTTCCTGTAAGGCCATGATGTCCGGCTTTTAAAATTAAAACTTTTGTTTGGGCGAGTTGGTTCATACTGATTTAAAAGGTTAAAAAGCGCGAACAAAACAAGGACAATATAGACACAAAGACGACAGGACGGGCGCTAACTCACAACTGATTTTATTAGAAAAAAACAAAGTCAGTTTTATACACAAGATCAAATGCCACACCCACACTGCAACCAATCACCACTCTCACAAGCAGCCATCTAGAAACATTACTTCTTTCTGGAGCAAAAAGAGGGAAGGCATGCTTATGCAGTTGTCATCGTTCCTTTTGATATAAAACGCCTCTATAATCTATCTCTCGGTTTTATCTTTTGATTTCTTTAGAAACTTTGTTGCAGCCAAAAGAGGCTTACAGTCAGCACATCGCCTGCAGTGGTCGGCCAGGTGTCCACCCGCGTTGTTGCGCACAGAAAGATTATGCTCCCGTGCCCTATCGTTAAAACAGCGGCCGGTTTGTCCAATATAAACTTTTCCACAGCTTAGTGGAATCTCGTAAACAACATTGGTCACACATTCAGTGTACTGTACGGCGTGCTTCTTAGAGCAGAGTGCTTTTTTCTGCCGTGTAAGCATCGGACAGATTTTTGAGAGCTTACAAGGGGCCGAAAAAACAACATTTACATCGTATCTGCTTGCTATCTTTTTAATGTTGTGAGACACTTTATGCCAATAAGGAATCACATGTACACGTCTTTTAACTTTATTTGTCTGGCTGCCCCCTTGTAAGTTAGTTCTTTTTATTTTTTGAAGTAGGCTCTCACCTAGTTTCGAGCTGCTGTGAGAGCCTACTTCAAGAAATAAAAAGAACTAACTTACAAGGGGGCAGCCAGACAAATAAAGTTAAAAGACGTGTACATGTGATTCCTTATTGGCATAAAGTGTCTCACAACATTAAAAAGATAGCAAGCAGATACGATGTAAATGTTGTTTTTTCGGCCCCTTGTAAGCTCTCAAAAATCTGTCCGATGCTTACACGGCAGAAAAAAGCACTCTGCTCTAAGAAGCACGCCGTACAGTACACTGAATGTGTGACCCATGTTGTTTACGAGATTCCACTAAGCTGTGGAAAAGTTTATACTGGACAAACCGGCCGCTGTTTTAACGATAGGGCACGGGAGCATAATCTTTCTGTGCGCAACAACGCGGGTGGACACCTGGCCGACCACTGCAGGCGATGTGCTGACTGTAAGCCTCTTTTGGCTGCAACAAAGTTTCTAAAGAACTCAAAAGATAAAACCGAGAGAGAGATTATAGAGGCGTTTTATATCAAAAGGAACGATGACAACTGCATAAGCATGCCTTCCCTCTTTTTGCTCCAGAAAGAAGTAATGTTTCTAGATGGCTGCTTGTGAGAGTGGTGATTGGTTGCAGTGTGGGTGTGGCATTTGATCTTGTGTATAAAAGTGACAATGTTTTTTTCTAATAAAATCAGTTGTGAGTTAGCGCCCGTCCTGTCGTCTTTGTGTCTATATTGTCCTTGTTTTGTTCGCGCTTTTTAAGCTTTTAAATAAGTCCGGCTTTGGTTCGAGAGAATCTATGTATTGTTGAATTTCTCCTACTTTGTTTCTGATGCCCCGGCAGCTCCATTGTAAGATTGCCGTCGCTTTCTTTTCTTGCTTAGAACGGCGGTTCATCTTGGTTCAAGCTTAGTGAACTGGCTATACCCACTACGCTTGGCGCGTAGGGTTGCGTCTTCTTGGCTTTCTTCTCTAGCTTAAGCTGGCCCAATTTGGCTTCGAGTCTGTCCACCTTCGATGCTATTTGTGCCACCTGCGCCGCCATCTGGGACATCTGATTTGTTAGCTCCGAGACCACTTCACTGATTACGTTTATGAGATTGGCCCACGCAAGTTCTTCTTTTGTCGGCGTGTTTGCTTCCTACGCTTGCTCCGGTTGCGTAGGCTGGGTGTCACTTTTGGCTGCTTTGCGCCTCCCGCCGTTGTCCTCCTGTTTACTACCTTCCATAGCTTCCATCCTGGCTAGGAGCGACATCAACGGTTCTTGTACCTCCACCGCATATTTTTAAGCACTAACACTGCCACATACTGCTCCGTATCGTAGCCCTTAATTCCGACATTCGTACACTTTCCAACTTCTTGAAGAGTGATAACCGTAGGGGGGTCAGCCGCTTGCGCCGCCAACAAGCTGAGACCAGCACTTTTCCGCCCGATCCCTCTGGAGTTCCACTGCCACGCATTCAGTTTCGGTTTAATCCGCATGTTGAGTCCGTGTCCGAGAAGCCCGTTTCAGAGTGGAGTTGGTGTACTTCCCTCTTGGCCGTCTTCGCTTAAGTTCATGGCTGTTTCACATCTCCAGTATCTCGAGTCTCTTGTTAGACGTGCTCTTCAGAGTCTGCATTCCCATCAGGAATATCTGCATCTGTTGTTGCATCTGCTGAATTTGCGCCTTCAGATGCGCGACCTCCGTGCGCACCTCCTGGATTCGTTTGAAGTATACGTCTACCAATGGGGTTTGCGGCGATGGAATCGCCTGCTGTTTAGGAGTATCCGCCTTCCCCGCTTCCTTGCGAAGTCGAGTGTTCTCCTCCATCAGCGCTTGAACTTCATTTCTAGCTTCTGCTCCGCTTGCAACTTCGGTAGGGGAGGCAATTTGATTGTGGTGGCCAGATCCCTTCCCCCTGTTGACGCTTGCGTCCTTCCATTCTTCAAATTTGACTCGCCTCTTCCCTGGCGGTAGTTCCGCGATCTGCTTCTCCTTCTGTTTGACGTCTCTTGTTCACGCGTCTGACTCCGTGACTTTGATCTGCTCTCCACTGACACAGCCGATAATATAGAGCTCCACGCCACCTGTCGTTGTCGCCTTCTCCGGCTCCAGCTCCTACTTTCCCTCCTTTTTGCCGCCATCTTGGGCAAATCGGGTCGGTACAACTTTTGCTTGCATTCTTTGGCGTACGTACGGCGGGAACCCCCCCATAGCGCGCAGAATGGTACACATTCATGTCCTTCTTGTGCTCCTGCCTTCCCGCAAGTCTCGCGTGCGTATCCCCGCGGCTTAGGACAGACATCCACTCGGTGTCCGATTTCCCCACAGTTATAACAGGCTGCCCTCGTCTTCCTGTATAGGAAGACAAGGGCGGCCTACAGGCCCTAACATCGCTTCGCCTATCTGGTTTTTGATGCTACTGAGCTCAAATGTCCATCTGGGCTTGACTACCACTTTCGAGCGATAATGGCGCAAGCTTGGAAGCTTAGGGAATTTCGGAATGTCGGCATTAGCCTCCATTACTTGTATGGGTGGTGTTGGAGACGTCCGGTCCTGCTGTCGGAACTTCCGGTCTCGGAACCGTAGTTTCGTTACCCAGCTTAGGTCATCCGGGTAGGCTCTGTCAGCGCGTAGCCTTGTCCCCTTTTCGTGGTGGCTGTGCAGCTGAGCAGGGTCTATGAAGCTATACTCCATCGCCGCCAGATCCTGCCCTCTTATCAAATTTCTGCGGCTCTGGTCCTCCTGCCTCGCCGAAAGTTGGTCTTGTGAAGCCCCCGGTGTGGCGGGTGGGCTCATCATCGTCAGGCTGAGCAGGACGGCCACCACCGGGATTGAACCGGCTCGCGGCGCGAAGGGCTTCTGCTAGGCTTAACGCGGCTGCCACGAAAAATATTCGTAAGTCCAGCGAACTTGCACTCACCAATACGAAACCGTTACCGATGAGCTCTAAATCACTTAATGGGAGGCCGTGCTGTCGGTGATCACCGGCAGTGGAGACCTAGGGCTACCAGAGCCGGTGGAAAACACCGTACCCAACGGAGCCGATATAAATTGCGTACGCTCGGGCCGGCCTTTTTCTTCCTCCTCCTGCATTATGGGATGTTTTCCATAATGCACCGCGCGGTGCCGAAACGTCACCATGCCGAAACGTCACCATGCCGAAACGTCGCCCTCGTGACGTCGCCGGTGACCCTCGTGACGTCACGAGGCGGACGATTGACGTCACGACGCTCCCGCGCGTTTCATTATGGACGTTTCCCATAATGCACCTCGCGGTTACGCCGACGGCGACGCCGACGCCGCTCAAGCCGGAAACGGGCGCCTAAGAGTTCCGCTCTAAAACTGAAAACCACAGCGGTGCCAACGTGCTCCGTTTTCTAGATTTATCCGATCGACAAACAGTGCAATTCAAAGCAGACTAGAAAACCCGCAGCGACACCCGCACCACCGTCGCACAACTAAAGAAGGTATGAATTCATTTTCTTTTGGCCTGCCACTCATTTTTCAGAGTCTTTCTAACAGTTATACATGGTGACACAAGGAATGTATCTGCTGCGGACGGCGAGCCCGGTGAACGAGTGAAATGCTACCTCGGAGGGGCCGAGGTGGAACCGATGGACTTCTCGATGTTTTGGCTCGAGAAGACATTCCTCGAGTATGTGAACAATAGGAAGTGAACGGCACCGTCGGTGACCGTGTTTCTAACGTCCGAGACTCACGAAGCTTTGGCAGTCAGAACATTGTTTACTGTATTGTGCACACGTCGACTCTTGCACCAAGGATTCAAGTATGTTTTAACATTCAAGTTCTTTTCAGACAGAGGAGAGTCGATATTTTCTGCGGTGAGGCAGCTGAGCGACTCCAACGGCCAAACAGATGCCTGAGGCGCCCTCCCCTCTCTGCACAAAATGTTTGTCATAACCATCATTATCATCAACATCACCATCATTTATTATTCTTGAAGGCTTTCACGGGCATTACACAAGGGAGCGGCACTTAAAACTCGATATCGGTGCGCTGCTGCAAAACTCAGGACTGCAGCCTGTTGCTTCGCCGCAAAATATGAAGATTTTGCAACCCTTCTTAGAAGAACTTCGGACGTTCAGAGATAAGGAATTATTTTATCGTTTATAAATAGTTAGAACTAGCGAAAAATTCAAAACAAATGTTTCAATGGGTTTTTCAGCTCCAGCACTGGAAACCAGCACGCTGGCACTCATCGGAGTTTTCCTCTTGAGGGCGGCTGAAGAAAACATTGGCTGCGACAGGTGCTTGCACCAGCACAAGTCCCCTCTACACAACAGCGCAACCGTTGCGATAGCACACAACCTTGACCTTAGGGTACCGCGCTATGCCAGCCCCCGCTTCATCAACATTCTGAGAACGCTTGACAACGCAGCCAATTCTGCCGAGACGGGGTTATTAGCACTGAGGAAGCCACTGCTGACGTTCACTAAAAAGGTTCTGCCGGCAAATGCGAGCAACCCGCTATTTGCCTTGGTTATACTCGTCGTCACCGAACCGCCTTGGTTATACTCGTCGTCAGGAAGGTCACGAGTCCTTTCCTGACGAACATTGCATCAAACATGATGGAGCAGCACCGGGCAAAGTAGGTCATAAAAGAAAGTCGATTTTCCGAAAGGTGTTGCAGGTTTAGGACTTATATGAGAAGCATGAATCGAATTCTTGTTTTTGTTTTTGTAATTAGTGTAACAAATGTTGTATATACTTATTTATTACTGTGTGAATTCAATAACAGGAAATGTTTGCGCACAGAAGCTGCAGCAGTGTTAAATAATTTCATGCTGTAATACACACCTGTAAGACAATTTCACAGGTTCCAATATCGCACCGAGAATCACGCAGCCTTCCCCATTGAAAACGATGGGGAAGGGGTGAGGGGGGGGGGGGGGGGGGGGGCTTTGCGCGCTGCCTCGTAGCCGCAACGTCAACTAGAGCTCCAGGAGCCTCTCCCCCTAGGAGGGGCGCGCGATAGACAGGTCTCCCCCGTATTCAAGATGGTCCTGCTTGGCTCTCAACCTCGATTAGTATAAACCCCTGTTGTAACTAAACGCATTTTTTATACAAAATAACGAGAATCTGGCTACGATAAAAAAGTTGGGGCTCCAATCCACGCTGTGAAGGTGGCTGCTCAGCGCAGCTGTGGTATCACCTGCAACGATTGCCTGCTATACAAAAGGCCGCCGCCGCTGGTCGTATTGCCGTTTCTTTTCCCTTCGCCGTTCCTAGTATTCACGCTGCTCCTCGGGAGTCCCAACTATGCGTGGCCTATTCATCGCGATGCTGCAGCAACAATGAAATCAGTTGCTATACTCCGTTTCATCTTACGTTTAAGCGCAGCGGATGTATCGAACCATCGGAGCCAATCGAAGGCCGTGTAAGTGTCACGTGACCTTAGAGAGGGGACACAGCGACGCGCGGAAAGCGTATCACAGCGACGCGCGTCGCTGTAATACCAGTCCACAGAATTGGGATTGGCTAAGATAGCTCGTAGCATCCGCTGCGTCCGGACGTAAGGTGAAAGGGGGTATAGGCAGGTTCTTTTTTTATATATGAAAGGCTAGTGACGTCACTCCCCACGTCGCAAGCTGCCGTCGCCGCGGCAGCAGGCGCCGTTATCATGCATTATGCGGTTCGCACTTCACACTAAGGCTTCCAATGACGTCAACCCCTTTCGAAGCAGCTGCAAACCTAATCTTTACAGGAACGCGTGGGAGGGTGTTCCTATTGGTCACACGCGCCTTATCATGCATAATATGGTTTTGATGCTTGTTTTGTGGTTTTCTTTATTGAAACGGATACTGAGATGTATGCCTGATTTCAAAGGAGATATGATGTTTTGCCTTTAATTGTTCGCCGGGAGTTTTTTGCTTACAACGACGACACGAAAATTTCCTTGGCTGGTAGAGGTATAAAGCTTCGCTGTAAAACGCCACAATGCTGAAGACTAACATTTATACCACATTGTCCGGCGCAATACATAAAAATCCTCGAACCATTTGGGATGCAAGCGCGTACTTTTACAACAAACTGCAAAGACTTGTATACGAATTTGCATTTGAGTGCGATCGGCAATGTTGCAACCGGTTGTAACCGCTTACGACAAGGAAACACACTGCACACTGGTGTCACCTTTCAGGTAACCTAAAACTACGTATAACTGACTGAATGTTCTGTAGCATTTTCGGCATCTCATCTATGTACTAGGAATTAGAAAGGGTCGTTTATTACATTTACAAACTCGTTTAAGCCCCCAGTAAAAAAATTATGCAGCAAAAATGGAAAAATATATACGCACGTCTGAAGTTTGCCAGGGATACATGATAGGTGGCGCGAATGTGCCATTCGTCATAAAAGGAAACAGGTGAACGTAACACATTCGAGCAAACTCAAACGCAAATATGTGAACTATCCTTCAGTAGACCTAAGGCTTGAACTTCATCAGCAGTCGCCCATGATAGGCATCAGGAGGAAGGACTATACACCAATTGTAAGAGTGCAGTCCCTTGCTTCCTAAGTCTAATATAGTTTTGCTTTAGCAAGCTTAGTAGGCGACTGGATGAGGACAAAGGCGAAGATGATGTGGCAGTAGATAATTGACGCAGTCGAGAGCTATCTTGGTGTGTGCAGCTGTCTAACTTCATGGGTGCTTACTGCTTTTTCTTTTTTTCTTGTGTTTGAAGAACTTTCTATCAACATTTATTAAAACAGTGAGGCCGAAAATATATCGTCATTTCCGTGCGATGGAATTTAGTGCTCATCCCAATCGAGGACAAAACCCGTCCTCGTGTAAACGCATACCCCGCAGTCTGTGCTTCAACTTAGGAGTATTATTTCATTCAGAAGTACAATTTACAGGGGCTGCACGATGCGCAATTTAAAACATACAAAAAAGAACTCGTCTCAGTACTTTTTAGAAACAAGAAATTAATGCTTTTTCTGAATAACTTATATACGATCAAATGACTGTAACGTTCCCGTATAGTTTCAGGAAATGATGCCACTTTCCGCACTAAGAGCGCACACATAAGCTAACCCCCCAAAAAAATAATTGCCGATAGACGTCATGTTGTTTCCCTAACCTGCATAAAGATGTGATATATACTCTATTCGTAAACCTCATTATTACAAACCAATTGATGGAATGAGTAAAGTCCAACTCCAATCAAACTTATACCGAGCTTAATTTAAACATCTTTATGAATTGACAAATAAGTGGTGCAAATGTTTTATTCGGTCACAAGTAAAAGCCTGCATATGTCTTGACAGCTTTCTACCTTTTTCATCTCGCGCTCTCATAGCTCCGTGCTGATTTACATCCCGTGTGAAAAACCTAAAATGCAACACAAACTTCGAAAAATGAGGACAAGATGTCTCCAGTTCAACTTTTGATGGAATGTGAATGTTGATGAAATAATTCACATGCCAAACATTTAAAAAACAGCCCTGTCCTGTCTGAGCTATAAAAGTGGTAAAGCTGTTATTTTGCATGGATACACGGCATTTTATAAAGGGAACCGAACACACGTGGTCACCTTCTAAATGTAAAAATGCCTGATCTGTACGAATAACTTATATTCTTAATACATAACTCCATGAATAACAGGGCAGAAAAGGATATAAATTCACTTTGGCGGTCGTTATCATGTCAAGTATATTATTTTTTTAATTGTTTTTGTGTGTTTGAGTAAGCTTTCAGACATATTTATTTAAATAAATAAATAAATAAATAAACGCATTGGCGCAATGCGACCAGTACAATCCAATTTGAAACAACTGCTCGGTGTAACACGAGGTGTGATCGATAAGGTTTGCCTCCTAGGCCGTAAATGTTTTATTCAGTGTTGGAATTATAATAAAAGTTTGGAGTGTTCTCTTTACCACGAGCACATCACTTTTCAATATAGCCCCCACCGGCGGTGAAGCAATTCCGCTACCGGTACAGTACTTTGAGCATCAGTGGCGTAGCCAGGGGCAGGCTTATGGGGCTTCAGGACAACCCCCCCCCCCCCCCCCCCCCCCCCCCGTTCCGGAATCCAGCCGCCCCTATAATATACACATGCATTTTGACCTCTCCTTCCCGCTTTACACCCAAAGGCATAGACATGCCAGTCAACCTCGCCCCCTTCCCCCCGCCCCACCCTCCTCGACAAAACTTCCTTGCTACTCCACTGCATGCCGCTGTAGATGATTGAGATAGGATGTTGACTAAATCAACGCCGCGCTGGAGGAGCTGCAGTTTCAAGATGTTTTGCCTCATTCACCTTAGAGCGCGGACCTCGCGCCTTCAGACTTTTTACTTTTTCAAAGAAAAGGGAGCATCTGAAGGGTACAACGTTTGCGTCGGACGACGAGGTTACTGATGCCGTGCGCCGTTGGTGGCGTCAAGCATTGATTTATTTATTTATACAGTACCTACATCGCCCAGGGGGCATTACAGTAGGGGGTTTAGATTGTGGGGATTGTGATCCCTCAACATTCTGTCGCGTCAGCGTTTTGGCGCGCCGTGGCGGCCGCGCTGACGTAGTGAGAGGTGGCGCTGCTTACCACTGTGAGTGGCTTCCTCCTCTCCCCCTTTGGGGCGATTTCCGTAACGAACCCCCGCAGAAAGGAGATCGACGTGTCGCTCCTTGATTGGCCCCTTCGCTCCCGCGGTTATCTTAAAACCAGCGGTCAGCGGGATCTCGGGTCTCTTCTTCCTGGGATTCGGCGGCGGCAACAACGGGGAACCGTCCGGCACACCGGTGAGCGTTTACCTCCTCCTTTGTATTTTTGTGAACGACCGTTCGGCCGTGGGCGATCTCCACACCGATGGCGTTCACCAGCTGATAGCCGCTGTTTTCTTGTTATTTGTTTTGTGTTGTAAATAAACAGAGATTATCACCGTGACCAACGTGACTGGTGTCTCATTGCACTCAACGAGCAGCATGCCACGCGAGTACGAACCCGCTTCGCGGTAGAGCGTCTCGCCGCGAACGTGGTGATCCCAAAGGCAGTGGCCCTAAGAAGAACCACATTTTGGCGCCCAACGTGGGGCTGACGACCAGAATTCCGGTACGTCTGTACGTGGCGACTGCTGCCAAGTGACGAGTCCTCGCAAAACCAGCGCTTACCGTGATTATGAAGACCGACTTCTCAGATTTGCTCACGCTGGCGACCGCGGCCGACGCATTCGCGCGGCCTCCACTTCAACGGGAAGCAGAAATGCCAATCCTCCAACGCGAAGCGCCCTACGGCGCACCCCTGGAGCCGAGCGTGGTTCCGACGCCATTGCGGACGGGCGCCATCGTTCCCGGATCTTCCTTGAACGCACCTGCTCCGCTGCCGGCACAAAGCGAAGCCTACCGGTCTCCCCACGGAGAAACCGCTGCGGCGCCTCATCACACCTTGCTTGAAAACGCGGCACGTGTGATTGAGAGTCTGGCTGGTGCCTTCCGAACGACAACACTCGCACCACAGACCCAACGACCTCCGGCCCGAATTCCCCTCCCGACCTATCGGGGTTACGCAGACAGGGCGAGCGCTACGGACTTCCTTGAGTATTTACGGAAGTTCCAACGCCGATGGGAATGTCTGATCGTGAAATACTTGGGCGCATTCTGCCAATCGCGCTCGTCGACGAAGCCGCCCGCTGGTTCCGACTTGTTGGTGACCAACCCGGAACGCTCGATCAGTTCCGAGAAGCGTTCCTGCCGCGAATTCCTTCCCGCCGACTACGAGAGAAGGATGCGGCGGGAGCTCGAACAGCGAACCCAGCATCCGGTCGAGTCCCTGCTAGAGTTCGTACGAGCCATGCAAGAGCTCTTCGAGCTCGCGGAACACTCAGCTCCCCATGCAGAGCGAGTGGAACGCGTCATACGCCAAAGCCACCCGACTTTCGCTGCGTATCTCCGAGGCAGCCGTTTCCGCGACCTGAACGAGCTCGCCTCCGAGGCCCGGCGCCTTCAGGGAGACATTCTCGCTGCCCGTGCGTACCGGCCTCCAGCGTCAGCGGTCCTCGAACCGCGCTGCGCGTGGAGCGGGAACACGCCATCCCGAGCTCCGAGGCGCTATGATTCCGCAAACTATGCGGAAGATCGGGGCCGAGATACGTACGCAATCTCAGATCGTGCGTTCGACCCGTACTCCTACCGTACACGAACAAGCCGGCCGACGCCGCAGTTCAGAACCACCGACTCGCGCCCCAACGAGGCAGCGAGGCAGGAGGAAACGAGGATCCCTCAAGGTCAGCGAGCCGATGCACGCTACGACAGAGCCGGCGAAAACCAAAACGCACGGCGGAGCCCCCGGCGAGGCGACGACAGAAGATGTTTTCGGTGCAATCGTCCCCGGACATCTCGCGCGCCAGTGTCCGGAACGGCCAAACACGGAATCGCACCGCGCGGGAAACGAGCAAAGCCACCGGTAACGGCCCTTGGACGGACCGACCGGTGGCTAACAACGAATCTTTTACCGACCGCCTACAGAATAGGCTTCCCGACCGGCACACCGGCCCCGTTCATTTCTGTGACGATCGCTGGCAAGGCATTCAAGGCACTCCTCGACACCGGAGCAAGCGCTTTGCTGTTCAGCGACGAAGTGTTGACTCACCTCCGACAGAATTCTGTCCGACTCCGAGAATGCAACACTGCCTTTCGCCTCGCCTGCGGAACCGCCCTTTCGGGTGGTACCGCGCGGCTGGTCGCGAGATGGGAGAATCGAGTAAGACGACAACGCTTCGTTCATCTCCCTGGCCTATCGGTGCCCATTATTTTGGGCAGAGACTTCCTTGCTAAAACAAGCATTGTAATCGACGTCAGCAGCGGAGGCTATCGGGAGGGCACGTTTGCACCCCTGAAACCGTTCTGCGAACCCCCGGCCGTATTATCAACGCCACCTTTGGCGCAAGCAACGAGCAGTCGAGAGGAAGCGAGGGACTCCCTAAACCGGGTCATTGACCCCAAGGCACCGAGTCCAGCGCCGATGGCAGCGAGCGCCCCCCCCCCCCCCCCCCCTATTGGGGAAATGACGCACCCACCGCTCACGCAGTCATGTAGCGTGTCAGGGCGACAGAAAGCCCGACTGTCGTCGTTGTTGCCCCGCTATGACGCAATGTTCACGGACCGACCGGGCTGCGCAAGCGAAGTGCGACATCGCATTGACATGGGCGACGAACTGCCAAGGAGGCAAAACGCGCGACCCGTAAGCTTGGCTAAACGAAAAGCCGTCGACTGTGCCCTGGACGAAATGATCGACACCGGAGCTGTCCGGCGATCTAACAGCCCCTGGGCATTCCCCGTGGTGTTGGTCCCGAAGAAAGACGGCAGCTCACGCCTTTGCGTGGACTACCGCCGTCTGAACGACGTCACACGAAAGGACGCTTACCCGCTACCGAGCATCGACTCGATTCTGTCCAACTTGGGCAGTGCGTGGTACTTCACCACCCTGGCCGCTAGCCTGAGGCTACCTCCAGGTTCGGATGGAGCCAGGTGACGAGGCAAAAACAGCCTTCTGTTGTCATCGCGGGCTTTTCGAATTCACACGAATGCCCTTCGGTCTGTGCGGAGCGCCAATGACGTTCCAGCGATTGATCGACCGAGTACTGGGAGAAGCCAAATGAAAACACGCAATGGCCTATCTTGACGACATCGTCGTCTACTCCAACACCTTCGACGATCACCTACGTCATCTCGAGGACGTACTCGACCGGCTAAAGGCCGCGGGAATGACCCTGAACCCCGAAAAGGCTCAAATAGCCGAAACTCGCATCGCCCTGCTCGGGTTTGAACTTGATCGCGGGTGCATTGCGCAACATCCCGACAAACTACAGGCAATCCTGGAGTTTCCTGCACCAAGCGACGTAAGCACCCTCCGCCGCTACCTGGGAATGGTGAACTTTTATTGCCAATTCATCCCAAACTGCGCGACGCTTCAAGCAGCACTGACACACCTATTGCGAAAGTCCGTGAGTTGGAGCTGGGGTCCCGAGCAGGAAGCGGCCTTTCGCCGCACCTCCCGAGCGCTCGCGGACACAGCTGAACTCAAGCTACCCGACTTGAACAAGCCCTTTCTGATCCAAACAGATGCCAGCAATCTGGCCTTGGGCGCGGTCCTGCTCCAACAGCAGGAAGGTGTACTCCGATCGGTGGCTTTTGCCAGCCGCTCGTTGACGCCAGCTGAAAGGAATTACAGCACATGCGAACAAGAGTGCTTGGCCATCGTCTTTGCACTCCGGCGTTTTGACATTTATGTCGACGGGACCACTTTCGTGATCGAAACAGATCACCAAAGCCTAATATGGCTCTCCCGACTTCGCAAACCCGCGGGTCGCTTAGTAAGATGCGCTTTGATGCTGCAAAAATACGACTACGTCGTGCGGTACCGGAAAGGCAGCCGAAACGTGCTGGCGGACGCATTGTCACGAGCCCCCGTAAACTACACAGAGATATCCGCAAAGACACAGGCCGAGCCAACGACACTCACAGTGTCAGGCGAAGCCGTGACTCAGTCCCAAGGGAGGCGTCAGAGCTGACCACCCTGGACGAGACGATCAACCACATAGACGCAGTGAGCGCAGTGGGAATCGTGTTCAGCAAAGAAGAGCTTCTAAAAGCCCAGCAGAATCATCCGTTTTGTCGAAAGGTGATCGACGGACTCGCGGAAGAGTCGGACGCCGTGGAGGCGGGCGGTGCGACCGCCGGGCACAACGCTTCTGGTATTGTAGTAGGCGCGGAGTGCCGGGACGTATCTGGTATTGGTGCGGGCACGGAGGATTCATATCTGCTGAGCAATGACGGGCTTTTGCTGAGGTACATATTCTCCGACAACGACTCCCACGAGGCGTTCAAGGTAGTGGTACCCCGCAGTCTGAGAAACGCAGTTTTGCGCTACTATCACGACTCACACTTGGCCGGACACGCGAGCGGCTCCAAGACTTACTCAAAGTTATGCCGCATCGCCACCTGGCCGGGCATGAAACGGGACGTTTTCCGTTATGCCCGCACGTGCCACTCGTGCCACAGCTTCAAACCGAGAGGCGGCCAACCACCGGGCCTAATGCAACCGATTCTAAGCCAGCAATCATGGTCTCTGGCAGCTTGCGACGTGGTCGGCCCTCTACCGAGGAGCCCGAAAGGACACCAGTATCTGCTGGTTGTAACTAACCGCTTCAGCAAATGGACGGAACTTCTTCCACTCCGTAAGCTGACAGCCCGAGCGATCACGGAGAAGCTCATGGAGGTTTTCACCCGTTTTAGGTTTCCCTGAAGCTCTTTTGACAGATCGAGCGAGCTACTTCGTCGGGATGGTATTCGTGGACGCTTGCAAGGCACTTGGCATAAAGCACAAAACAACCACGCCGTGCCACCCGCAGTCGAACATCACGGAGCGATGTAACAGGAAACATCAAACCAATGCTTGCCGCCTTCGCGGAAAGGCACCGTGACTGGGACGCATATATCCCCGAGATCGGGTTCGCACTTCGGACCAATCTCAACCGTTCGACGGGCTTCACCCCCGCTTTCCTCACATTCTGGAGAGAGCTTCCGAACCCCATGGACCGTGTCCTAGGGGTGAGCGCCGGGGTGGACAACGCGCAGCCGACGCAAACGGACCACGCGCGGCAACTACAAACTCGGATGACGGAAGCCTTCTCAGAGGCTCGTCGCAATCTCGGGGTGGCGCGAGCTAAACAAAAAGCTCAGTACGACCGCTCGCATCGAGATCTCCGCTACAAAGTGGGCGATCTCGTCCTCAGGCAGAACCATGTTCTGAGTGATGCCAGCAAAGGCTTCTCGGCCGCATTGGCTCTGAAGTGGTGTGGACCGTATCGAGAGCAAGAAATTCTCTCCCCACTCGTGTACAAGCTGACAAACTTGCAATCAAGAAAAGTCGGTGGGCCGGTACATGTGTGCGATCTGAAACCCTACCATGAGAGGGAAAACGGGGCCAACGAGCAAAGCTCAGCCCCCGCAAAAACATGCACACGCAGCGCGAGGCGACGCCAGCAGCGAGCGAGAGGCGCCCCGCTACAATCTGCGTAGGCGGAGGAACTAATATCCGAAGTTTTCGTAGAGGCAGCCCCAGTAAGTGGCGAAATGTCACATAAAGGGAAGTGCAAAGCACAATGCACCTGCTGCCTTCGCGAACGCGCCAGACACCATTGTTTACTGGCAAGCAGTGACCTAGATAGGTCACCTTAGGGTGCCTTCATGTGCGCTTCGCATAGGGTGATGCCAACTGCCTGTTTCCCTTTCCTACACCCTCTTCCACCGCCATTTTGTTCCTCTCATTGTTTCCCCGTGCGCCGGAAAGTGGCCTTTGTGTCCATCGGTAATCCCATCCGAGGGGGAAGATGCTAATCCTCCCTCCGTGGGTTCCACAACGCTGCTCCGAACTTGTGAGATAAGGTGCTTGTTTCCGGGAGGGTTATAAGCCCCACGGATTATCGCCGAGAACCAAAATGGTTGCTGGTTTGTCGGCGAGTGGTATTACAAAGGGTGGCATCACCCTAGCAAAGCGCACATGAAGGCTCCCTAGGTCACCTCAGCGTTCGCTCCCGGATCAACCCGTAGGGGAATCCCCCAAACTACGGCTTCCGAGGGAAAGGGTAGGCGTAGCGGCCATTGGTCAGTTATTGCCACCTACGCTCACGTGCGCAACACGTCAACGCAAGAGCGCGGTGCAAGCGTCGTCACAAGCGGTCGGAGACCAAGTGGTCATTCTACCGCAGTACGTCCCGCACCTACGAAGAGGACCTCCAGCCTTTGCTTCGCGCCGTTCGGGAGCTGCTGTCTCCTGGCTACAGCAGTTCAGCGGCGTCCATGGATCACGGCTACGCGTGACTCGTCAGGTGGCCCCGCAACCCCAGCCGGCCGCGGGCCAAACCAGCAACCCGTCGTTTTCGTGGGCCGTCGGGATCGACATCCGGCCAGGGACTGCCCTCTCATCATCTTCAGGACCCGTGCCACGGTCGGAAAGCTTGCCGACCAGGGACCAGCTGTTGCCGTTCGTCCCGTGACAAGTCCCAAGGGCCCCAGGAACCTGGCGCAGTTCGCGCAGCAGGTCTCGCAGGGCATGCACTACATCGGCAGCCGAGGGATAATCCACCGGGACCTGGCCGCCCGGAACGTGCTCGTCGACGAACACGGCTGCTGCAAGGTCGCCGACTTTGGACGCTCCAGAAGCATTCGGAACTCCGAAACGGGCGTCTACCATCAGAAGTCCAAGGGCGCCCTCCCGGTGCGGTGGATGGCTCCGGAGTGCTTGTACCTTCAGGTGTTCACCTTCAAGCTCGATGTCTGGGCGTTCGGAATACTGCTGTGGGAAATGCTCACTTTGGGCTCGACGCCCTACCCCGGCCTGGGCGTTCAGGAGGTGATCCACCACGTGCGCGACGGTCACGTTATGACGCAGCCGACCCACTGCCGCTGGGCCGCCTGATGCGGGCCTGCTGGACGACTTGGACCATGCACGTATGAGCCGGGCTGTTGTGTCCCGTGTAATCGCAGCCGCTGGCGGCCTTTTTCTTTTTTTTATTATTTTAGTCTAGATGTTGTGTGTTTGTGTCGGTCGACCCGTTTACGGGTGACTATTGGCTAAGGAGGGGGGAGTGTGGGGATTGTGATCCCTCAACATTCTGTCGTGTCAGCGTTTTGGCGCGCCGTGGCGGCCGCGCTGACGTAGTGAGAGGTGGCGCTGCTTACCACTGTGAGTGGCTTCCTCCTCTCCTCCTTTGGGGCGATTTCCGTAACGAACCCCCGCAGAAAGGAGATCGACGTGTCGCTCCTTGATTGGCCCCTTCGCCCCCGTGGTTATCTTAAAACCAGCGGTCAGCGGGATCTCGGGTCTCTTCTTTCTGGGATTCGGCGGCGGCAACAACGGGGAACCGTCCGGCACACCGTTGAGCGTTTACCTCGTCCTTTGCATTTTTGTGAACGACCGTTCGGCCGTGGGCGATCTCCACACCGACGGCGTTCACCAGCTGATAGCCGCTGTTTTCTTGTTATCTGTTTTGTGTTGTAAATAAACAGAGATTATCACCGTGACCAACGTGACTGGTGTCTCATTGCGCTCAACGAGCAGCATGCCACGCGAGTACGAACCCGCTTCGCGGTAGAGCGTCTCGCCGCGAACGTGGTGCTCCCAAAGGCAGTGACCCTACGGAGAACCACCTGATACATAAAAGATGGTTTCATCACACTTATTAAACGCAAGTAAAATACAGTGCTTGATAGCACCAATATGCAAAACAGATGCAAACGAAGAAAAACAATATCAAAGAGCTGTTGCAAGAAAAAAAGGTAATAACCTGAAAGAAAACACAATACAAGTATAACTCTAAGAAAACACAATACAGGATATTGCACACTGAGGGAGTCTTATAGGTCCAATAGGAGAGAAGAAAAGCCGGCATCTGAGGTTTCTGTCACCACAAGTTCAGGAAGGCCATTCCACTCATGAATGCTCTTTAGAAAAAAGGAGTGTTTCAACAGTTCTGTTCTACATGTAATTTTTTTATTTTACGCGAATTATCTACCCTTGAGGAAATGTATTCGGGACTATGAAGATACTTATCCTTGTTAATGCTCGTGTTTTCTAGGAAAATACTTCTAAAAAGTTTTAATCGCAAACATTTTCGTCGTAAAGCCAGCAAGTGCCAACCAAGTTGCTCTTTAAGGTTTGTGACGTTTGACCGAAGGGTGTAGTTATTGGTAACAAAGCGTGAAGCTCTATTTTGTACGCGTTCCCTTTTCGAGGACAAGTTGAGGAAATGAGTGTCCCACACTGAACACGCGTACTCTAAGATAATCCTGACGTTAGTAGAGTATAGCAAAGCTTTGATATCCTCAGGGTTCATTTCAAAAATTTATTTTTATAAAGTTTAGGACACTGTTCGCCTTAAGTGTTACTGTGTCCACGTGCTAGGCCCAGGAAAGAGTGCTGCTAAAATAGCCCCCTAGATACTTTACCTCAGTAACCTCTTTAACATCAATGCCATTTAGATTATACCTTGCCAGGAAAGGGTTGCGTTGTTTGGAAAACCGATTATAATTGCAATTATTAATGTTTAGGCACATTCCCCACCTGTTACACCACGCCGCAACTGTTTCAAGGTCAGTCTGGAGTAAGGAGGAATGATCATCGTTGCAAACTTGCCGGTAAATAACGCAATCATTCGCGTATAAACGAATACCAGATGTTAAGTTTTGAGGAACGTTATTAATATAAATTAAAAAGAGAAGAGGTCCAAGTACGCTCCCCTGGGGAACTCCTGACGTAAACGCTGCATACGGGGACTTAACACCATTAACAACCACACACTGAGTACGATCAGTTAAATAATCGTTCAGTCACATGATAAGATAATCAGTTAACCCCAAGGATGATAATTTGTGCATAGGAAGGGAGTGGGGCACTTTGTCAAAAGCTTTTTGGAGATCTAAAAGCAAGCAGTCAGTTTGTATATTTTTATCCAATGAGAGAGAAATATCATGAACAAATTCAATCAACTGCGTAGTGCACGACGGACAAGAGTGAAAACCATGCTGCCGCGGGGTAAAGTAATCATTTCACTCTAGATGAGATACAATATTTGAATATATAATGTGTTCGAGCAGTTTGGAACAAACACTAGTCAGAGATATTGGCCTGTAATTAGATACCTCGCGTTTAAGACCTGCCTTATGGACGGGTGCAATATTAGCAGTCTTCGAATCCGACGGCAGCCTGCTCCAGAAAAGCGATTTGTTAGACAATATAACTAGGAAGGACATAATCGCGGTAGCACACGATTTTAACACGTGATTAGGGATTCCATCGGGTCCTGTGGCTGAATGAGGTTTTAAATTACAAAGAAGTTTAAGTACACCATTATCTTCAATTACAAACTCTGGCATCGCATTAAGTTCTGACATAGATGCGGCCAATTCATCTGTCTCGACTGGACTCGAAAAAACAGATTGAAAAAATTAATTGAAGCAAACCGCTCTCTCTAAGTCGCCCGAAGTCAATTTATAGTTCTGAAGTATTGGAAGTAAACCTATGCTTTCTTTATTACCCGATTTTTTCCCAATTTTTCATAGTTCTTTGAAGTTGTTAAGCAACCTGGGAGCCAGGGTAGAGAAGAAATGCAGTTTAGCTTCCTTAACTTTTTTTAAAGGCATAATCGAAGCATCTGAGTTCACTTTTCGTTGCCGGGTTTCTTGTTTTTTTTAGATTTAAGAAACAGACGTCGTTTTTTATTTAGGAGGCAACGCAAGCTCTTGTTTATCCATGGTTTCTCGTGTCTGCGCCTTCCTGATAACATTTTACAGGGAACATATTCATCGATAAGAGCCATCAGTACATTTTTAAGCAACAACCACAAATCTTCAATGTCAAGTGACGTACATGAGCATTCAAACTCAAGAAGCAAAGCCAACAGGTCAAAAGACAAGCTATCGTAATCACCCCGATCGAAAATTTAGACTTTTTTGGGGCACGACTTGATGATGACATCGCACATAAATGTTATATGTGTAACCACAACTTCCTGATCACTAAGGCCCGGTGTCGTCATCACTGAGGACACACTAGAAGGACGATTTGTAAAAAAAAAAGAGCTAGAATAGATTCACGTGTACTATATCTTGTTGGAAGGGACACGAACTGTTGTAACTTATGCGTGTTTATCAGTTCATCAATCGTGGTATAAAGAGAGAGTGAATTACGCAAATTAGGTATATGTCCCACCCAATCTATATCAGGAAGATTAAAGTCTCCACTAAGTATGACGTCATCAGGAGTTATTGCTGACAAAGTATTAGATAAACACAAAAGGGGATCCAGTGCATTATTACCCAGTGGTCTATAAAATGAGCCGACTGTAAGAAAGTTTGAGCCTCGCAGTTTAATTTTACACCAAACAGATTCGCAAATACAGTCGGGAAATTCCAGGGCTGTGCTTGGTAGGTCTCTAGACACAAGTAAGGGCACCCCCCCCCCCCCCCCCCCGGCCCCTTAGATTTCTATCTTTGCGGTAGACCTCATCTGGAAATATTTCAGAGCTGTCTATAGAACCATCAAGCCACGACTCTGTACCAATAACCACATCGGCCTGTGTGGTATTCAGGAGAAAAGCAAGTTCGTCTTTTTTGTTTTTAACACTTCTGCAGTTGCCTGTTATGAAGACTAGATTTTGAAAGCTAAGTTCTTCATTTCCGCTTGTATGCTGTGGTGGTTACCGGGCATTTTCGAACACAGTCTCATTACCTGGATCGTACATATACGTTTTGTTGCCTATAGCTAACTTGTTGTATCGCAGTTTAAATTGCGCGTTCTGCTCACTGGCGTAGTCTAGAAGTCTGCGTCTTGCAAAGTGTACTGCAGGTGAAAAATCGTCACCTATAGAAAAACCACTTCGTTTTAGTTTGAAGGCTTTAGGAAGAAACCTTTGCTTGTCTTTAAAAGACAGGAACTTCAAAATCAGAGGGCGGTTTTTATCAGCAGCAATGAAAGGATCTATGATGATATGCGGAGAGTAGTGCACCGGTAGAGGAAGTGCATACCGCCGGTGGGTTTTATACTGAAAGGGTCTGTGCTACTGGGAAAGAGAAGATTCCAAACTTGAATTTGAATGTAACATCTTTGAATTGCCTCCCTCAATAAGAAAGTTGCAGCCTAGGAGGAAAAATGTATTGATCCCCCTACGTACGTTCATTACCTTTAATTTGTAAATGTATAAAACCCAGCTTTTTACTATCAACTACACAAAGATGCGAACATATTTATACACCTATTCACTTCTGGCTTCGGCACTACTACACAGCACTGGAACTCTAGAAGGTTGCGAGACAAACGTTTTCGCCTGAGTTAATGCTCCGTTTAATCGTAACTTGCTATGAGGCAAAAGCTGAGTCTCTGCTAAGCCCGTCAACCTGTCAGAGCGAATAACGTCAGAACCAGCCGTCGCAATATCTCCTTCTGTGGAAATCTCTCACATAATTTGCTCTTAGCTCAGCAGAGAGTATTCACTGTACGTGCTGGCGGCGAGCGTTCACCCGATTTCTTCCGCACTGTCAAAACTGTTCTTCATAGCAGACGGTAAGTTGCCTTACATACCGTGGAATCACGTTAATTCAAACCCTCTTAATTCAAACTCGCGAATAATATAAACTAACATGCAGGGGTTCAATGTGTTTTAAGAAGGAAACTCCCGGTAATTCAAATTTTGCATTACTCAAACAAAGTTCTAGTTCTCCTCGGGTTCAAATTAACGCGATTCCACTTACACCTAAGGCAGATGACATGTGAAAATAGTAGTTTCCGCAGTGCTCCAATAATCTAAAAGCTACGTTTGTGAGCTTCTTCGCCTGGTGCGACCCCCCCATGAGAGCGTGTGCGAATGATACGCAAGGTGAAGCCATAAACTCTCGCGCAGCTGCGGAATGCAGCAATGGAGTAACTACAATAGCCTTGACAACGCCGCACAACAAAGTTGACGCCGAGGATAGTTGGCTCAAGCAAGCCTTGCGTTTCGTCCTTTGACCAAATGAGTGTGAAACGAAGTGAAAAAGACAGAAGGAGAAACAAAGCGGGCGCCCTCACTCGTGCTGGCGACCAGCGACTGCGCGGCTGGTGGCTGCTGGGAGGCGCAGCCGTCTGTCCTGAACTCCAAGTGGCTGTGCCTGCGGCAGCCGAGCACGTCTCGGCACCCGTCGGGTTTCCACGAGGCCCTTCCCGTGGCGCGAAGCCCGTCTGTCCCCACGAGTGACGGGCAAGGATGCGAGGAGGCCGAGCCCTCTGGAAACGAAAAATGTCCATGGAGAACCAGCAATTCAACTCAATGTTTTACACGGTCCGACAGGGGAAATGTAACCCTGTTTTTTCACCCCTGTAAATAATCTACGCATTGCAGAAAGCTAGAACTCTGTGTGGGTTAACATTAAAACGATCGTGTTAGTAAAAGCTAGCAGTGATAATATAGAATGCGTAATTTTAATAGCCTAACGCTACACGAACGAAAAGGGGCAACAAATGAACAAAATCTATATATGAGCCAACGTCCATCTGAAAGCGTAAAATTCGTCAAACCAAAAAATTACATTATGGCCGCCTGTAACGTTTATTTCAGTTAAATGAACTTGCTAGCGAGAAGAAATATTATCCTTCTTGTTGACAAGTGCTTTGCACTGATATAAATATCCCATGCAACCAGAGTGTCGGTTCTTGGTTCGACGAATATTCAGCTTAGGTGGACGTCTGCTCATAGTGAAATTTCAATTTTTCGTTATTTTATATTTTTTTAAGTAAATTCATATTCTAAAACTGTCGCATTCCAACGTTGGTGCTGGTTTCATATGCACACGAAATTTCTGCTTTTTGTATGCCGACCAGAAGCAGCGATTCATTTTTTTTAAATTTAGCTCTATATTGTTCTTGCTAAGAAACTAACTTCTTTGGAGTGACGTACAGAAAGTTAAGTTAAATGGTTGTCACTAGCAATCCAAACTTCGTAAAATTTGAACAAAAAAATTAAAGACGTTGACAATTCTCTGTAATGGCGGACTAGAGCCCAGCTCTTGAGGAGGAGGAGGGGACGGTACGGAGGGAAGGGTTGCCCCCCTCCCCCTCCATAACCTCCCCTCCTCCTCTCCTGCTTCCCTTCCATTTTGCGGGAGATTTTTCGCTACAAATCCCGCAAAATCTAGCCAAAAGTGTTCCGCTAAATTTAGCGGGGATATATTCCCGCTAAATTTAGCGGGAAATTTAACGAACATTTCCCCGCTAAATTTAGAGCGGAGATTTTCCCGCTAAATTTAGCGGCTTAAGTTTCCCAGCTATATTTAGCGAGGAAATCGACGTCACGTGGCCTCAACACTTATTCAGTTTCCCCGCTAAACTTAGGAGGGAAACTGTCACGTCCCATGATGCAGCGCACGCGGTTACGCAGACGCCTACGCCGACGCCGACGCCGCCCAACCCGGAAACAGGCGCCTAAGAGCTGCGCTCTAAAAATGAAAAACATTTACAAGTCTCTGTAACGCGAAATTAGAGCGCAGTTCTTGAAGAGGAGGGTAGGGTAAGCCCTTCCTTCTCCTACATACTATCTCCTCCTCCCCTCCTTTTTCCTCCCCTTCTCTGCTCCTCTCTCTCTCTCCTTCTCCTCCTCTCCTCTGTCCTTCATCCTCTCCTCACCCTCCTCCTCCTTTCTTTCTCCTACTCCTTTCCTTCTCCTCCTTTCCCCTTCTTTACTTCTCCTCCTCTGTACCTTCCCCTCCTCCTCTTCCGTTCCTTCCCTCCTCCTCCCCTGTACCCTCCCCTCCTCCTACCGCATACCCTACTCCCTTGCTGTTCCTGCATCCCCTCCCATCCTCCTCATCCGCACCCTCTCCTTCGCCTTGTCTCCTCCTCCCGTTCGCCTCCTATTCCCCTCCTCCTCCCCCTCCGTACCCTCCCCTCCTCCTTCTGCGTACCCTCCCATCCTCCTCCTTCGTTCCCTCCCCTCTTCCCAGAGTTTCCCCACTAAACTTAGCTGGAAAATTGAGGCCACGGGACCTAAACGCCAATTCAGTTTCCAACACCAATTCAGAGTGGTTTTGAGAGGCCACTTGACGTCAGTTCTCCAGCTAAATCTAGCGAAGATACTGAATCTGTTCATGAGTGACACGACAGGAAATCATGTGACGTCGTTTTTTCCACTGAATTTAGCGGGGAAACTGAATTGGTGTTGGGGTCACGTTGCGTCAATTTTCCCACTAAATCTAGGGAGAAAATGACTTCATGGGTGACGTGACACGAAGTCATGTGACGTCAGTTTCCCCGCTAAATTTAGCGGGGAAATTGACGTCACGTGACCTCAACAACAATTCAATTTCCCGTTAAATTTAGCGGGGCGGTTACGCCGACGCCGCGCGGAAACGGGTGCCTAAGAGCTGCGCTCTAAAATATCAATATGTTGATGTTGATTCAACATTCCATGTTGATTTCTGATTTCCGACTTCCACTAAGCGAGTCACATGCCCTTCTGGTGCATTTGCCCCAATATATCTTCAGGAGCGTCATCAACCCAGTCCAACATTCAGTGTTTGTAGATTTGCACCCTGGCTATACTCGGCGACAACTCCTTCGTGCTACATTGTCAACGCAAGCCTAGCATCCGTAGCGTTCAAACTCTACTATTCTTGGCGTCAACTATTTTGTGCTACGACACCAAGGCTAGCGTAGATTCCACAGTCCAGACGCAGCCGACGCTACGAGGTAATGGGGCCAATCAAACAGCGTCAAAAGCGCAAGTCACTCATCTTTTCCTGCTTATGATTGCTTCACCGATGATATAACACGTTCAGAAACATGAACACCATGATGGTGCCCTGTTGACGCTGTCTGATTTATCTCAGCTCCTAGCATCGGCTGAGTCTGGAATTTGGGGAAACGAAGCATACTTGCGCGAGTGCGTGCGATGCAAGCGCAGATAAATCCAAGTACTTTTAGAGGAGCGCGGGGCTGCAGCGCTCTGGACGTTACGCTGGCCTTGGCAATGTGCACGAATAGAGTTGTCACCGAGTATAAATTGTCTTAATTTTTATATTGTGTCGTTGTCTTCTCTAATAATAAATAAAATATTCTTGGCCGTGGCGACAGCCACGGCCAAGAACGCCCTTGAGAAAGATCAATCCCTGAGCGAAAGAACAAAACTTAGCGTGGAGGAACTCTGCCGCCTCCTTGAGTTCTGCCTAAGCAGCACCTATTTTAGTTTCAAGGGCGAATTCTTCAGACAGTCCACTGGAACCGCAATGGGTGCCTCCATTTCCGTCAAAACAGCGAACCTATGTATGGAAGCCATTGAGGAAAATTCACTACAGTCATTTCACACGGCCCCCAAAGTGTTCTTGAGGTACGTAGACGATTGCTTTTGCATCCTAAAAACGTCGGAAGTGGACACGTTTTTTACCCACCTCAACTCCCTTGAAACGCCTATAGGTGACATTCACTTGACGTCACTCGCTAGGTTCGCTGGCATCGCCGACCACGGTCGCCATCTTCGAGGTAGCTTTCTATCGCGGGTGTCTCTGGCCCGACGTTTCGAGCGTGGTTTAGCAGAATTTTACAACTTTAAAGGGTCTTTTTGCCCGAAACTATGGGTTATTCTTATACTTTGGTGCTTTTGAAGCGCCGTAGGAGTATTTTTTGTGTGTTTCAGTTCGTTTTTGTCGCTATGGGACTCGTTCACCGCGGCCGCGTTGCTCCCTCGGCTCCATTCAGCGCTCCGTGTCGCGCGCCGTGCCCACGGCGGTAGCTCTTGCAAGAACTGATTTTTTTACTTTGGTGCTTTTGTAGCACGGTGTGATTATTCTTTGTTTTATTTTGCTAGTTTATTTATTGTTTTTCTCTAGCGGATTTTCTACACTACGGCCGTGTAACCGTATTGTTCCATCGCCTCTGTGTCGTACATACGTCGTGCCTTCGGTGTTCGTTCCTGTGCAGAAACATACCGTGCGGCTCACAGAGTACGCATCTTATGAAAAATGCGGTGCATTTTTCATTAGCCCAAGCGATTTAAAAACCGCATGTAAGCGATTTGGCGAGCGGCGAGACAAGCGACGGCGACCCGCTTCGCTGCCGCTCGGTCACTCGCGCGACGAGGCAAACCGCATGAAAGCGACGGGAGCACACGACCAAGGCGATGAGCGCTAAGTGTTCTAGAAATCCCAAAACCGAGCTACGCGACGAGCTACAGTGAAGGGTGAACCGCATGTAAGCGATTTAGCGAGCGACGGCGACAGCGACGGGAGTCGGCGACGAGCGACGGAGATATCTCACGGTCGGTGGTCACGTCGCTCGGGTTTGGGATTTCTAGAAAACGTCGCTAATCGCCTTGGTTGCTTGCTCCCGTCGTTTTCATGCGGTTTGCCTCGTCGCGCGAGTGACCGAGCGACAGCGAAGCGGGTCGTCGTCGCTTGTCTCGTCGCTGCCGCCGCCGCTCGCTGAATTGCTTACATGCGGTTCAGCCTTTACACACGGTACTCGGCGGCAACAAGGAAATTAAAACGGCCCTCCCCCGAATACCTTTTTCTCTCTTTTTTTCAACGAAGCTTCTTAAACTATATGAAATTAGCACACACTACCAACGTACGACCGCGTATTCAAGCCAGTCAAACTGTCAAACTGCGACCTCGAAGATGGCGGATCGACGGTGGCGCTCCCTGGCAAAATCAAACCTGCAAGCTCAGTGAATACCACCTATACAATTCACCGTTTAGCATGAAAAGACAATACCTTACCTTTCCTCGATGTGCTCGTCAGAAGAGAAAATTAAGAGCTCCAGTTTTTTGTCTACAGAAAACCGACACATACTGGACGTTATCTCCATTTCCAATCCAATCACCCAGCCTGCCACAAGCAGACTTGTACCGTACGCATTACAAGTAATCAAATTACTTGTAATCGATTACTTTTTGGAGTAATTTTGTAATCAGTTGATTACTTTTATTAGGCAGTAATCACAAGAGTAATCTGATTACTTTTTAAAGTAATAAAATTACTTGTAACCGTTACTATTTTTCCACGGGACCGACACCCCCCCCCCCCCCCCCCCCGGCACACGCCTTTTTTTCTGAAATGACAAAAATAAAATGTGCTTTTTTTTTTCGAACGGAAAAAAAAGATTTTTGCGGAGCTGTAGGAAACGAGGTAAATCCCTTTCTATGTACAGTATCTGTGGAATGTCCGTTTTTTTTTTTTTTTTTCGAGCTGGGACTGGGAGTGGGAAGCCACAGTGCGTGACAAAGGCCATGCAGGGCGAAATTTGAGGGCGCAGAATGTAGCTTTGTAAGTCCTTCGCTCAAACTAGCCCCCTCACGCCCACACACACAGAAATAAAAAATAAAAAAAATCCTGCTTACGGTACCTACTCGCAGCCCGTAGGAGAACCAGAACCGAAGAATGCCTAAAGCGGATGCAAAATATAACAAAGCTATAAAGTAGGTTACAAGTCAAGAAGGTAGCGGCAAATGCCCCTCAAAGGGAATCATATATCCCTCCGCCACCTCCACATCCAATAACGTCCCATTGTTTCCGTGACGTTGCGGCCAACGTGCGAGGAGGGTCGTGCCTTTCTGTACATATTTGCTTTATCTCTCAACTTTGACTTAGCACTGTGGAAGCCACGAGAGGGAGATTAAGTCTTCCCCTTTCCAATGGAAACAAAGACGACTTTCGGGGATTAGCTTCCCCCTTCGATTGATACAATGGCTGCTTTCGGGGGCTCGGTTCCTTCTCCGATGAATACAAAGGTCGCTTTCTTAAAAAGTGGTGGTCGGAGATAAGGTGGCACCACTCTGTGGCCATTATCTATCCATTGAAGCGGAACAAGGAGCGTTTCCAGTGAACTTTTCTTTCGATTGCGGAGGGATTTGAAACCGGCGCACCACGCTTGTGGGAGGAGCTTCTCCTACCTTCTTAACTTGTAACCGACTATAGTTGAAATATTTCCCCTACGTGGTCTTTGTGACAAGCAATGTTTCGAGTTGAGAAGTGGTTGGGGCGATCTCTTCTGCTAATGGATACTACGGGTAGCGGACATTTCATCGAACGCCGTTTCATCGAACGCCGTTTCATCGAATGAATGGACATTTCATCGAACGCCGTTTCATCGAATCGCTAAGGGCCGTTTCATCGAATTTCTTTCTACCGAGTGTTTAGGGGCATAACAGTGCCTTATAGATGTTTTACTTTGTATTTGTTAAGACTAAGGTAGTCACTTGTGAAATTGTTTTGAATTTTTCACCACGAACACGAAACTTGTAAATCCAGGATGCTCTGTGGTACTACATTACCCAGAAGAGGATCCGGACGTTTCGGTGTAGAGCGTTTCGGTGCGGTCTTTTCGGTGCACGGACTTTCGGTTCACGGACTTTTCGGTGCATGGACATTTCGGTGCACGGACATTGCGGTGCATGGACATTGCGGTGCATGGACTTTTCGCTGTGGAACTTTTCGGTGCGCGGACATTTTGGTGCACGGACGTTTTGGTGCACGGACATTTCGGTGCACAGTAATTCAATATTGCAAAGTTTTTTTTTTTCTTTTAAGTAATAAGCACTACTTTAGGTACAAGTGTTTTTTTTTTTTCTTTTTTGCACTTTGTAAATTTGTAGACTTGGGCATGCATTTTCGGGCACGAACTCATATACGACCTAAGTGACTTTGTATGGCGCAGCACCACCCTGCAGATGGACTGAATACGTTGGACGTTAAGTCTAATTTGCCGGTGTCTCTTTTCCAGCGTACGCACTAGACGAAACCCATCGTGTTTTCGCATTGGGTCGATAGAGGCGTTTTCGGCGCTTTCTTTAAAGGTGTGGGCTTTATTATCGGTAATCTGTGTAGGAAAGGCCCCAACAGCAAGAAGATTGAGATTGCTGAAAAGTACCCGAGACATGTGATGCGACTATACTTCGTTTCACCCTACGATGGACTAAAGGTAAAAGCTACGAACCAGCAGATCCAATCACGAGCCACTTAGAAATTGCCTGGTATTTCGTTTCGATGAACGTTACTGAGTGACTCATCAATTTTACATTGAAAAGAAAGTCACTACATACAGGCTCTTTGCAGTGTCAAAGCTATAAAAATGACGCAGCGCATTTTGATAAGGAGCATTATTCGTCCATCCTTAATCAATGTTAAGCCTATCATAGTTTAGCGTGGAGCGTGATTGGACCTGGCGGGCCGTAGCTTTCGCCTTTAGTCCATCGTAGGATGAGACGAAGTATAGTGCGTACGTTGGAAAAGAGACACCGACAAACGAACCATAACGTCCAACGTCTCCAATCCTCACGCAGGATGGTACTGCGCCTAACAAAGGAACTTAGGTGGCATATCAGTAAGTGGCCGTAAATAGATGACCAAGTCTAAAAGATTAAAAAGTGCGAAAACTGAATTTCTAGCTAAAACAGTGCTTCTTACGTTTAGAGAAAACTAAAAAAAACTCGTGATTTTGATTGGCCATGCACCGAAAAGTCTGTGCACCGAAATTTCCGCACCCAAAAGTCCCACACCAAAAAGTCCGTGCACCGAAAACTCCGCATCGAAACGTCCTACACCGAAACGCCCTACACGAAAAGTCCTAGACCCACAAAAAAGACATAGGTTTGTCTTTCAGTTTGTGTTGCTCTTTGTGTTTTGTGACTTCGGCCCACTGAGTATGTTTTCTGGTAAGATAAGCAGCTGTTCACCACACACTTTTCTCTCTCTCTTGTCCTTCGTCCCCAAAACAAGCCTGGACTGGAACTACCTCCCCTTCACTGTCGTTTTTATCACCGACCCATTTGCCAATGAAAGATCTTCAGGACGCTTTCTTAATAAGGCCAACCCGCACCGGACAATAGTGAAGCCCTGGGTGCACCAAGAAGACTGAACCCTTCTGGATCCTCACATAACTCAAGGTTACACATACATGCTGTCAGACAATAAAACACTACCCGCATCCCAGACAGCACGTCGTGCTTTCTGTTTTTTGTCGATTTTTTAATTGTTTCATGTGACATGAAGAGGGGTCATTGTTTCATGGAGGCTTTTTTCTCGAAGCAGGATATGTTCACGATGGAACGTATCTCGTCACTGCACCCTCTGATATAAAAACAAAAAAGCAGAGAGAATTAAATGAAGTTGTGTATAAAAATTAAAATAAATTACAAAAATATTACAGGTTGTAACGGTGTTCGATGAAAAGGCGTTCGATGAAACGGCTTCGATGAAATGGCGTTCGATGAAACGGCATTCGATGAAATGGTGTTCGATGAAACGGCTTCGATGAAACGGCGTTCGATGAAACGGCGTTCGACGAAATGTCCGGACCCAGCATACTACACATGATCCGTTTCAAATCCTGGAGCTGCTGCTCTTTTGTATAACATGCGAGCTCATCCACATGTGAATAATAAAACGAGCGACGCAAACTTTGAGTGACAACCCTTGCTCAAGCTTAACAAAATCTAGAACCCCCTTGGCCCCCCCCCCTCCCCCCCGTCACACACACACACTGGCGACCGCCCAAATCATTAAACTTCTTCAAACAAATTCTATGCTTGTGTCCGCATTGTGAAGGTGCAACGACCACAAACCGGGAACCAGTTTTTCTTCTTCAATACTTGTGCAAATGTGAAATATAGGTTGGAAGTAGTGCATTGTTATGAGCGCTAAAGATGTGTCTTCACACAATAAAGTAATCGGAAAAGTAACGGTTACTTCTTAAAGTAATGTCCAATTACTTTTGCCGTCGAGTAATCAAGTAATCTAATCGAATACTTTTTAGCCAAGAGTAATAGTAATCGATTACTTTTTTTTAGTAACGTGTACAAGACTGGCCACAAGGCATCAGTTGTCAGAACGTTCTTATCCGGGTCAAGAAATATCTGCTCATCCCAAGCTGATCGTAAAAAAGAGGAACACACCACTTTCGCCGACCTACAACATAATGGTTATACAAGCAGCTTCATCCGCCGCATTGCCCGACATCAAGCCCAAGATCGCCAACACATGCAATCCCAAGCAAGTACACAGACCCGTCCTACCTCACGCATCAGCGGGCCCTACATAACACGTATAAGCGAGGCACTGGCACGTGTACTGGCCAAAGAAGAGTTCCAGGTGGCCCACAAGCCGATGTCTACACTCGGAGGACTCATGCAGGAAAAAGCACAAGGCGTTATTTATAAAATTCCCTGCGCGGACTGCCCGGTCGCATACATCGGGGAAACAAAGTACTTTCAGGAGAGAATCCGTCAGCATAAGAACGACGTTCGAAAGTTCGACCATGAACGAAGCGCCGTAGCTGAGCACTGAGATGTCAAGGACAACAGAATTGACTTTGCCAACACCAGCATCCTGGCCGTTGAGACCAATCCCAGACATAGACTTGTTATTGAATCCTGTCACATAAAAACGACGCCAGAAAACATAAATAGATCCCTCGGCAATATGCCGACCGTCTACGTGAACGGACTTTGCCACCTCACCGACGCAAAACAATAGACACTGCCGTAGAAGAAGAAGAAAACAGAATACTGGTCCTCAACGGCCATAGCCGCAGTCAACCCATGAAAAAAAGACCGAGCAGGTCTCGAAAAGGAGGGTTTCACCTTTGAACGAGGATTTGGTTGGTGTATATATTGTATTTATTATTATTGCTGCTCCCCAACTAGAGAGACTTCTCTCGAATGTTCACTTTCAAGTTTTCACGTTATCTTCTCTTATTATTCTACTCATCTTATGTAGCCTGACTTTTGAAATCAAGGTGTTTTTTGTGTGTGTTTTTTTTTTAACACCAATCCTGTTTAATGGCTGCAATCGCCTAGAACAGTATGTTCTGCCACAAAACAAAAACGCCACACTGGCCGTCAAATTCAACGAACCCACAGGACATGGGTTCGTTGAATTTGGCGGCCGCGTGGCGTTTTCGTAAATAGTAAATAGTAAACAGTATATAGTAAACATTTCAACGCTTGATGCACGTACGAAGCGCGGTGTGCCCTACTATTACCACTCGTGCCACAGGCGTGAGGTTCGTTTAAAAAAAAAAAAAAACACGGATGATAAGGATATCATCTTCCTTTTCGCACCGTCAGCGTTGAGCCTTTTGCAAGAGTTGTAATTTTAGTGCACCCCCGCACATCTCACGTACCTCATATCATTCTGAAATTTTCTAAATTAGTGGTTTTCTAAGACGCTGAGCAAGTTTGTAATTCGAACTATCTATTTGTGTTCCATAACTAAGAGTTGATCGATAAAATATAGTAATTATTTGATTTATCGTGACGATTAGTCCCCTGCATTGTCCTTTTGAACGTATGACTGATCGGCACACGTCACATTAGGGCGCTCTTCACGGCCTTTGCTTAAAACAAACTGTTCTGTGTAAAATCAAAAACCCTGTTTAATGTTTTATATACTTGGGTCCGAGAGTCTGTGATAGGACATAATGTTGTAGCTTCGATATGAGTATCCTTTGCGAACTAAGTTAATGATAACTTGTACCAAAACAAAATGCAACTGCAGTCGTACCGAGAAGCGTGATAAAGTCTTGAGAATCCGGATCAAAGGCCGGAGGCAGGCAGGCGTCTCTTGCCGTCCTACTCAGCTCCCCTGGAAGCAAGAAAACGTCAAGAACACCGGTACTTCAAAATGAATTCATATTAATCAACGCACGGTTAACACGGCGACTTCATTCGACATCAGACGGCCTTTTTCTTCTCCCAACAAAGTCAATGAATTATCAACGATTATGTTTCCGCCCGATTATGCGAGTTATTGAAAGGACAAAAGAACAAAAATATTACCTTTAAATTTATATCTGGTTATTTGTGCTGTCAGAAATTACTAAGACGCCATTGCATGACTTCGTTTTAATGTTTAGCTAACCTAAGCTCATAAACATATACACAAAGCTCGTGGTATCTGCCACAAATACCGAAAATCCTACTGCTTGTTCGATATAATGCGTGCTTTTTGTTGCGTATAGTTTTATTCTATTAAAAAGAACTGATCAAAATATCTACTGAATATATGTTTTTATTAAGGTAATACATATTCTTAATGCCTTTTCAGTTGTTTGTAAAAAAAACGTATATTTAATATAGCAGACACTACAATCAAGTCATTCAGACATGGCTATCATTCAGTAGCTAGGGAAGTGCAGCTGAGTTCCTCTTGTAACGTCAACTTCAGGGAGGATTCGCTTTATTTTATTTACTCACAAATATTGTGAACCTTCGCTTGAAGGCCATTGCACGAGAGGTCGAAACCTAAATCTACTTAGACAACTGCACTAAAGCTAGCACTCCTAAAAAAATGTATACTTAGAGAACTGCACTATAGTTATCACTTGGAACAAACAAGAAAGTACACAATTGCACCAAAGTTAGTACCTGTGAAACAACATATGAACACAATAAAAAAAAGCTTAACACAATAATTGCAGCTTATATTCACTCACATTAGAAGGCAATGTCTCAAAAATTAGAAACAAGTACTATATACTCAAAACTCATGTCCTGTCTCAAATCACTGAATGTAACTCCGCTACAGCATTCTACCCACACCAAATTTTCATAGATATTTTCAATCACCTTTCTATAATATAAAACGAACCTACTTCAAATATTTTTTTTCCTGGTAAAAGTGCGTTCAAAACAGTTTAAATATGATGGTCCATTGTAATTCATTTTAGGAACAGGAAAACCCAGTGTGTGACTATGGTAAAAGAACAATGAATGTTTATAGTCTAATGTAGTATTCCGTTCATATCAAATGTGCAGCCACAATGAGAAATACACCCTGTGTCGTTAGTGTTCTCGTCTGTTTGTTTTTATAACAACTACAGTGGATACCGAATAAGTGTCCCCGGGACATGTTTCAATTAAGACTCATCTGCGTCACAAATCGTATTTTATCTCTCCTTTGAACCATGGTGTGCGATGTCTGACCGCTTTTTTCAACGTTTTTCCTGCCCCGTTAGATGATATTATTTTTTTCGGCCCGCAATCGCACCGCCCCGGAAGGTCAGCAAACCAAACACAGTTTGCAAGAAGGCTAGCAATAACTTGTTCAGCATCAAGACTTTTTTTTGTTTTTTACAGAAAACGTGTTTGCGAACAGACGGTGCTAGACAACCTTCGATCGGGTTGTTGAATCGTTTTTTTTGTAATGTCGGAATGCAGTATTTGTTGATTTTTAGCTGTGTGCGTTCAATAGCTTTCTGAAGTAAAAACTAAATTTTCCTTATGGCCTCTTTTAACCAACCACAAGCAAAAAAAAAAACACGAAAAAACGGTACTTTTAATGCAAAGCTACACTATCATTGTAAGCTTAAGAAAGGACAAAAGACAAGTTATGACATGTAACAAGCATCTCATTATCGCTCCGCAGCTCTCCAATCAGGAATCCGCAGACAGAAATCAGAAAGCAAAAGGCCTGAACTCAATAAGTCCCTTCCTGCGTTTTTTAAGATGTCATTTGCGATACAACAATGACTACTCACCCATTTGCACCTCCAGAACGTGGGAGTCCCTGCGATGTATCGCAACGCAGACGTATCCGTTGTTACTGGAAAATAGCGCGAGGCAAAAAATATTTCCAGAAGCATCGACGAAAAAAATATCACACCACCGCCCAATTCAGTTATGAAGTTACACTCTCAAGAAAAAAGGGTGTAAAAGGGTGTATCGCAACACCTTTTGTCCCATATAATACACCCCCAAACTTCAATTCGACGTACAGCGCCCTATAGTCTAACAGACGGCCCCAAATTTGACGAGGGGCTTGATAACGGTGCGATATAACGTTTTAAATAGCTAAAGTACATATCAAAGACCACATAAAGAAAACACCGAGTTTTTTACAGTAGGGCCACGAAAACCCCGATTTTGTTTTTTGTAGTCAGTAAAACGTACATTAGCTATTTTAATAAGTTGTACCACACGGCTATCAAGCCCCTCGTAAAATTTCGGGCCGTGTGTTCGACTGTAGGGCGCTGTACGTCGAATTGAAGTTTGGGGGTGTATTATATGGGACAAAGGGTGTAACGATACACCATTTTACACCCTTTTTTTCGTGACAGTGTAGGTGACCAGCTTTCGGATGTAGCAACACTAAGTGTAGGCGTTAAATCCCTCTTAAAGTTTTTGTATAATCATATTGCATATTCGTTTCATTGGTAGCTGCCGAAATGTAAAGGCCCGCACGGCGACATTAATCATCATGCCTTCGTGCGTATGTATATACTTATTCTTGTTTTCACCACAAGAAAAAAGAAAGTTTTGCGCATTGTTCATATGCCGCGCAAATTAGTTCTTACAAGATTTGTTGTCGGATGAAGAAGCGGTGCTTTTGACAATTTGAAACGCGTACAGCTAAATTAGAAAACAAGTATCTAGTAATCTAAAATACGCCTATATTAATGTTATTCATTTATATAAGGGGGAAATTAGTAATACTCCGCGAAGGGCCGGACTTTTTTGGTTCTTGACGTTAAAACGAGTATAGAAATATTTAGCGTTTTGTAAATTTAGGAGTGAACTAGCCTACTCCGACGACAGGTTGTAAATCTTAGATTAACCTAGAAAAAGAAAGAAAAATATTTTAAAATTGTGCTGGCACTTTTAAAGTAAATATATGGCCATCTGATAGTCGAACCCCTGCCCTAATACCCACCATGAAGGAAAAGGTTTCTACGAAAAAAATCGCTTAGACTATTTCTAGCGCCTACTTTAAAACAGATATATTTTATTAAAAAGAAACAGGTCAGATATCATGAATCTTTTCATTATTCGTCATATGTGGTACGCCGTCCACGGTGTACCAGATACGACGAAGATGAACAACCACAAGGAGCGACGATGATTATGAATGAGGTCTGCATACGTGAGACAGTGACAAACGATGACAACGATAACTTACAACGACTTCCTTTTTAATTGTGTCGTTTTGCAATGCGGCATAGATTTAAAGGCAAAGGTGCATTCCAGTCTCATGAAAGGAGTTCAGAAGGGAACGGTGCAAGACAGCCGATTAGGATGGAGGCCAACCCCACCAAGATGGGGACGACGCGTAGCTTGAAGGCCCGGGCACGCCTAAAGGAAGTGTTCGAGATCAGCCTCCCGGACTGGGCGAGAAAAAAGGGACAGCAGATGGATTCGTGATATGAACCCAACTGGCGCGGACAGCCGGTGTGATTTTTGCGTTCACATGAACTCATTGGAGCGAAACCTCTTTTAGCCCGGAGAGACCACCAGGGACGCTGAAACCACACGGAGGAATAAGAGCTCGTGTGGTGCGCCGCGAATTCTCCTAGAGAATGGCCAGAGTATACGGGGGCCGGCAACCTAAAAAGAGGCGGGTAGACTACCGTTTGAGAATGACAGGCAGCGTCTGCCTCGGCTTGAGCGGAAACACTAGAGCGGGGAATCCAGCAGATTTGTACGGGGCAGGACCACTCGGTTATAAACCGATGAAAGTCCGACGCCACACTGGAAGGGTCGTCAACACGACATAGGGCGAGGACAACCTGCGTCGAGACGGTGTAAAAAAGAACACGAGGAAAACCAAGACGACCAATACAAGGCCAAGGAGTGGCACGGATGGATTCATAAGATGTACCAAGGCAGCCGCCGCTGGAACTGCGTCAAGCATCAAGAACCGGGCTTGACGTCGTTGATAAATCAATTCGTCCAATGTGTTTACTTTAGCCTCAGCTTGAAACCTAGGGATCGATTTTAACTGGGGGAGGCACGTAATGACCGGAATGGCTTCTCGATCAAGAGGTTGAAATCGGGTCCATTGGGCCTTGGTGAGATGCTCAATCTTTGCCTGGTAAACAAGACCAGGCTGGAGTACCGGGCGTACAACCATCGAGGCAAAGAGGAAACGCCCCCCCCCCCTTCCCCAGACAGTGGAGAGATATGGCGAAACAGGTGCAGCATGCTGGAACCTGATTTTTGGGCGGCGCGGAGCCATGGCGACACTCAGCCAGAGGTAGTCGAGTCCACACCGAGCACGCGGATTGTAAACACATCCGTCAGGACTTGACCGGCGAGGGTAAGACTGAGGAAATTATTTGGGTGAGTTGCGGCGGCCCTAACTGTTAGCAATGAACAGGCACGCCGTCTTTTCAAATGAGGAAGTGAGCTCCATCGAATTGCACTAGGGTATAGTAGCATCCAGCACCATCTTCGGGCCCCGTGTTTGACATTCCAGAGAGGAGTGAGTGGTCCATACTGTCACATCATTCGTGTATACCAGAAAGTAGTCATCTGGGCCGTCCTAGAGCTCCGAAGCGAATGGTAGAGTGCTTCATTGAAAAGCAGCGATCAAGGGCAGTACCTTGTGGCACCCCTCGCCAGTGTAAAATGTCCAACGCTGGCCCCGCCTCGGCGCATAGAAAGAAACGGTGTTCAAAAAAAGAGCGGGCGAAGGAGCCAATCCGGCCTGGTAGCCACCCAAGAATGAAAAGGATAGCTGCGTGACTCACGTTATCGTATGCCCGGTCTACATCCATGGTGAGTAGCGTGCACGGCGGGAGCGGCCACCGATGAGTACCGCAGTTGAAAGATCGTCCGAGCCGTCCGCAGTACCCACGCGAGGCCGGACTCCAATCTGTGCCGGGTGGTACTATTCACAGTGCTCGAGCCACCAACCGAGGCGCGTGGCCATCATACATTCAACTAGCTTGCACAAAGTCGAGGCAACGACAACAAACGAAGACTAGGAAGACTGCCGAATGCAAATGGCACAGGCGAGTTACTACTGCATTTGAACACTACAGTGACAATGAACGACAGCGACTACTAATGACTAATATAATTGAAGACAACAACGTAAGATGACCGCCGGCAAACAACAACGGGCAACAACGACGACGAATGGCTTTCGACGACGGCGAATGACGGCTCCGAAAAACCAATATTGATTATTAGTACAAGTTCGGACGACGATTGAAGGTGGACGACGAACGACTACGAGCGGCATACGGTGACGACGACTACGAACGATCACAACAAATGAAGACTCCAAACAACGACAACAACTGACGAACAATGATAAAGGATATAAAATGACAATAAATCAAACTACGAACAGTGACTACGAATAACTACGAATAATGGCAATAGGTGACGGCCAACGACTACGAGCGACGTACGACGATTACAAACGCCGACGAAGAGAGACGCCCTCTAAATAGACCAATACGAACGACATCGAGTGAAGACCAGAAATGACCATTACGAATGACGATGATTGACGACCAGCGGCAAAAAACGATGACGGCCATTCGATGGCAATGAACGAAGACAGTGAGCGCAGACCGACCATATACAAGGACGTGGGCACAGAAAGCAAGTGGTGCCGACAGCGAATGACCAAATCAAATAACAACCCACGAGTGGCGACGACGACTGATGGCTGACGACAAACGACGTCGACAACAAATGACCATTACGACAAATGTCGACTACGATTGAAGGAAACAAAGGACTACCGAAGGCGAACGACGAAGACGAACAGCGCCGACGGACGACAGTGACGGATGGCACACGACGACGAACGACGACTACGAATCGACACCGCACATGACGACTACGGTTGACGGTACAACGAACGACAATCAAAGACGGGGGGCATACGACCTCGACAGACATCATCAACATGTAACGACGACTACTACGGTAAATAATTACAATGAATGAAAAAAGTAAAATTACTACAACAATGTCAATGTACGAAAACGGTGATAAACGACTATTTTGATGGCGTTGCAAAGCGGACCTTTATAATGTGTAAAAATGATTATAATTTATAAGGCCGTCTTAGTTGTCTCTGATTGAGCCATGTGGCAGCCGCCCACTTTAGTCAATTGCTGTCTTATTTGATAAGCGACCAGTCTATGCTTTCTAGACGGGGCGAGTAACGCCGCAAGTGTTACACGAATGTTGAGTCGACTCAGAGAACTTTTGATCTCGCACTCCCTTATATATATATATATATGATAATGCTTAAGGCCTGCCAGTGTGTACTGATTTGAGGCAGTAAACTTCGCTACTCTGGGTAGCGCGTTGACAGATCCCGAACGTGCGAGAATCCTTAAATAAAAACCTTTTCACACCCACCAGGCCACACAAGGGTACGCTGACGGAGGCAGTGAACTATAGACCGTTTTATCGAGGGTAGCGCCATTTTGAGAGCGAGATAGAATAGGGGAAGGGGCTGCTGGCGCTTTCCCTCTTGCTGCTGCGTTAGAAAGAGTGAAAATCCCAGATGAGAGGCTTCGCCGGTGTTCGGTGCATGCATTGCACGAACTTCGTTCCCGCTTTCCTCTCTGTTTTAAACTCCCAAACTTAATACGAGCCACGAGTTTCAATGGCAACCGTCCCCCGGTCATCCGGATACCATTGCTTGGTTATAGGGTGCACGAATAACGACAGAAAACGTCGAATACTTTCCGAAGCTTGCACGGAATCCGGCAAGTGCGGCTGTTAAGCTCCATCGCTTTCCACATGATTCCGATCTCCGGCTGCAGTGGGTTGGGTCCGTAAACCGAAAATACTTTTCCCCAACGCCATCCTCTTGACTGTGCTCGTAACAATTTGCAAATGGAGCGCGCACCGAATGCTGTACCGCCGATGAATATGGGGTTCGCTCGCAAGGTGCGTGCAATGTTTCTCTGGGTAATTGTTGCTTCAGCTTGTAACTTCTTGTAACTGAATTTATGTTAATATTGATATTTTAAAGTGGTGGCACTGACTCAATTTTATCATCTACAACACTTACTTGAAGGCTGATTTTCGCCGCCGGGTGTGGCTAGAAATTGTCAAAAAGTTAGTACTATCAATTTTCCTGAATCACGACCTCCTGCGCGATACCAGAGGGCGTGAGCTTATGTTGACCACCACAGCGCGACTAGATTATTTTTATTTTCAAAATTAGGACATAATGAACCTGGAAACAAACCTTCATTTTCTGTTGCTGAAAGTTGAAACATGCTCATGTATCACTTTCGAGTCGTTAAATCATTGATCGACTCGCTCCGGCAACAGGCCCATCTCGTCGTTGCTGCTTTCAGTTCTCGTCGACACGGGATCTTCAAATACAACGCGGCTTATAAACACTTTCAAGCCGGAGTGAGGTGCCTTCAATCGTTCCCTGCAATATTGGTATTTTGTGCGTCCTTGTTCACATTATATTTTGTTGCTGTGGACAACACGGAACGCCCAAAACATCCTCGGTGTACTGCATATAAGACAACAAAAAAACCTCAAGGGAAATTCAATCACTCTCGAATGATACAATGGTTGGGGTGCTCGCCTCCGATTTCTATCAGTGGCGCATTCGTGCCGCATTTCTATCGTCGCCGCACCGGCGGATGCCAGAATGCGGGGCAACAAACGTGCCCAAGGAGTTGAAAAACGCCCTCCGCTGCACACAAGAACACAAGACCCGCCCTAAGTCAAATACCCTACACATTGCACTACGCGACTAGCACACCCAACGCGGGAGCGGCGCCCAGAAGAGCACTTTCGCTAACGTTTCTAACCACTCAGAATGGCCGCGGAACCAAACGCTCGTTAGCTAGTGCTACATTTTTCAAAATGGCGCTACCCTCAATAAAACGATCTACCTATTTTATCGTGTTACGATCGAAAGCAGTTCATTCTGGCTTGAAGGTGTTTATAACTGTTTCATTTAAAGATCCCGTGTCGACGAGTGTGTCCTTTACCGAGAACTGAAAACAGCAAAGTCGAGATGGGCCTATTGCCGGAGCGAGTCGATCAATGATTCAACGATTCGAAATTGATGCAATTTAACTTTCAACAAGATAAACTGAAGCTGTTGTTTTTTTTTTACAGCTACATTAGGCACCAATTTTGAAAATAAGAATCTAGTCTCGTTGTGACGGTCAACATAGGTTCACGGCTCTCTGGTATCGCGCACGAGATCGCGTATCAAGAAAACCGATAGACAATTTCTAGCCACTCCCAGCGGCGGAATGAGCCTTGAACTAAGTAGTTGTAGATGATAAAATAGAGTCGGTGTCACCATTTCAACATATTAATATTACAAAAAATTCAGTTACAAAAGTTACAAGCTGATACAGCAATTGACACGAGAAAACTTGCGCGCACCTTGCGAGCGCCCCCCATGTGCAACGACGGTACAGCGTTCGGTGCGCGCTTTATTCACAAAATGTTCCGAGCACAGTCGAGAGGATGGCGTTGAAGAAACGTCTTTTTGGTTTACGGACGCAACCCACTGCCGCTGGAGATCGGGGTCATGTGGAAAGCGATAGAGCTTAAAGACATTGCAGCTGCACTCGCCTTGCCGGATTCTGTGCAAGCTACATAAGTCTTTGGACAGCATTCGACGTTTTCTGTCGTTATTCATGCACCCTATAACCGAGCAATCGTGTCCCAATGACCGGAGAACTGTGGCCATCCAAGCCCGAGGCTCTAACTAAGTTTGGAAGTTTAAAACAGAGCAGAAACCGCGAACCAAGATCGGGCAACGCATACGCCCAACACCGGCCAAGGCACTCACCCGGGACTTGAACTCTTTCTAACGTACCAGCAAGGGGGGAAGCGCCGGTACCCTTTCCCCTCTTTTCTCTCGCCCTCCTTCAGTAAAACGGTCTATCAACCTTTTTCGCTTACTCTCGTCCCCAGCCACCTGGAAGTCATATCCGGGGTGCGCGGCTAAGGATTAATAAAACAATTCAACCTGCAAATTGTAAACAAATCGAGGGGAGAGAAAAAAGAGAATGGGAGACGGTTACGCTTATATCATAAATGCATTCTAGTGCCGTGACGACGGCAAAGCAGTGTTTGCGCTCATACTGGAAGTTACGATATTTCAAGACGGCGGCGCCCTTGTGAAAAAGGTCTGTAGTCGGTGACACCTCAAGAAGATAGGGCGAGGGAAAGGAAGGTTGGGGAGGAGGACACCCCCCCCCCCCCCTCGCCAGCGTTGCGTCCGCTTCCTCCTCTCCCACCATCGTTTCCCTCGCCCTACCTTTTAACCTGGAACATACTATATTTGCCCCTTATCTTGGTCAAATATTAGTCGTCAGCTCATTTATTTCAAATCTGACATTCACCTTTATAATATTAAATTTACTTTTTCGCTCGGTTCATTTTCATAGCAATATTACGGGGGCACAGCATTGAAGCGTAGACAGCTTGTCCCTCCTGTCTGGTTTGCGGAGCGCATGTTCCTCTGATTCTTGCACAGGGATTGCGATGATGTAGAACGCCGAGCTCCATAGGTTCTGAATGAAGAAGTGTGGGTGGACCTCGAGGCAGCTTCCTTTGAGGTCTACCCACTATCCTTCCAATCAGAGCCAATAATAGCTCGGCGTCCCTCTGACGTCACCACAACTCCTGCGCAAGAAGCACACGACTTGCTCTCCGCATACAGTGACCTCGATACCTCGTGACACCCCCCCCCCCCCCCAACATACAGACATGCACAGAATTGATGGTGCTGCTTCGGCGTGACATCATTAAGATATTTTTGTATTTCCAGGCTTGTCAAATCCCCGAACGATATTTCAGATTTATTGTGGCTGAGTGTTGATCCTTGGGATTAAAGGTTACCCTATAACGTTGTGACATAAATAGGATTTTATTAAATGGTTATTAGGCTGGCTGGTACCGATGGAAAGTAAAGGAGGAATGTATAATTTTGAAATCAGGTTGGTATAACTTGAAATAAAAGTGAATTTTTCAAGGTGAGAAATAATTTAAAAAAGAACACCCGAGATAAAGAAAAAAATTCTGTAGAGTATTAGCACGAGTGTTTTGCTGGCTTTACTTTGCAGCAAGGTGATCTTAGTGGGTCAGAAATTTCCTAATGCGTTCTACACCACAATACGCTCCAAACAACAATAATTGGTCTCTATTTAATCTGATTAAAAAATGAGAACATTTGTCGGCATAACGTTTCAATAAGCATAAGGTTTAGTGGCTAACTGGGTGGACTGTTTAGCCACTGGGACTTCAATATCCTTGTTGCTCAGTAGGACCGGCCGATATATTGTCACGAATGACAATTGATGAGGCGAAAATAACTGAAAAAACTAAACGTTTAATGGGGCGAACTTGTGCCCAAAAATAAAAGCGAACAGAAGAAAACAGAGCGTCGCGAGCGTCGAAGTCGGCGTGGCAGCAGAGTCGAACGCTGAGGCGAAACTGACTCCAGCTGGCCACGCGGAGCCGCTTTTGTACACGCGTTGGCTTCTGGAGCATTCGGCGTAGAAGGGTCGGTGCCTAGAACATTCTAACCTCGAATCAGCAAGACGGTTCTCGAATTTCCAGAACGTCACATTACACCGACAACAAAAATGTGCAGCCGCGGCCAGGAATCGAACCCTGGCTTTTCGCGTGGGAGACAAGCGCGATAACCGTTCGGCCACGCGCGCGCTGCCTACTTGGCAAGCTGCGCGCGCGGCATTACTCCCCCCTTTAAAAAGTGCATCGCCCCGATGCAGACCAAAACAAAGCAAACAAAAAGAACGGTAAGCTAAAGAGGCATTTAGAACACATAAGGTCCACAGTCCTATCGAGTGTAGTATGGCTTCATGCGCACGACGTGGACGACTTCTGGTCGTGGAGGGCGGCGTGATGAAGTCCGTGTTCCGTCGGGCATCACCTCGTAGTTCAGATCTCCAAGTCGACGAAGCACTCTGTAGGGTCCGAAGTAGCGCTTCAAGAGTTTTTCGCTGAGACCACGGCGGCGGATCGGTGTCCACACCCACACCCTGTCTCCGGGCTGGAAGTGGACGTCCCGACGACGAAGGTTGTAGCGGCCAGTGTCGACTCGTTGTTGGGCTTGAATACGGTGTCTGGCGAGCTGGCGGACTTCTTCTGCCCGTTGGGCAACCAACTGGGCATCGTCGCTTCCGTCGACAGCCGGTTCGTGGGGTAACATCGCGTCCAGCATTGTCGTTACCTTGCGACCATGCACCAGTTGAAAGGGTGTTACCCCGGTGGTCTCTTGCACGGCCGTGTTGTAGGCAAATGTGACGTATGGCAACACCTCGTCCCATGTCTTGTGCTCCACGTCGACGTACATAGAGATCATGTCCGCGATGGTCTTGTTGAGTCTCTCCGTCAGCCCGTTGGTCTGCGGGTGGTACGCAGTGGTGCGACGATGGCTGGTGTGGCTGAGACGAAGGATTTCTTGCGTCAGCTGGGCCATGAATGATGATCCTCGGTCTGAGATCAGAACCTCGGGAGCGCCGTGCCGGAGGACGATGGACTCGATGAAAAACTTGGCGACTTCCACAGCAGTCCCAGAAGGAAGGGCTTTCGTTTCGGCGTACCGCGTGAGAAAATCTGTGGCGACGATTATCCATCTGTTCCCTTGCGTGGATGGTGGGAAAGGACCAAGTAGATCCACTCCGATCTGCTGGAACGGTGCGGTTGGGGGAGCAATCGGCTGCAGGAGACCTGCCGGCTTCGTGGGTGGTTTCTTGCGTCGCTGGCACTCGTGGCACGACCGTGTGTACAGGTGTACGGTCTTCGGCAGCTTGGGCCAATAATACCTTTCACGAATCCGGGCCAGCGTACGGCTGTAGCCAAGGTGTCCGGATGTCGGGTCGTCGTGGCAGGCTTGCAAGATATCCGCTCTAAGGTCGGTAGGGATTACCAGCAGCCACGGCGTACTGTTGTTTCCGAAGTTCTCCTTATAAAGTACACCTTGTCGGAGGACGAAAGTCGGCAGGGCTCTCGAGAAGACACGGGGCACAGTACCCCATCGTCCTTCGAGGTGCTCGATTAGCGAGCGTAACTCAGGGTCGTTTCTTTGACGTCGTGCCATGTTGTCGGTGTTCACCGCGCCTAGGAAGCACTCGTCGTCATCGTCGTCGCTGCTGCCGGAAGGTGTTTCGACGGGGGCTCTGGACAGGCAGTCGGCGTCGCTGTGCTTGCGGCCCGACTTATAGACCACAGTCATGTCGAACTCTTGTAGTCGGAGACTCCACCGAGCGAGGCGTCCTGACGGGTCCTTGAGGTTCGCAAGCCAGCAGAGCGAGTGGTGGTCCGTGATTACACGGAACGGGCTCCCGTACAAGTACGGACGAAACTTCGTGATTGCCCAGACGACCGCAAGGCATTCTTTCTCAGTCGTGGAGTAATTTCTCTCCGCCTTGGACAGTGTCCGACTTGCGTAAGCGATGACTCGCTCGGTTCCTTCTTGTACTTGAACCAGTACCGCGCCAAGTCCTGCGTTACTTGCGTCCGTGTGAATCTCGGTTTCCGCATCCTGGTCGAAATGTCCAAGAACAGGAGGAGTCTGCAGTCGTCGCTTCAGCTCGTCGAATGCCTGCTGCTGCTCCTCAGCCCATTCGAACTTCTCGTCGTCCTTCGTGAGATTTGTGAGCGGTGCGGAAATCCTTGCGAAATCCCGGACGAAGCGTCGATAGTAGGCACATAGTCCAAGGAACCTTCGCACGGCCTTCTTGTCTCTCGGTGCTGGAAATGCTGCGACGGCGCGAGTCTTCTCTGGATCTGGGCGAACGCCTTCGTTACTAACCACGTGACCTAGGAACTTCAGTTCGTCATAGGCGAACCGACACTTTGACGGCTTGAGGGTGAGTCCGGCGGTCCGTATGGATTGGAGAACAGCTCGGAGTCGTCGCAAGTGCTCGGCGAAGTCGCCGGAAAACACTACGACGTCGTCGAGGTAGACGAGACAGCTCTGCCACTTCAGTCCTGCCAGTACGGTGTCCATGACACGCTGAAAAGTAGCTGGAGCCGTGCATAGCCCGAAGGGCATCACTTTGAACTCGTACAATCCATCTGGCGTGACGAAAGCTGTCTTCTCTCGGTCCCGTTCGTCGACTTCGATCTGCCAGTAGCCACTCTTCAGGTCCATCGATGAAAAGTATCGAGAGTGGCGTAGCCGGTCTAACGTGTCGTCGATACGGGGGAGTGGGTAGACGTCTTTCTTCGTCACCGCGTTCAGCTGCCGGTAGTCCACGCAGAACCTAAGCGTTCCGTCCTTCTTCCTAACCAGTACGACTGGAGAGGCCCACGGACTGCTCGAAGGTTGGATTATGTCGTCGTTCAGCATCTCTCGAACTTGTTCCTGGATTACCTCCCTTTCTTTTACGGAGACTCTGTACGGCGATCGATGCACAGGGCGCGCGTCGTCCTCGGTAATGATGCGGTGCTTCGCAACGGCGGTTTGGCGTACCTTCGATGATGTCGCAAAGCAGTCGGTGTATTCGGCGAGGAGGTTAATCAGCTGTTGTCGTTTCGGGCCCGGAAGCTTAGGGTCAATGTCGAGCTGCGCTGGTGACGTACTGCCTTGTTGAGGTGGCGATGGTTCGTCAGTAATGGCGGCGATTTCGACGGAGTTGTGGAGTTCCTCGACGTGGCCAATGGCTGCGCCTTTTGTTAGGTGTTGCGTTTCATTTCGGAAGTTCGTCACGAGGACCACAGTGCGGCCGTCCTGAAATTCAGCTACTCCTCTTGCGACGCCTATTCCTCTTCCTAAAAGCAATTGAAGGTTGCCTTCCAGGACAACCTCGCCGCAGGTAGCTGTATCGGCCATGACGGGTACGACAACACTTGATCGCGGCGGCAGGTTCACGTGGGCGGCGGCGACTCGGACGGCGGCTGACGCTGTTTGGGGTTTCTCTGAAGGCGGAACAGGCTTCCGCAGCGTCAATCTGTTCTCACCCAGGTCGATGACGGCGCCGTATTCGCACAGAAAGTCCATGCCGAGAATGACATCTCTGGAACAGTCTTGTAGAACGACGAATTTCACAGGGACACGTTTCGCCGTGAATTTCGACGCGGGCAGTGCAACTTCCGACAGGCGTGATAAGGTGTCCTCCGGCGGTCCGAATTTGTGGTCCTCCCCAAGGCGTCGTAACTTTTCGCAGGCGGCGAGAGAGCCTCCCACTCATGACTGAGTAGTCTGCTCCGGTGTCCACGAGTGCCGATGCGTCGTAGCCGTCGATAACAACGTTTAGATTGTTGGACACCGTTGCAGGGGCGTCGTTGCGATGCGAGACGTCAGGCGAGTGGGAGCGCTCCGGCGTTCTTGGAGGCTCTTTGCTTCGGTCCTCTTCGGCAACTTCACCTCCGGGAGTTGCCGCGCTTAGTTTTCCCGGCGGGAAGTGGGAGACAGGCTGTCACGGCGCGACCGATGGAATGGCGATGCGGAACGTCGGGGGGATGGAGACCTTGAACTTCGTGGTGCTGTCGGCGCTGGTGATGGAGGGCGACGGAGGTATTCCTCGATGTCACGCGGGCGTTCGCCGTGTCTTGGGCGAGGGTCGTTCGGCGCAAAACCTCGGAGGCCCATTTGTCGGTACGGGCACCTCCGGTAGACGTGATCGGCCTCACCACAGTGATAACATAGTGGTCGTCGATCGGCCGTGCGCCACACATCCGTCTTCCTAGGGGCTGGTTGTTCGGTGCGGACGAGCTGGGGCTGCCCATCCCGACGTTGGAAAGTCTGCTGCGCGGGTGGGTCACGTCGAGGCGGCGTTCAATACTGCCGGGACGCTGGGGCCGGTCTCCGAGCTACTGCGGCGTAAGTCAGAGTCGGCTCCTCGGGTGCTGCTACGCTGGCAGGAGCCTCCGGTTGGAATGCCCTCTGGACCTCCTCGCGGACAATTTCGGCGATCGACAGCGCAGCCGGCTGGTTGTCAGTAGGCAGGAGCTTCCTGAGTTCTTCTCGGACGATGTCGCGGACGATTTCCCGAAGGCCGTCGACCACCGGTGGTGCTCAAATCCAGACGGGTAGCTGCGACGGTTGGGGCAGTAGGCGCGCCGGCGAGTCGGTGGTAGTGGCTTGCTCGGGACGCCAGTGCACGCTCGATGTTAGTGGCTTCAGCCACAAAACCGTCGACGTTTGTCGGAGGATTGCGGACAAGGCCCCCGAAAATTTCAGCCTTCACGCCACGCATGAGGACGCGAAGCTTCTTCTCCTCGGCTGCCTCCGGATCGGCTCGGGCACATAGGCGCATGACATCCTCAACGAAGCTGGTCACACTTTCGTTGGGGCCCTGCACCCTTGTTTGGAGAAGGTCCTCCGCTCGCTGCCGACGATGGTGGTTGAGGAATGTTCGCTTCAACTCGGCGGCGCAGGACTCCCACGTAGCGAAGGACGCTTCGTGGTTTTCAAACCAATGCCTCGCAGTTCCTTCGAGCGCGAAGTACAGATTGTGAAGGCATTGGTCAGTCGTCCATCCGTTGTGGCGGGCTACACGTTCATAGTGTTGCAGCCAGTCTTCAATATCCTCGTGGTCGTCTCCGTGGAAAGGCGTCGGAGTTCTGGGTGCGACGGGCAGGTATACGATGGCGGGAGCGGCCGGGGTCTGCGCCTGGTTGGCCGTCGTCGTCTTCTTTGGCTTGGGCTTGTCCAGCAGCTGGCCGTACTCAGGGTCCTCTCCCTTGATGCGGCGGCTGGTCCGAGTTTCGGGTTCCGCGGAGAGTTGTCTTCTCACCGGGCTTGGAATCGGACTTGCACTGCGGGCTCTTGGAGGGGAACGCTGCACGGGCATGCGGTACCCCGCACCTCCACCAAAATGTCACGAATGACAATTGATGAGGCGAAAATAACTGAAAAAACTAAACGTTTAATGGGGCGAACTTGTGCCCAAAATAAAAGCGAACAGAAGAAAACAGAGCGTCGCGAGCGTCGAAGTCGGCGTGGCAGCAGAGTCGAACGCTGAGGCGAAACTGACTCCAGCTGGCCACGCGGAGCCGCTTTTGTACACGCGTTGGCTTCTGGAGCATTCGGCGTAGAAGGGTCGGTGCCTAGAACATTCTAACCTCGAATCAGCAAGACGGTTCTCGAATTTACCAGAACGTCACATTACACCGACAACAAAAATGTGCAGCCGCGGCCAGGAATCGAACCCTGGCTTTTCGCGTGGGAGACAAGCGCGATAACCGTTCGGCCACGCGCGCGCTGCCTACTTGGCAAGCTGCGCGCGCGGCAATATGGGCCTTGACTAAAAGAAGACCATTGACTGGTAGCTTAATGCCATGCGGGAAGGTGTCGAGCACTCAAACAATTTGAAAGACAACACTCCCTCTGCCGTTTTGCTAAAACTTCGGTCCCCACGACCCCCTTTATCCCTCCATCGACCAAAGGGACTGCAACATAAACTTGTAGTTCCTGTCTTAGTTTTGAGCCCAAACGTTCGTAAAAACTGGCAGGTGCTCCAAATGGGCACGACGGGTTGTTTCCTTTTATATATCTTGCACGCATGCAAGATATGCGGGAACGTGCAGGAACGTCTCCGAGTGTCGCAGACACGCGATGCGTCAAAAAGGGCATCCGCCGTGTAACCACTGGCAGAACCAACGCCGCTGCTGGAATGACCACCAGTGTGCCGAGATTACAGAGTGTTTCCAACAGCTAAATTGGGGTCACGTGGTTCATTGGCCGCGTTTGGAGTACGAAGTGCAAAGAGGGTGACAAACGCGTTGGTTGTCTGCAAGCGACTCCGCCCGCAAGTGTCTCCCCCTACTTTCCTTCTTGCCACGCGATTACGCAATGCATGCGCGCTTGCGACTAGTCTGCGCAGGAGGCGTCTGCCATTAAAGGGCAACTCCGCTCAATTCTGAAAAATCTAGGCTTACATGTGATTTCGTTTCACAAAGCATTACTAAACAGCTCAATGTCTTCGGATTCGCGAAATGTGGAATATTATTTGTGTAATCTTAATTTAAACATCAGCTGATACCGAAACAGAAACTTCGGTTGCCTCAGGCAACATTGGTCTCGTGCCGTTAGAGGCATGGCCACGTCACGTCGAACCACGTGGTCTTGTGACGTTCGTGGGGGCGAGGAACAGGACACGCGACGCGGGCAGGTCGCTTCGCATGGCGGGGACGGTGATGGCCCGGGGGAGAGGGGAAGGGGAGAAGCCGAAAGAGGAGAGGGGGAGCGGAGAAACAGACCGATAAGCGCGCAGGGCAGCGCAAACTAGCGCATCCGCGTTACGGTGTTAACGTGACGCCGTTCAGCCAACACCGGGAGGAGAAACTCGTGACGTCATCGTTCAATTTCGCTCCGAGAAGTAAAACAAACAAAACGTAAGAATGACGTAGACATGCCTCTGACGTAGTGGCTCAACGTTGGCCGCTCCAACTCCGTCGCATTGACTGCGCTGACGATTGCGCTTTGCGTCGCACGCCAGAGTTGGCAGATTTCGGCGACTTGGCTCATTTGAAAGTTTGGTGGCGAGTTTATTAAATATATAGACGGAATTAGATCGTAATATTTGACATAGGGTCTTCCTATATGATACTGAAGAGGGCTACATAGTTTTCTAAATGTCAAAAATGAAGCGGAATTGCCCTTTAAATGGCAAGCGCTCCTCGTGGTTTCAGCTGGTCGCTCTTTAAATCCGCAGTCATACACCATACAAAAGACGCGGTGGCCGCTGCAGGCACGATGACAAAATCACCTGCACACACCGCTCGAACCTTTTAAAGGACGTTTGCTTCAAATATACTGAAAAATGTTTGTAGACAGTTTGTTATGACCAATTTGACGGGGACCGTTATACGACAGACGCCTCAGGCAGCGACTGCAGACTGTCTCAGTCAGTCTGTAGCAGTGTGAGCGCGGCTTTAAGACTAGCCTCTCTCTTGTGCCCACCATCCTGACGTGCTGTATCCAACGATGGTGCTGGCGTTGGGGCCCTGGGCGAGCTCCTGGATGCAGGTGACCCTGAGCTCGGGCTGCTGCTGGTCGCCGTGCTGGGACCGGTGCACGCGCAGCACGCGCTGGCCGAAGGCGAAGCTCCGCCTGCCATCCAGCGAGTGCCAGCGACGGCCGGGAGAGGCGCTCGACACCGTCCAGGCAGGGAAGTGACAGCCTGCGCTCGGCTGCCGACCTGAAAAGTGGTTTCAACGGGGAGAGAGTGACTTTAACGCAGAACTGGTTTCCGTAAAACATTGTAACGCTCGACCGTCGCGCTCGATCCTTACATGTAGGTTTAAGCTACTCTAATATCCGGATTATTGTCAGCGGACGTCTCAATATTAAAAGTTTAAATTTAACGAGGTGCATACTATATCCAGGCGGCGGCTATACAACAATGTGTTTTCTTACATCGTTCATTAGAGGGGATGAGACGGATTTTGTGCATGGCAGAGAAGGTGTTAAAGATTATTTAGGTGTGATACAACCTCTAGGTTTGCCATGCATGAACTTTTACGTGTGGACTATTCATCAGGTGTGGCTTATGCACCGGATGCACACTATGCAGCACCTTCAGAGTATCCAAGGAGTTTTTTTTTCACTTAAAACTCTTTCCTACGGTCTATAGACTGGATGCGGACTGTAGTATAAACAATTCGATATATAAAGCATACAGGTTCATAGGCGTCATTATTAAGTCACAAATAGTAGATTGCTTTCGATAGGGATTAAGCTTGGGACTAAGTGATTCCCATCCAGATACTATGGCGACAGAGCTAAACACATAAGGTGCGTGGCGACAGCTAAAGGCTGGTTTTTAAAGTCAAAAACATACACTAGCTTGATCAGGCTCACAAAGACCGGGGGACAGATAACCTGTTATGCTACCGTACACATGATGTGTGTAGTTGCGCAGGACAGGCACACATCCACCCATCACTATCACACACGGACAGCACGCGCAGCCCACACATTTCATGCGTACGGTAGTGCGACAAATATTGTCTCCCGGTCTTTCTCTGCTTAATCAAGCTAGTGTAGAACTTTCATCGCGCCGCTTATTGCACAGCTTAGTTCCACACGGGCTTTGTCGTTCCCGGTTGGGGCAGCCGGAGTCAGTACATGTCGAGAATGAGCTAACTTGGCATGTCGCTACGCCCGCAAGGGCACGTGTTCTGAATGAGCAGATGTTGTAGGGCGAGGATATGAAAGTATTTAACATAAACTTTTAACGCACCTATGATTGGCTACTTCAGTGGTGTCGAGTTTAAAACTTTCCCGCTAAATTTAACGGAAAAATTTCCCCGCCAAGTCTAGCGGAAAATTTTCCCGCTAAATGTAGCGGAAAATTTTCCCGCTAAATTTAGCGGAAATATTTGCCCGCTAAATTTAGCGAAACAAATTCCCCGCTAGATTTAGCGGAAAATTTTCCCCGCTAAATCTAGCGGAAAATTTTCCCGCTAAATCTAGCGGAAAAATTTCCCCGCTAAATTTAGCGGAAAATTTTCCCCGCTAAATCTAGCGGAAAGTTTTTCCCTTCCCTCCGAGGTCACGTTATCCCTCCCCCCCAGGGTCACGTGACCCCCCCCCCCCCCCCGAGGTCACGTGACCCCCCCAAGAACAGGTGACCCCTCCCTCCAAAGGGAGGAGGAGAAGGGGAGGGAGGGGGGACGGAGGAGGAGGGGAGGAGAAGGTGAAGTAGGAGAACCGAGAGGAGGGAGGAGGGGAGGAGGAGTAGCAGGGAGGATGAGGAGGTGAGGACGAGGGAGAAGGAATATACCCTCCCCTCAGTACCCTTCCCTCCTCCACCTCAAGAGCTGCGCTCTAATTCGGTCTTACAGGGGGTTGTAAACGTCTTTCATTTTTTTTTCTTAATTATGTTTATTTTTATATCTAGTTTTATTTATTTTTATAACATATATTCGTTTTTATACTTACGTTAATTTGGACAGCTGAAGAATTTAGATCAAACACGACGGTACAAGCGGACGAGGGGCACTGCTGTTTCTTCTTCCATTTCTTACTTTGGTGTTTCGCCTAAATTGTTCAGTTGTCCACATTAAGAGAGCATGAACTAATTAACTCACTTAAAGCCCGTAACACGTTTACTATGTGGGCATTATTTTTTTAACGTTTCCGCTTAGAAGTATCACTAAAAATAGAATCACGAATGAGCATGATACTAGTTTGTTAGAAATCTTACATGTGTTAATTTGAGACTGCTCATGCAAACATGAAAAAAATGCAATTTCAAAACAAACAACGCTTGCTTTTCTTCTATCCCCCCCCCCCCCCCCCACACGCACACACAGTTTCTTTTGATCTCGTTAAGCAAACTAGTTTGATTCAACAGAAATGCAAGTATTTCATAATCCTCCCGCCAAACACACACAAAAAAATGCGGCGATCGTGTTGTGTGCTGTTTTTTTTTGTTTTTTTTGGTCTGAAAATTTTTTGTAGATAACAAAATTTCTTCAAAAATGTGACAGTATATCGCAGCCAAAATAAATGTAACATGCAGCAGCAAAAGTGTATCGTCGCGGCACTCTGCATTTGTAGGTTTGCTATCAGCATCTACACTATTCGGTAATAGCAAAGACACAACAAGAATGGTGCCATGACCAGGCGCTTTTGGTGCTGCTTGATTATCTCTATCGGATTGTAGCGTCGGGCGCGGTTGAACCTAATGTGAAACAGGCTTTGCTCCAAATCTTACCCAAATTGATTCGAGTTACTCCAGCAGGTCGTGTCACGTGACAACAAATATAGAAAGACGTGGGACTCGAGTGTGTTTTCGAACGCCCAAGGTGCAAAACCCTTACCCAAAAGTAAGAATGAGCACATTTTAAATACAGCCCAGAGAGTATCGTAGCTTTCCCCTCAAATGTCTCCTTTGAAATACACACCCCACCACAACTCAAATGATGGAAAATAAAAGGGCATTCGAGACATTTGAGAATAACCTAGTAACCTATTTTTTTAAATCTCTAATGTTTAACACCTTCAAAGTATTAAAAAAGATTGATATTTTATCCAATGCGGACGTATGGGGTACGTAGGGGAATCATTTTGTATCCTCTGTTTTTGCTTATTTTCTCTGCTGAGGGCTGTATAAACCTGTGGCTGGGGTCCTGTCACAAGACAAGCATGTCTTCTTTTAACCCTAGCCCCCCAGAAGTTTTCGTCTGAAATAAAAATACAATACATTACAATACAATACCCTGCCAATGTACTCTTGCCAAAGAGGTAATCGAATCAACATCAATGTATAAATTTTATTGGCCTTAGACTAACACCTAACATCTCGTGGGACCTCACATCGAAGCCATTTCTGCAGAGGCTTCCCAGACGCTCCGATTCATCAGACGTAGCCTTCAACCCCCCCCCCCCCTCCCCCCCAATGTCCGAAAGATGTCCTATGAAACATACGTAAGACCAAATTTAGAATATGCATCCGCGATCTGGAGCCCTCATCGAGTCTACCTAATCAACCTCCTAGTGTCAGCACAAAAAAACCGAGCCGCCCGATTCACCTTGTCATCGTATGACCACTTCTCCAGTTTCTCTACTCTAGAAAGTAAACTTGGACTTACATTCTTACTCACCCGAAGGAAACTCTATCGCCTTTGAATTCTGCATAAAATATATTAGCATTGTCCAGAACTAAATAACGCTTTGATCTCACACCCCGATTGATAATTATCCCGCCTGATTAACTCTCGCGCAATTAAACGAATTTCCAGCAAAACTAACGCATTCAACGAACCGTTCCTCGCATATGCCATTGCGAAATGGAACCAGTTACTGTCCTCCATTGAAATCACCGCTGATGCTACGGCGTTTTACAATTTCTTACAAGCCCATTAGTTATAATTTCTTCCGCTCTTATTTTTTGTGTGTTCTATTATTGTTCTACTAATGCGTCCGCTAGTTTATTCCTCGTTATACTGCCAGCCACCCCCCCCCCCTTTTATGTAATGCCCGAACTGGGGATTTAAGGTGGCAATAAATGAAATGAAATGAAGTGCCGTTCAAAGTCATCTCGACAAACTTGCGTACTTTTGGTGAGCGTCATTGTCCGCGAGCCTTCGGACGCGGACACGAGTCCGTCGCACGTGGCGTCCGGTGACTGCGACAGCTTGTAGACGTTCTGGTGGCCGACGTGCTCGAACACCTGCGGTGACCAGCGAAACCTCAATGTCAGAAGTACGAAAAGTCGGCACGATTAAAAACAAACGTTGCTTCGTCACACCTTAACTTATTTATGCGTGTAGAAACTGGGGGAGAGGAATAAACGAATGCGTGCTAGGACGTCAGAACACCGGACTCTGCTTGGAATGCTGAGCGGGCAGACGAAAAGCTAGAGGCCTTTGTCTTTGGTCAATCTTCGAACGCAGTCGAACTGCGCTGTACCCACCTAATCATTCCAACCAGAGCAGTGTTCTTGCTAAAATTTACAAAAAAAATGTGGTCTTCGAAAGGCTGCATCAAAATTCGCACTGCATGCTTGACAACGTCGGTGCTTTGTGAGGTATGTGTCCCATTTTACAAAGAAATGCGCAAGTCTTAGATGAGAACTTAGAAATTGAACCTGCGCATTCCCGAACCATATCAGAAAATGTGCAATTGGTCAAGAGATATGTGTTTAGCATCAACAACCTCCAGTCACGAGGGCGAGAGGCTTTGAGAAGTACTCCTTAGCAAGATAATGATGGTACGTCACAGACAAGACAACGCATAATTGATGAATAAAGATGAAAGAAATTTGATTCAGACAAGCTGCACAAATTGTTGGTACGGTAGCGTGTGCAGTCACACATCTAGTGAGCAGACAGCATCTCGCTCGGCACCTCCCTACGCCATGTCTTTCTGCTAAGATAACACCAAGCCCCCAACCTGCCAGCTGGCGCCGCCTCGCGTAGGAACATGGCAAGAAGGCGAAAGCGAAAGGAAAAGAGCAGACGACGATTCCGTCGCATTTCACCAGGCATCCCAGTGTAGAGGAGGCTATTCTTTCAATTATGTTTTCTTATTTTCTATTGTGTCACTACACTCACGCGCTTACCACAGGGTGGTACCCTTCCTTGCCTAAAGACGTACGTGCAAAAAGAAAAAAAAAAACTTACGCTAACCTTTTTGTGATTTAATAATGTGCATTGTTTCTACCCCGCACTTGAATAAACAAATATTACAACAGCAAGTACATGACCATAAATGATTGCAGGGTCTCTCTACGAAGGCTCGGAATTTCTTTTTTCTTCTAACTTGACCCAAATAAAATGCGAGTTTACCAGAACCAAAGTCTGCATTCCTTTCTGCTAATGAACGAAAACGGGACAATAAAAATATAATTCTTCCAGAAAGTACTAAAGAACACAGCTTTGTTTTCTCCCTTGGGCTGTATACCCAAGATTTCTTTTTTATTCTAACCCAACGCCAGTATACAGCGAGGCTACTCAAACCAAAGTTCGTATTCCTTCTTTCTAATGAACATAACAAAACAGTAAAAATACTCCTTTAAAAAAAGCTACACAGCGCTGCGCTGGTCCAAAGCGGACTGGGAGGCGCCGATCTCGCATTAAGAATGGTCAGCCAACCTTCTCGATCCCCGAGTCCTTGTTTCCTCCGTGGAAAGGAAGAGCCGCAGTCGATTAATTTCAATTGCTGGAGCGGCCCGTTTTTCTCCCGAGACTGAACCCTGACCCTTGTAGTTCTGTACGAGAGTGTAATGGAGAGTAACGAACTGGCCTCACTTGCAGCGTCAATAATCGAACTCGTGTCCCTGTTGGGACCAATTTACCGCTCACATGAACCCAGGCATGAATGTACGGGTGCACGATAGGGACAGCTTTGCGAACTTTATTTTGTTTTTAGTCATTCTGACACGGATTACCCTGTACCTACAGAGACAAACATCTTGGCACAGGAAAGACAGACGATTCTGGAGCTATATGCTATTTTCTTTGTTCGGGACATCGAGGCTACGAAAGAAATATTATGCTTATTTTAACATGTAAAAAAAAATGCTTAAATTGCATGCGAGCTAGTGTACTTTGAACATGATGGTGAACCCTGAGACCTGGGTGGAAAGACGTTAAGGCAGTAATAGATACAAAAAAAAGCAGATTTTGAGACGCTTTCTGTCCCTCTTTATTCGGTCTCTATTATACTGCTTTACCTCTCTTCCGACCTATTCGCAACGTGTACTTTCATAATTAACATGCTCAGTTAGTGCGTTCCTTTGTTGTTTGCATCAACTCAAATGACACGCGAATTATTAGTTCCGAACACGTTCGCAATACTCTCGTTCATTCATGAATGTACTCATATCTACCTGCATACTCATGATATTCGTCAGCAACTTTGGTCTGCAGCCATGTCTGCATGTGTGCAGATACATTGATTTTCAACGTCATTTTGCTATATTTGGCGGAGGAGATACTCCGCCTAACAATATACCATTTTAACGTAAGATATACTGTAAACGACTAAATTTTCGCGGGGACGTAATTTTCGCGAATTTCGCGAATCGCCTGCAATTCGCGAAAAATACGTCCCGCGAACAATTCAGCAATATGTGGACGCTACGGAAGCTACATTCGATTCGCGAAAATTAGAACCCGCGAAAAATTTCAAATTTTCAGCTTTGGCCCGATTCGCGAAAATTTTAGCCCGCGAAAATTAAGTCGTTTACAGTATTGCCAAAAAAAAAAAATACGAGATGAGTGTGAAGTTAAAAATAAATATTGAATGAGGCGAACTTGTGCCTACAAACTTAAAAAACAACGACATGATTAAAAAACACCACAAAAGGATGGTACAAAAGTAGAAGGAGCACACAGGACGGACGCTGACTGACAACTAAATGTGTATTGGCAAACTCCACAGGTACACAGTGTATCAAATATGCACGTGCTCTTCGAATCACAGATTTGTGTGGGGTCATACCACGTACTAGAATCAGCACCACATACCCGAACGTTAGGTCGTTTAAACCAGCGGCGTCACACGTAAAGATGTAATCAGGTGCGAGAAGAAACACTTATCAAAAAGACGATTAATGACTGTTGAATAAAATGACGATTAATTACTGTTGCGTTTTTTTTTTTAATCATGTCGTTTACAACCAATTAGACCAACAATGCATCCTTTTAAAAGCGAACGGTGTCAGAATGTTACGTCGGCGACGGAGGAGCAACTGCCCGAAGTGGGCACTTTACAGCTGTTATTTAAAGACGCGACACGTTCTAAAACGTTCATAACCAGAACACACGATGAGAACTGAGAATTTCATGAAACGTCAGAGACTAGCAAACATGGATAAAAGAGAACTGGACCAAGCGGCATTTGACTCCCGTTCCTCAGTGAGGAGGCCGCGTGCGTTGCCAAATCTGCCACGCACGCAAGCAATATTTGTTCTAGTAGGTTCGCTTACCGCACGCACTTACACTTTTCTGATGTTTGTGCGAAAGGTCACTAACTACTACTTCAAAACAGGTAAATATGTTTTTGTTAATTCGTGGAGCTGGCAATGTCTTACCTTCTGGCCGCTCACCATGGCAGGGGTATACAATACAATACAATGCAATACGATACATTCTTATTTTCCGAGCAAAATATTACAAACAATGTCTTCTGGCCTACGAAAGCAGCATTCGGCATGTATTCCCATGTGGGTCCAAGCAGCAAAATAAATTGCAATCGTTGTTTTTTTTTGTTTTTTTTGTCACAGGAGCAGTGCAACGTCTTGAATTTTACAAGATAAAGTCCGTCACCAATAAAATTACCCTTTGATAAAAATTGGACGTGGCTAAGTGCAAAGATCTTGGTGGCTGATCCTGAAGCGAGTCCCGGAATCCTTAACACTCTGTACGTCTGAGCTTCCGTGTAAATTACTGATTGTTCACTGCGCATCTCTATTTGTGCGTATGCTCTTTACACATTAGCAAGCACGACTTCAAAAGAAGTGCTGCAGGACTGTGACCAAGTTAACATCCGAACCTCCAGAGTGATAAATTAAACTGCGTGATGGCGCCACCATGACCACACAGACATGGCGCTCAAACGAGAAGGCTGAAAAAAAAAACTATTTGCTCTAGCCTAGAGCAAATAGTTTTTTTTTCAGCCTTCTCGTTTGGAACGATACCTAGAGCCTCTAGGTATCGTTCCAAAATGTGCCGTGCCTCTTGATCCTCTTTTTGTGCGGGTGTATCGAACAAAACCCTCGTATTGAAAATAATTCTCCGCTCATTTATAAATACGAAAAGCAAAAACAGGGAACATAAGCTCCCAATGGCCGCACATACCTTCGGTGAAGCCTAACGGTCGCAGACGTTTCTTTACCATCTGCGAAGAGACGGCGATGTCCTTTTTCTTAACGGTGTAGTGAACGCAGGAGACGGGATAGCTCAGCTTCGTGCGCCGTCATTAAAGATGAAAAAAAAAAAAAAACGTTTTGATGATAGGTTGCCGTGACGATCGATAAGCTCTTCAGAAATTTACGTAGCACACCACGCTCTGAAACAGTAAATCGAAATTTCCGGGCGCCTATACTCTCAAGTGCAGAAGGAAAAAAATAAAAAAAAACGGCGCCAATCAGTACAAATTATAGAAGCAGCTTATCGGGTTAAGACGCTCGGGTGCAGTTTTTCTTCCAAATATACGGTCTTGCGTAGAATGTTTAAAGACGCCCAGCTCCATGCTTCCGGGCTGGACGTCCTAAACTGAAGTGTAATAAAACTCAGGAATATTTATGTAACCGTACATACATCAGAAGCGTAATCGAACATGAAAAATACAAATCGCTGGACACTATAGCTGCAAAGATCATGAACGAGCACAAAAATACAAAAAGAAATCACTGCCAAAGTTTAGGTTTAGCGATCGCTTATTTAACATAAAGAACGCGAAGCAAAGAAGTACTCAGATTCGAAAACGGTCCTTGTCCGTCTTTGTCGGTGCTTGTCTGTCCTTAGTGCTATTTCCGTTTAATATGATTAACAAACTAGCCCACCTTAAAAGCTGAGTTTCGTATCTGATTCACTCAAAAAGATAGCGACTGCCCCTGTAAACGTTCCTTTGTCGAGCACCAGTCTATGGTTTTATTAATACATATAACGCACCGCAGGTTTCTTAACTTTCACAGCTAGTCAGAATGATAAGAATCTAGATTGTTTGCAAAAAAAGCGGCGCATAGTTAGGTTTCTGATGCAGTTATTTATAATAGACCCTTCCCGAAATGAAATCTGAAAACTTTGATCACTATCCTCATCTGAAGGATGAAATGTGTTGTACTAATGGCAGCCTCGCGGTTACTGATGATGGAAGATGTTGAAGATTCTCCGAAGCGGATGTTGAGAGGCCTATGGTGACGATCTGAACGGGACTTAAAAGAAGAAGACGAGGCGGTGACACCACGCGCAGAGATGCGCTTGGGGGCAGAGGACTGAAGGCAGTGACCGAGAATGAACGCATCGCGTCACCGGTGAACCAGACAAACGAGTTCAACCCCGGACAGGCGACGAAAGGCCTGTGGGGGTTGAGACCAGGCTTGCTGGGGATCTGCCGCCTGCTCGGAGTCATCTCCCTGAAGAATCAACATCCAGGCTCAAGGCTGCCGTGATTCCTAAAAACGAGCGGCGCTCTGTAAGCGGAACCTCTCTGACTGACTTCATGTGGACTTGTATATACGTCGTGTACTTCCCATGCTTCTTGTGTTTTTTTTTTTTTTTTTTTCTGAATATATATTTGTAAATAATATATATTATTTTGCAGACACCGTTCTGGAATCCCGAGTCGGTATTCCACGTTTACCCATCGCACATATACATAAGACTTTATTACGGTAAAACGCGGTCATTGAATACAAGGTCCGCGTGAGCGTTTATTTCTTGCTCGGGTGTCCTGTTGGCGGCAGATAATCGGCTCTAAAGCCCCGCAATGTATGCAAGCTTATCACGGCGTCAATGTGAGTAGGTGCTTCGTCCTTACCGGTTATATATTTGTCACCATCGAAACCGAGAGATTCAGAAACAATTGTGAGGCAAAAACCCACATTCTCCACTGCACTGGACTAGCGAAAATGATGGCTGCCGGCAAAATACTACAGAGTGCAGGTCGATTACCGCCATTAGTACGGTAAAAAGTAAACTGATATTTGAGCAACCGGATAGCACTGAATTTCGAAGAGGGTGTATTGCGTCAGGTCAGCGCACTATTAAAGCCTAATCTATTTTTATGCCAGGCTAGCGCGAACAAAGTGTCCATTGTTGACAAAGTTTGAAACGCGATTTTCATATTGTGGTACAACTAAAGTGAGGGATATGGCAAACCCCATCAGTTCGCTTGGGTCATGAGTGTAGATTTTTAAATGTAACAACATACAATGCGACTAAGACACATTCTTCCGCGTCTGTTGCCAAACATGCATCCACGTAGATACCCCAAAACGGAGATCAACGCGGAGCAGAAGAGGCATTTTTTTTGTGACTATTAGAACTTTTTAAGAGCTTAACGAATGTACTATCGCGGACAATATGAGTTGAAACACCGCTCCGGCCTGTGCACGGTACTACCTGCGCCGCCTGTCGCATCGCTCCCTAAACACGGCGCACCCTGAGGCCGAGATAAATTCTCACTTGCGCTCACTGCGCCGCTGCGCTCTTCCGGCCGCCTGCTAGCGAAAATATTGGCCGACGGAACCACCATCACGATGTGTGTGCCGTGTAGCCTAATGTTCACGTTTTCAGCTAACATGCATTTCAGTGCATTTCAAGAAAGTGCCGAAGTCGAAAATGCGTTGTCACGCTCGTATCTCCTCGAGGAGCGCTGCCTGACGAAGCTGCCTCGGCTCCCAAAAGGAGCCGATCTGAATATCTTCGAAAACATTTGAAGGCGCATCAAGGTAGCCATGTCACGGCGTCCCCTCCACCGCACCACTGCCCACAAATTGTGAAAAGCAGTGAGGTGAATGGGAGTGACTTCGGGCTGAGCCAGACTTCGTTGCCGCGCTCTATGATTTCTTACCAGACAGGATGGGAGCCGTGGTCACAGGTCAGGGGAGAATGACGCGGTGTTAAATTATTGTGTAAGCTTTACTGCGCTCAGGACCCCCTGAAGCGGACTTCTGCCGATTGGAACACAGCTTGATGCTACGGTTCCAACAGATGTACTGTTTGACACCGTTAACCACGCATACTTTTGTGTGGTGCCTCCTTTATCCCGATCTTCTTGCATAGTGCAGTTGAACTTCCACGCCGACTATTATTCTTTTGTGTCTGACATTGCTCTCTGCAAATATTCTTTCGATTAAGTTTCAATCTCCTTCTCCCAGCAAATATATGACTGTTTGTCCCACTTTATTAATACTAGGAATTTGTAAACAAAAAAACTGATGTCTTGTCAGCAACTTGTTTTGTTTGAAACAAACACGTGGGCCCAGTAATAAAGAAATAATATTTTTGACCCCTTTCATACCAATCAAGGTTACAAAACCTTCTCAGTAACATGTATATGCTTACCGTTTTTTTTAAACATCTGTGATCAATGAAAAAGACAATAAAAAAGGGTATACCTTGGAGCCGGACTAAATCCGACTTACAGATTTTAGCCTATATATTACGATGTCCTACTTTGTGCATGCACCTATAATCAAACAAAACAACCTGCAACGTCTTTTGATGTGACTTTCAAAAACGGTAATCGCAGCTGAAATTTAAGACACTTCAATTTTTTTCTTCACCAGTCAGCGTTCTTTCTACGGAATTCTGCGCGATAGAGTAAAGTAAATCAATTCCAAAAGAGGGACGACAAGCGTAATATATTGTTCCCCCCGCCATCCTACCACACACATGCTCGCGGTCGCACCCGCCGTCTCGCTTGCAGACGGCCGGAAGAGCGCAGTGGCGCAGCGAGCGCAAGTGAGAAGTTATCTCGTACTCAGGGTGCGCCATGTGTGCGGAGCAAGGCGACAGGCGGCGCAGGTAGTACCATGCGCTGGCCGGAGCGCTGTTTCAGCTCATATTGTCCGCGATAGTACATACTTTATTACCACCGCTCATAGCAGTGTTTGTTTTAAATATACCCAAATCAACAGTACACAATGAGCAAAACGAAGGGGACAACTAAGAAGAAACTAAATTGTATATTCAAAAATATTTCCGCCAGTACACCCATAAAATGGGCTTTCACAAAAACGATGCAAAGGGTCCCATATTAAAATCGGCGAAAGTAACGAAACCTTTTTTGATTCATAAAAGTATGTAATTTGTCGCAATAGCTCCTTCTCGCCATCTTTTCTTTATCTGTAGTATATTTCGACGGAAGTATCACGAACATTTACGAATCAAACATTAGGACGTTTTCGCGGATCTATTTTGCTTCTTTCAAGGCACTAGAGCGTGTGGTGAAAGCCTCCAAGAATGCATAAAATCATAATAGCTTGACATCTATATAGTCCCTATGGTACATACAACGCGTCTCCGACACGTTCGTTTACCGTCTCCAAAAAAAGGGTTCCCTCGATATCCGCTCGATGACGTCATAGAAGGGTCACGCTGCCGCCTCCCGCGATCCTGGCGGTGTCACAGCAGCAATGGTAAGTGTGGCAGACGCCTGCTCTGCCGCAGGTAGCTCTCCAGCTTGACAGTACAAGGAAGCTTCGGAATCCAGGAGTTGGGACGTATTGTGAAGCCGTGACGAGAGCGACAGTCGTGTGTGCCGGGTGTTTTTTTGCAGGTACCTCTTCGACCACCCACCAGGAACATGACATCCGACAGCCAAACATGCCAGTGTTTGTGAAGTCTTTGGTTGCAATTTCGGGACCGCAGAATGGAACACAAAACGCACCAGTCGGAGACGCTTTCCAAGGTACCGCGGTCACTGTACAGCCAACGAACGCAGAGCGTGGCGAACCCCGGGCTTCTTATTACCACTTCACTGCCGATGAGATTGCGGCATCAGCCAATCAGAACGCAGAAGTTCTAATAACGTTTCAAGAAGCGGGATCGTATTGCGGAGTGCAAGTTCTTCCGCTTCTTGCACAAGGGTTGCAATGATGTCAGAGCGCCGAGCTCTCATTGGCTGATTGAAAAAATAGTGGGTAGACCTCAAGGTTTCTCGCATTGAGCTCTACCCACTATCCTTCCAATCAAAGCCATTCGGAGCTCGGCGTCGTTCTGACGTCACCGCAACTCCTGCTCAAGTAGCAGACGACTTGCTCGACGCATAGGCCCACGAGTGGCGGAGCCAGGAATTCCTTGTGGAAGGAGGGGGAGGGGAAAGGTTGAGGTGTCTGGGATGTCCGTGACTTGAACCGAGGGTGCGGGGGGGGGGGGGGGAGGGAGGAAGGGGGGGGGGGGGGGCAATTAAATTGGATGTGTATACCATGAGGTCGGCTGGATCTTGGAGGCCGGGGGAGGGGGTGGTTGAAGCCAGATAAGCCCATCCCCTGGCTACGCCACTGGGTCACACCGTGACTTTTTGAAGTCGTCAGGGGCTCAAATAAAGGCCCAGAAAGAAAGGCAGCGTGTGGAGGGTCCCGAGCTTTTTATCTCTCTGAAATCAATGAAGCTGAATCATTAACCGCTAGAAAGACCGAATAACAAATGAAGAAGCGTGACCATTATAGGCCTCACCCTTCCTTTTTTGAGCTGTCGGTGGCTCTGTCAACACTCAGGTTGCAGACACCATTTTTGACTCTTTTCTTTTTAATATTAGGCATGGAAATTAAGAAGGTCGAATAATCGATTAATTAATCGATTAAAAGGTAACGATTAATCGGGTTTAATGTTTTTATTCGAAGCCCAGCTTTAATTTAAAAAAAAAAGGCAACGAAAAACCGATACGAAGGCGCGATGACCATGTGTTCTGACGGGCGGAGGCATGCTGAGCTGCGCCTTATTTGTAGTTCGCATACATACCACCAGTAGGCACTCGTTACTCAAGAAAGGTGCATTACATGCGGACATAAACTCGGACGAAGCGCATCCCGAGTGCCCCGGCTCCAAATCTGGCAGTAACTTCACTTAAGCTTGCCTGGTTTGAGCGCGAGCGGTAAATAATGAAGACACCGGGACAGCTCATTAAGCTCATTAATATGCGCTCAGCGTTCCTTCACTTTCCAGACCGGACTGTTAAATAGGACTTTACGCCCATCACTGGTGCCCTTTATTAAACCATTACTCCCCACGACCGAAGGCCACAGAGCGCCGCCGACGTGTTTTATGTTTTTATGAGTTTCTGCGCTGAACGTCTTTCCTACCAACGATCGTTTGATCTTACCTCTCTTGCGTCATTGTCGTTTGAATTCTGCACGATACCCTCTAAAAGTAAATAAACAAACGAATTGGATCTTTTTCAAAATAATGTTCTCATTAACCCGACGGACACGTTGGCATTGAAGCAGCTGATATTTTTGTTGAAACATTCAGACAGTCATGCTGAAATGTTACCATTATCATGGTAGTATTTCAACATGACTGTCTGAGTGTCTCACCAATGTTTATATTAAGGTGTAGTGGGATAGCATTTGGAATCCTTGCCCCAAGCGGCACACCGGAAAAAACTCCTATCTTGGCCCAAGATTGGCAATCCTATGCGTGTAACTTGGGCCTAATAAGGTTTTGGTACAAAGCATTCGTTAGTGCCAAAGTCTTTTGTTTTGTCTTAGCTATGACTTTGTGTGGTTTGCCACATAAGTAATTGCCGAAGTGTCCGGCATTTCGGCCTACGTCCTAGATTCCAGCAGTGAAACCTATTTCTAGCACTCGTACGGCAATTTAGGCCCAAAGTCCAAAAAGGCCCAAAACCAGAAATTGAGTCTCATTAAGGCATTCCCTAGAAACCTGAGGTCCAAAGAAACCGGGTGACATCCAAACAACCAAGCAGTGAAGCCCAACTTTAGCACTTTCTCAGCAATATAGGGCCAAAACAGCCAGACTTTCGCCGACGGGTGTCAAACTAGATTGTAATACCTGGGCTTTTTATGGCTTTCAAGGCCTTGCATCGCCAGACAAAAACCAAATGTTGGCCGATGATACTGTGCTACCTGTGATACCTCTTCATGCGTCCGTCGAGCTCTAAGCTCTCGGTCTGGCTCACTGCGGCGCCCTTCGATTTCCCCACTCAAATTAATGGGAAGCTAAATATCAGTATTGCGCAAAAGACTGAAGAGGTGGATAGACACGAACGAACTTAATTCCCCCGCTAAATAAAGCTGATAGATTTCTGTAAATAACTATAAAAAAATGCAAGTTTTCACGTAATATCTATTCATCAAGCCAACACAACGCGACAGATGGACGTGCCGTACTATTTAGACTCTAACCCGCACCCGGTGTACAATTGGCGGGGGAAACTTTCTGTTGAATAAAAAGGTTTCCTACGATTTGCCATACCTGGTGCAGTGCCCGAACGTATAAACTTGTTATGCACAATACAACTTGTCACGTTCCTGCTTTATTAGCCCACAACGAAGTTTGTATCAAACATAAATCATCACGATAGACGATCTAGAAAAAGAAATCATTGTATACACATCTTCCACAAAGGAGCAGCCATCTTGAATGTCGTCACTTCTGGTATGCGGTAAAATATCGTTATGATATCTCCAGGCCGCTGGAAGATGTTTAAGAAAAATTCGTGATTATCATATCTTCTTCTTTTGCCTTCCCTATATTTTCTCGTATATTCGAGTTTAAAATGTTTTATTATTTTTTCGCCCCGCATACCAGATATAAAAGCCACGTGACTGAGAAAGACAGAAAACAGAAAATGTCTATAGTTCGCACCTCCAGGCTGTTGGAACCGCGTAAACCTTCAACTTTTAAACATGTATAAGTCCGCGAAAAATAGTCACAAAAAATACGGTATAAATGATATGCCATCGCATTTGAAAGGAAACACAAAAATAATGCAAACCGCATCGAATGTAACGTCACACTAGGTAAGTTGACACGTAGTCGCGAGATTGAGAAAGATTTTTCCTTTGGGCTTTTTATTGCTATGGCAGACACGAGATAAGATACCTCTTCGTGTGTCCTCTAACAAACTTTAATGCAGTCGTGTTAAATTGCAAATAACACAAAGAACACTTATAGAATATACTGCACCATGGAATTGACTGACAGGTGCCGGATTTCAAAACGGCATTATATTTGCTACCTGCGAGGTAGCAAATATAATGCATCTCAAAAACTGTTCAGTTCTAATTGTTCTTTTAATACGGACACATTTTAACTGACAATATATTTAAGCGATAAATTTGGTGTAAAAAGTGTTACACTCGAGTGTAACGCAAAACCACCTTACACGCGGGTCAAGGCAAACTAAAGGATGCATAACCAATGGCGGGCAAATAAAAAGGTAGAAAATATACACTTTGTAATACTTAATCTTAATCATATGTGACCATAATTAATCCCAATTATTGAGATATAACATCGGGTGGAGCAAGAATCACACCGAGACCGTGTGGTTTGCAGTTGAATGCCTCTGCGCGGCGCCACAAGGCAGGGGGAAAGGAAGCGCCAGTAGCTGGACTAGGTATGACTGATGAGAGCATACGGTAGCCGTGGACATTCGGCGCGCGCAGCTGGCTCCCGAATGACGTCACGGGGCGGATTATAACGCTCTAACGGTTAGCGTAGCGGGCGTTCCACAGCTTCGCACAGGATCCAATAGATAGGGCAGCTGGTTGTATAGATATCATAAGACGAGCTATTTAAATAACTTAGACGTTACAACTTACATCAGCTACTTTAATTACCATAAGTGGCTTATCAGATTCCAAAAGCACGAAGAACCCGGGGCGCTAACGTACGCTCAAGAAAAGCAAACCCATAAAAACTTCTCGTTGAAGCGTACTCCTCACACACCCAATTTCTGAATAAATTCGAACTTTTCTCGATTCGAATACATGAAAGGAAATCCTAGTATCCTCCCATGTATTCGCATCGATTCACCAACACGCTCGTCTTCAACCATTTTCTCGGTCATTCAGACAATCCAATGGATAACATATGAGCCTGTCATGAACGTAAGGGATGCGAAACCACCCAAAGACCTTCGTAATCAAGCGCAAGAAGTCACAACTTACGCATAATTCATGCCCGGCACGTTTTGTTACCAAGGTTTATCAGAATAATCTGGGCAAGTTTAAATTTCAAACAAACTCAGAGACTGAGCAAAAAACATAATAAAGTGTGCCCGTTTTAATATGCGATAGGAACATAAACGTTAACTTATATTTTGGTATTAATCTAAACAGAAGTGTAGTTCGCTTTCGTCGCTAATTCTCGTTGCCTAAACTCTCGACTCTCCAATCCTCCTCAATCGCCATCAACTGCCGCAAAAGAAGCCGACAAAAAGGGAAACCACCTCCCGATACATAACGACCAGCGGGAACGACACTGCATAATCACTGTCTCTCCGCGACCTTTTTCCCCGTTATGTGTAGCGATGAGTAATCGCGATTCTCAAGTGCCGTGCTTATGGTCGGCGATCACGAACATCGCTCAAGCCCCGAGCGAACCGAAGGAATCGCCTGATGACCGACTGCACGGCAAGAATTGCGCCCTGGAAACAAAAAGCGATTTGCCTCGCTCTGCTCTCCGTTACAGCCTAAAGGGTTCGGCTCAAAACGTTTTCACTTTCCAGAAGAACATCGCAGTCTGTTTTTGAAATTCGAGTTGAACGCTATGTGCATTAGGAGTAACCTCGTTAGCTCGCGTATATTACGTTGGCGAGTAAAACTTCTCGGAACGTAACCGTTGTAGTAATTTGATTACTCTTCGAACGATAAACGCACTATTGGAAACGAGATGTTTCGGTGGTTCCTATCAGTGACGTCGCGACTGGCGTCGTCGACGGCCGGTGAGAATTTCGATGGTACGCGAAAAAGCACGGTGGAAGCTTGTAGTCATCGCGTCATTCAACCTACATTGTCAGGGTTGAGAGTCTGACGTCCAAATTTTCTAAATTAGTAAAGGAAAAAATCATTATACTCGAGGCTTTATGGTGAGCGTTTGACCAATCGTGGAAGGTCCACCAATGCGACGTTTTTGGTCACGCGTCCAATTGTCAGTAAAAATAAACTGAGAACGGCAGGGGGGATCTCCAGTTGTCCCGCCTAGAACACAAACTACCTACCTTCGATAGTGCTTCGGCGTCTCGTGCACCTCGAGCGCGTGTGCGGAGATCAAGCCCGGTAAAAGCATAGCCTCCTTTATACTCACAAAGCCTGGCAATTGAACGACGGACCCATGGAGTGCCCGGTCGCAGATTTGGAGCGCGTAGATCTGGTAGCACGGAAGCAACAAAGAGCCATTTCTCGGGGAGCCTGGACGTCAGCGCATAGCTTTTGCAGCGGCGAGGAACCTAAACACACTTGTTCGCTCGGGAGAAGTGTGTTTCGGCGTCTCGCCGCAGCGGGGCGCCAGTTACGCGGCTCTCCTCTCATTCGTTGTCTGCCGCTCCACCGTTTCCATTTCGGCGGCCGCATCTCGTGGCGATCTGCCTAGCTTTGTCAGTGTACGGGAGGCTATGGTAAAAGACACGAAGCGCGTGCTGGAGGCCGAGAGTACGGAAGACACGACCACCCATTTTCAGTCTGTCCGTGACTGCAGTCATTGCTAGTTCACAATAAATATCCCATTTGTCATGCGGGCGTTTCGACACGGACAGTGTCTTCCGTAAAAATGCGTATGCTGTCTCCGCTGTAAACGGCCCCAGTATGGGAGTCACCGAGAGCTTAAGGAAAGTAAGGTATGGCAAATCCCGGGCATCTTATTATCGCTCCAGAGTCATTAAGCCGGCGGCACCAGCCGACAGCACAGAAGTTCGAAGCTTCTGAAAGTGACATGATGCTCCCAGTGGCGAAGCCGGGGGAGAGTTCCGGTTTGGTGCGACATGCCACCAACGATGACTAAAATCAAATAAAAGTCAAATTACGCTATTGGACTGAAAGGACACCCTTTGGCACCCTTGGGGGCGTTCTAATTTCCACCGACACCGACCTCTGCTTCCGGCTACGCGTGGGATTTTCTCGTTTGGCTGGCTTGAGCCCGTACGTCGTCTCCTCTTCTTCCTACGTCGACAGCCGACAGGAGCACACAAGAGCGAGCTACGAAACAAGTAGCGTAAACCCAATAGTCGTCGCTCCGTATTTCTTAAACTACCGGTGACCATAACCTAGCTGTAATGAGTCCGTTGGAGGCTCAGCTAGCCTGTTTGACTCACGTCCTTGGCTTCAGTTGGCGTCAGTACGAAACCGCCCAAGCATTCATATTGTACTAGGCAAAAGTTAAAAACAAAATATCAACGTACCTAAAGAATTGCGAACAAAATATTATCATGGCGGTATTTACGAGGATCTGGAGCGGGTGCTTCATAAATTGCAGCAGTCATACAGTCAAACACGATGCCCCTCTCGATAAATTTGTAATGCTAGCTCGAGAGCAGTCTTCTGCACTTTGCTAAAAAAAAGTAATAAATTTCAATTAAAATTATATTTGATTAAGAAGTATTCAATTAGATTACTTGATTACTTGAGAAGGAATGTAAACTAGTGGTCGTTACTTGAAATAAAAAAAAAAACAATCGTTACTTTCCGATTACTTCAGATTTTCAAAACGGCATCCTTTTCTGACGGTTGGAAACGGATCTTTGGTGCTGTCTATTATTGGACTAAATTCGACGAATAGACCCTTTTCAAAAGTCCGCGTCTCCGTCTGTCCGCCATTGCTTGTTCACGTACGCTGAGTCGTATCGGACACGAGGGCAGCGTTAGCGTTCGGCGCGAACTCGGCTCAGCTCGGAGTGGACGCGAGTGCTGCGTCAGCGTTCGGCGAGGACTCAGATCCAATCGCACGCTTCGCGCCCAAGAATGAATGGATAGATGGATGTTAATGGCTATACAATTTGTAACGGGTGGCAGCTTGCGCCACCTAGTGCAAGTCTCAAAAAGCAATGGCTACCACCAATGTTGCTAGACGAACTTTTGAAAAGGCTCCATTATGAACAACATATCGTCTTAATTCACCGATTTTAATAAACTAGTTTTCTGTCGAAGGCTTCGTTCGGTGTAGATTCCTTGGTGGGAAAGGGCGCCATCAGAAAAGCTGGATAAATATTGTGGCGGTTACAAGCAATTGCAGTACTTCCCAAAAAATTCAGATTACTCTCGAGAATACTTCCTAGAAATGTATCGAAATCATTATAAAATTACTTCAAAATGTAATTGATTATATATAACTCAATTTCTTGTCATGAAAACCGTACAAGTCTGCTCGAGAGCCGTAAACTGTTTGGTTACAATTTTTCGTCTAAAATGACGTTTGTGATTACACCAAAAGAAAGCAAGCCCTTTCGAAATCCGCCCACATGATATACACACACGATACCTGGAATAAGGAAATATATCTTCGATATTGATTTATTCCCTCACTTCATCGGTGGTCGTCCAAATTGTTAACAATGAAAACGCAACAAACTTAGTCCGGGTTTTAAAATATATATGAAGCAAAGCGTAAAATTGCCCTATAGATAAAAAAAAAACAAAAAACAGACGTTTTTGCACACACACGTTGTGAAACAAGATTACAAGCTAAAAAAAACGTATGAAACACCTTCAAACACGGAACCTCCGATAGAAGAGGCAGCGTTTTAACAAACACAAAGAAACGCAAACGCGTGCACGCGGTTTCTAGCAGGTCAGACGTGTTTTATTTTACTGGCTAAACAAATATATAGCGCAAAGAATACATATAGATCCCGCGGGCAATCGGCGATCCAATATTGGCGGGAAAACCAAAAAGGCAGCCTGCGCGCGCGCAGGCGGAGCTGCTGATTTCACAACTATGTTATCTGGTGAAATATCTATTTTCCTTGTTTATGCCAAGGAAGGAAAGAAGAGCTCCGACGCACGTGGGGTTCGTGTATTCCCCATGCTTTGGCGTCCCTGCCCGGGGAACACGTAGATCTCAATCATCAAAAAGTAAAATTAAAAAAAAAAACCCGGGTGTCGCGCATTGCGCCTTCCTTTTAACAATGTAAAACTTTTCCCGGTTTCTTGCCGTGAACTGCGGCGACAGCCGAGACGCTGCATGTTCTTCAGCAGGCAGACTACGCACTATCACAATGCCGCAATTTACCCGATAGATGTATCGAAAACATTTTCCCGTTAAATTTTGCGGAGAAATATTTTCTCCGAATCTAGCCCCGGGGAAGAGAAATTCGCAAAGAATTTATCCTCTAGATTTATCTGGGAAATGTTCCCGCTAGATTTAGCCAGAAAATGTTTCCGCTAAAACTCACGTGGCGCTAAAATGCCACAAGACACCATAAAGTCACGTGACGTAAAGACATCACGTCACGCCATGGTGTCACATGGAACCCTCACATGAAACCTCTAGTAGATTTTAGACAGGGAGCAACTCAAACCATGGTGGGAATTTGCACTTTAATGGCTCACATACTCTGCGAAGATCGGTTGCTCGTGCGCGTGCATGGTGTGTCGCTTGGCGAGAAGAATAGCGGAAGCAAAGAGTCAGCCGACGATCGCAGAAAATACAATACATTTAGCATGTATGTAATTGTATATGTAATTGTTTCTATTGTTTAAATAGTTATGTAATTGGTTTGTGATCTATTTGTTAATTCGCACGAACACTGTTAGTGTTGCACACAGTTTTTCTCTCAGCTTTATTTCGATGTCTGGCGTTCCTGTGGGTCGGTTCTGGGCTCTCTTTTATTTTTGTTTATTTTTATAAATGATATATTGTCGTGTGCTGCAATTTCTTAGTTGCTCCTTTTTGCCGGTGATAGGAAGTTCTTTAAAAATACAGTCCCAAGAAGACTGCAGTATATTAAAATACAATGTGTCACGTTTTCTTCTGTTGTGCAAATAAAATCAGTTGCTGCTGATCCCTACAAAAACAAAACTGATTTTGTTGCGTCGACGTAATACGGTTGTTGAATACACATATGACCATGATGGAATGCAAGTGCAGCGAGTCTCTCTTGTGAAAGATCTTGTTGTGTGTTTAGATAGTGCCTCAACAGCTGAAAATGTTATATTTTATTGAGGGTAGCGCGTCGAAACCATTGCGAGTCGTTCCAGGCTTGTCACTAAAGATATACTGAAATTTATATTGAAATACACCTCTCATGCTCAGAAATAAGTGAAACCCGATCAACGAAACCTGCTAATTACAATGTTACGTTTGTATTTTGAACGGATGGCTGTATTTTTTTCGTTCCAAGCGGCCGATTATAGCGAGCGCTCGAAGAGCAGTCATCGGGGAGAGCGGTAAGCATGACGTCACGAACTCCTTCGTGACGTCATGCTTACCTTCACGGGCAAGGCTACGGGAAGGCTGGCGTGAGTGTGAGCTTCGCCACTTGGTGGCGTCAACGCGTTACACAAAAGCTGGTCGTTCGAGATGTCCGATGACTGGTGTCCTAATGCCAGCGGATGCGAAAAAGTGATTCATCTCCGCTTTACATTCCCCTATTCCCACTTCCCGCGGAAGTTGCATAGAAGCGGAAGAGAAGATGAATCCGGTTCGGCCAAGTTTCACAGCTAGGTGCGTTCGCAGCTCGGCGCCGTTCTTCTGCGGAGCTGCGCTTGGGGGACATAACGACATTTAAAGTAGCTTTGGAAACATCCACCAGGTGCAGGCTGGCGATCGCGTATTTTTTTCTTTCTTTGTAAATATTGTTTTTTTGTCTTTTCAAACGAAATATCAGCGTCTCTGGAGTAGCCAAAACATTTAGTTGACATTTAGAAAATAAAATAGACTAGACTTTTGTTGTAGTAGTCCTTTAGATTATTTTAACCATTATAGCTTGATTACTCTTTTCGAACTCCTTATAAGATCTCGACTTGAATGTGCGTCTGTGATGTTGAATTCGCTACCGAAAACACAGGCCATAAACATTTAGCACGTTCAGAACATATAGTTTTATATAGTTTAAGTGAGGTATTTAGAACGGCGTGTTTACTGTGACTATGAATATCAACTAAAAATATTATCTCACTTTTTTTTTTTTTTTTCGGAGAGAAGGGAGGCTCCTGACTTAGTTCTGCTTCGTAAGGTTGCAAATAGTGCTATTGACTCGGCTCTCCTCTGTAAAGTTACATTTCGTGTTAATTTTCTTTCTATCAGACGTTTAATGATTGTCTTTTTATTGTAGTTCACCATGCAACATTTCACCCCTTTTTCGGATCCAGCCGCTTTATAACAGTTTCGCCACTCCTGATAGTGACATCTGAGGATCGGACTCTGAGATCCGTGATCTGTTTAATAATGCGGTCTATACTAGCCAACTTTCATTTCTGTGTATCGAACTATTTTTATATTACCATGTTTGAAGCGTGATCATGTATATTTTTAGTACTTATTTTTAGTGCCTTTGTGGGAGTGCAATCTAAAGATTAGTGAAATTGTCTTGTGTTACTTTAAATAAAGATTATTATTATTATTATTATTATTATTATTATTATTATTATTATTATTTTATTATTATCATTACAAAGACCTCAGGGTTGTTCCTGGCCATTATACAATAAATACAATTTGATTGATTGATTGACTGATTATTATTATATTATTATGACGTTTTGATTTTTCATATTGCAGTTTAATGTCTACGAAGGAAAGATTTGCTCGTAGGACGCGGCACTAACTGAACAGGGGAAAAAATGAATCTAACGAGAACATATTTCTGATGCTCAACGAAACCTCTCACTCTAAAAACAAACAAGAAAAAACAAATTGCTTTAGTGATATTCTATATTGTTGCCAGTGTACGAAGGGTCCGAAAGCAGGAAAACAAGTGAGGTGTATACCTTTTTATGCTAAAGATTTGGTGGAGCCATATCTGTTTGTATTACAACTGAAATGATCTTGCTGCTAAAGACAATCTACACATTCGCCTCCTCCTCGCTTCTTGTATTACAAAAACGGCCCCTAAACAAAGATCCGCGTTTCCGAGTTTAATTTTCTACAAGCTGCCCGCAATTCGATAGAGGCTTATTTCCGCAATAAGCCTTTATCAAATTACGGGCCCCTCGACTGGGATTTGAACCCGCAACCTTGTAATCCGTAGGCCGGCGTGCGTTGCCTCGGAGCCACCGAGGAGACTAAGGACGGGGTCACACGGCTTTGACACCGTAGAAAAAGGCAATCTGCATAGAGATTCGAAGGCGAGTCACCGCGAGATCCGTGCTTCGAATGACGCATGGCAATGAGTTCAAAGAGCAAGATTGGCACGCGCACATTCGAACCACGGGTATTGCGGTGACTCGTGTTTGCAGGTTGTCTTTTGCATGATGTATGAGCAGTGTGAGCCGGGGTCACACGCGTTTGTTTAGCAAACACATCACGTACTTTTGTTTTCCCCCGACCTCAACCAATGACGGCGCGTGCTTGGCTGCTTCGTCATCGTTAAAAAATTGACCGCATCTCCACGTGGTGAATGATGTTGCTTGGGGCGAAGCTCTGGTGGTGCTTGTCTGCGTAGACGCCGAGCCGCGGCATGCCGAGCCTTTCATTCATGTCGGTAGGAGAATGTGTGGTTTTCTTCTTTTTCTTTTTTTAAGCAGACAGATGGGATGGTATCTCAGAACCCCCTACTCTTTTTTTTTTCTCCTTTTTCTTTGAGCCTTTTCATTCATGTCAGTAGGAGAATGTGTGGTTTTCTTCTCTTTCTTTTTTTAAGCAGACAGATGGGATGGCATCTCAGAACCCCCTACTCTTTTTTTTTTCTTCTTTTTCTTTGAGCCTTTTCATTCATGTCAGTAGGAGAATGTGTGGTTTTTCTTCTCTTTCTTTTTTTAAGCAGACAGATGGGATGGCATCTCAGAACCCCCTACTCTTTTTTTTTTCTTCTTTTTTTTTGAGCCTTTTCATTCATGTCAGTAGGAGAATGTGTGGTTTTCTTCTTTTTCTTTTTTTAAGCAGACAGATGGGATGGTATCTCAGAACCCCCTACTCTTTTTTTTTCTTCTTTTTCTTTGAGCCTTTTCATTCATGTCAGTAGGAGAATGTGTGGTTTTCTTCTCTTTCTTTTTTTAAGCAGACAGATGGGATGGCATCTCAGAACCCCCTACTCTTTTTTTTTCTTCTTTTTCTTTGAGCCTTTCCATTCATGTCAGTAGGAGAATGGGCACATTGATACTTTAGACCCATGTTGTTGTAAAAAAAACTATGTCCAAACTCCGGTCTAAAAACATGCTTTTCGTGCAAGGCTCGTCAAATTATGAGGCGCTGGAGAAATGCAGCATTCTGCGTTAAGTCCTTATTTCGAACTCTTTTTGTTCGCCTTCCGCCCATTGAAAAGCATGCGGGAAGGGCCTTAGAACGCACCTGGTATCGCTGCGCCCCAGCGTTCTTCCGCAACAAGAAGTTCGTCTGCTTTCCTCGCCGTCACCATGGCAACGAACGCCGAATGAATAGAAGCACGCACGGTACCGCCGCGTGAAGCCAGCAACAGCTGACGCCATTTTACAAACGCCGTCTGCTAGCCAAAGCCGAACGCGGTTTGTCAGATCAACCGCCTCCGCCGGTGCGCCGCTAGCAAAGACGACGAAGCTGAGACACGCCGACGGCGATCGAGCAAGCAACAACACCGCGGGACGACTGCAACGGCGGCATTTATTCGGATCAAAGGCCGCCTTCGCCGGTGCGCCGCTAGCAAAGACGACGAAGCTGAGGCACGCCGACGGCGAATTGGCAAGCAACAGCACCGCGGGACGACTACAACGGCGGCATTTATTGGAATCAAAGGCGCGAAATAATTAAGAACAATTTTTATTTGAATCATAACACGCGATATCCAAGTTGGGGACCACATACCTTTGCTGGGTCTTTCCTGTGAACTTTTTACAGAGACACGGGGTGCCGCATTCAAAACACAGCTCCGTTTGCAAAATATGGGGGCCCTGAAAAGGGCCGTTTAGACCGCTACCAGAACCTATAACTGACGTGACGAGCACTTGACGAGCGGTTGGCGCATAAGTTGTCTTTATGCACGCAGGCGGGCGACGGGCTCAGCGCAGCGGATCACTCGAAGTTACCGGGGCCGTCAGAATCCTCGTCCTCCGCACTATAGGGAAGGTCCCTGGCTGCGTCGGGGCTGTAGATTTTGGCGGCCGCGGCGACGAACGACTGGAATCTATCAGTGTTTCCGCGCGCCTTCTCTCTCCTCCAAAACATGAACTTTGCAAGGTGACCAGTGAAATGGTGGCTCTCGCGCCGTCCAGATGGAAGAGAGTTTTTGACGTGGGCCCAGGTGCCCTCCACCGTATTGGTGTGAGCACCAGTGTTCGGGTCGACAAAGTGCAGCTTGTGGTTAACGGTGAGGTGCGTGAAGCGAGCGTCATCTGCAAGCTTGCGATAGCCAGCCCAACAATTAGTGATTATTCTTGTTCCAGGGCGGACCCACTTGGCTATTAGCCCTAGCAGGGTTTTAGCGTCACGGGTCTCCACGGGAACAAGAAAGCAGCACCCGCTGCCACGCTCCACACCGCCGAAAACCCACTGGCCAGGCCTTAAATACCCGCGATGGTACTTTCGCCGCCCGAACATACTCTCGTCTAGTTCTACAGTCACGCCTTCGCCGCCAATCATCTCTGAATGCGTAAAGACGGCATTTACCACAAGCTCCCGACAAAGGCTCGTCCAATCAGTTATTGTCTTACTTGCGACATCAGTCTCCCGCTGAATGACGGCGCACAGTAGGTTCTGGCACCAGAGGTAGATGATCTTCATGAGTTGGGGAAGCGTCAGGTGCGATCCCTCGAAAAAGGAACCGCTCCGTACCGAGACCTCGCCCCGGCACTGAACCTTGACCGGCTTCCTCTTGGGCACCTCACGAGTCATCCATACACCGCATCTCCAAGAATAGCCATCCGCAGATCTAGCGCGGACTTCCAGCGTCATTGCAGCTTCGCACTCTGGGCACGCACGAGAACCCAGGAGCAGGCCCATGCCCTGAAGCAAATTAATTGCTTCAAGAGGATCTTTCATGGCGTCAATAAGACGGCACAAGTTAAACGCCATGGCACTGCGACGCTCGCCTCTGGAAGAATAAAGCGCCGAGGGGGCTAAGCGAGCAGAACTGTGCGCTTCTTTGCATTTATTATTTTTATTTGATCCGTCATTTTATACCTCGTGACACAATTCTAACAAACTCATTGGTTGATCGGTCGGACCACACCATCGCGTGACAAAACAATCGTCAAACGTATGTCCAGAGACGGCATCGTCGACAGAGAAGGGAGCTGTCGAACCCAACAACAAAATGAAGTAACAAAGTGAATAAAAAGAAAAAAATAAGAAGGGAGCCGTTGGGTTTTCGGACGGCGTCTTCTTTGATGAGAGCAAGAGCGGCCGTGCTGCTCTGCCTGCTCGGAATGTTCCTTGCTTCTTTTTTTTTTTTTTTTCCTTAGAGTGTGTTACGACCCTTATTTGAAGCTGATTTGTTAATTTAATAACAAACAACGCGCTGGAACGAAGGAGGTAGAGAGTCTTGGAGTCAGAAGCTAACTTCGTAGAAAAGAATGAAAAAAAAAAAAAAAAAACGAATGCACAATACATACCGTATCGCAAGACCGTTATACTCCGCGCTCGGGCAGGCCTCATGGTGCCGCGGACGACCGTTAGGCTATTTATTTTGCTCCTTTAGCCTGAGTAATGCAGAGTTGTTACTGAGGCCCTAGTCAGTGTGGATTTTTCGCGCGTATAATCTAAACAGAAAGAATATTTTTATGGCGTCAGGAACGAAGCAGCATGGTGAGGGTACCCTTCAAACGAAAATAATAATAATTATTAAAAACTGCCCGATCTCCGCTGGAGACTCAAAGGAACGGTGGAGTAGTCGTCACGATAAAAAAATCTAAAGGAGCAAAATAAATAGCCTAAAGCCTGGTTCAGACAGTTGCGTTTGACTGCGTTTGACTGCGTTGCGGCTGCGAGAAACCAGGACATCCCTGGTGCTTATATCGCGTGCCAAGACGATTCCTTGAATTGGATTCCACGCTTCATACGAAGCACAGATGTGCCGGTGACTCGCTTTCGGTTCTCGACGCAACGCAGTCAAACGCACTCAAACGCAAGTGTCTGAACCGGCCTTTACAGTCGTTGGCCGCACCATGAGTCCTGCCCGAGCGCGGAGTATAACGGCCTTGTGCATTCGTTTTTTTTTTTTTTTCGGTCTTTTCTACGAAGTCGAATTCTGACGCCAAGACTCTCTACCTCCTTCGTTCGAACACGTTGTTTGTTATTAAATTAACAAATCGGCTTCAAATAAGGGTCGTAACATCCTCTAAGGTAAAAAAAAAAAGAAGCAAGGAACATTCCGAGCAGGCAGAGCAGCACGGCCGCTCTTGCTTTCATCAGAGAAGACGCCGTCCGAAAACCCAACGGCTCCCTTCTCATTTTTTTTCTTTTTATTCACTTTTTTACTTCATATTGTTGTTGGGTTCGACAGCTCCCTTCTCTGTGACGATGCCGTCTCTGGACATACGTTTGGCGTTTGTTTTGTCACGCGATGGTGTGGTCCGACCGATCAACCAATGAGTTTGTTAGAATTGTGTCACGAAGTATAAAATGGCGGATCAAATAAAAATAATAAACGCAAAGAAGCGCACAGTTCTGCTTGTTTAGCCCCCTCGGCGCTTTATTCTTCCAGAGGCGAGAGTCGCAGTGCATGGCGTTTAACTTGTGCCGTCTTCATGACGCCATGAAAGATCCTCTTGAAGCAATTAATTTGCTTCAGGGCATGGGCCTGCTCCTGGGTTCTCGTGCGTGCCCAGAGTGCGAAGCTGCAATGACGCTGCAAGTCCGCGCTAGATCGGCGGATGGCTATTGAGGAGTTTCAGCGACGGAGTCGCCGCCCTGGTAGCCGGTCGCCGAAAGAGAAAGAGGGGGATAGTTTCGCTGGGCGTTGGCTTTGTGTAAAGGCGTCGGCCGCGAACGTAGGCTTATAAACTTCGGCAGCAAGAATATTACGCGGCTCTAGTGTTCCGGTACGAGCAACGGAGGTGACACGATCCGCTACGACTAGCCACAGTGCGACTAGCTACGACCACCGGCCGCAGCGATGCCGGCGATGCAGGCGTCGAAGGAGCGCAACCTGTGTGCCTGTGTGCTACGCAGTCAGTCGCCGTCGCCCGACGCAGCTCGTTCGGCATTCAGGGCTTTCCGCCCCGGGTTCTTCGTTTGTACTTGGACCCGAGTATTATTTCCTGTGCTTGTGTGTGTGTGCTCAGTGGCTGGATATGGACCTCATAGAGCAGTCCTTCAGACTCAACAGCGACTCAAAGTTGACAGCGGAGGGGCGTGCAGCAACGCTTTCGGTTGGTGCACGGGCGTGACGACTACACGGATAAATTTTAAGATTGCTGCTAGCAAGGTGGGCCATAGTCGCTTTTGACGTCGCGTCTCTCCGAGGGGAATGTCGTCGAAGTGCTCGCGTCGGCTAGCGGTCGTAAGGGACGTTTTGACGTCTGCTTTGGCGTTTTCGGCTTGTCGGCGCTGTTTCTTGACGTCGCGTCTCTCCGAGGGGAATGTCGTCGAAGTGCTCGCGTCGGCTAGCGGTCGTAAGGGACGTTTTGACGTCCGCTTTGGCGTTTTCGGCTTGTCGGCGCTGTTTCTTGACGTCGCGTCTCTCCGAGGGGAATGTCGTCGAAGTGCTCGCGTCGGCTAGCGGTCGTAAGGGACGTTTTGACGTCCGCTTTGGCGTTTTCGGCTTGTCGGCGCTGTTTCTTGACGTCGCGTCTCTCCGAGGGGAATGTCGTCGAAGTGCTCGCGTCGGCTAGCGGTCGTAAGGACGTTTTGACGTCCGCTTTGGCGTTTTCGGCTTGTCGGCGCTGTTTCTTGACGTCGCGTCTCTCCGAGGGAATGTCGTCGAAGTGCTCGCGTCGGCTAGCGGTCGTAAGGGACGTTTTGACGTCCGCTTTGGCGTTTTCGGCTTGTCGGCGCTGTTTCTTGACGTCGCGTCTCTCCGAGGGGAATGTCGTCGAAGTGCTCGCGTCGGCTAGCGGTCGTAAGGGACGTTTTGACGTCCGCTTTGGCGTTTTCGGCTTGTCGGCGCTGTTTCTTGACGTCGCGTCTCTCCGAGGGGAATGTCGTCGAAGTGCTCGCGTCGGCTAGCGGTCGTAAGGGACGTTTTGACGTCCGCTTTGGCGTTTTCCGGCTTGTCGGCGCGTTTCTTGACGTCGCGTCTCTCCGAGGGGAATGTCGTCGAAGTGCTCGCGTCGGCTAGCGGTCGTAAGGGACGTTTTGACGTCCGCTTTGGCGTTTTCGGCTTGTCGGCGCGTTTCTTGACGTCGCGTCTCTCCGAGGGGAATGTCGTCGAAGTGCTCGCGTCGGCTAGTCGGTCGTAAGGGACTTTTTGACGTCCGCTTTGGCGTTTTCGGCTTGTCGGCGCTGTTTCTTGACGTCGCGTCTCTCCGAGGGGGAATGTCGTCGAGTGCTCCGGTCGGCTAGCGGTCGTAGGGGACGTTTTGACGTCCGCTTTGGCGTTTTCGGCTTGTCGGCGCTGTTTCTGACGTCGCGTCTCTCCGAGGGGAATGTCGTCGAAGTGCTCGCGTCGGCTAGCGGTCGTGCTTTGG